>CM053789.1:54584112-54641612 GCA_028749045.1 Cupressus sempervirens | reverse complement strand
ATTACTATTCTACACTTGATTGTATACACATTTTTTTTTAAAGTTTCAATTTTCAATTATTTTGATGCAAGTTATGCTCAGCACACAAATAGGTACCAAAGTTTCAAGATGTAGTCTATTCAATAATTCATAACAAAAAAAATACTCATCATAAAATTACAAAAACATACACAACTTATAGATATGACTCTTAACTATCATCCTACCAAAGGGATATGTAAAATAATAAATATAACTATGTCTTTTGTGCTACACATGAAAATAGATATGTTATTTTTTCTAAAAAAATTAGGAACTATTTTTCATGTGTGCAAGGTTTGACCCACCTAATCTTATCCATTTTGTAAAAACTTTAGTAGTTTAGAAAGTAGATTTAGAATATACTGCAATTTGTATGTTTTACACATCTTGTCATTTTTAGTGAATGACCCTCAAATGTCTCATCCAAGTTCAAGTTTACCTTATTTCAAAAAAAAAGGTGTCCAATTATACCCCCCTTTTTGTACACCATCTTGGTGCACTCACCCTTAGTACTAACCCCTTGGTTATGGTTGTCTTTGTCCTTTTCTTTTTTTTTTTAATCTTTGCACCCTCATGTATGTACATGTAATTAGAACCTTGGGCCTTGGGGGATTTTTTTTTTTTACTAATAGATGCCTTATCTTGTTGAGATTCACCATATTCTTCACTTCTTCTTCTCTCTACTTTACCGCAAGTGTGGGTTGATCCATAATTTCACTAAAATGGGGGATAAATATACCATCTTAAATTGAAAGAGCACCAACTTAATGAAGGTTTAACACCCATTTAATGTGATATTTTCATGTTCTCCCTCTCTTCCACTTCTCCTTCCCTTTTTCATCCTTTCTCCTAGGTGGAATTGGAGTAAAACCTACTAGATCCTCTTTAAAGCTCCTATTTTTATGGTGTAAAGATTGAGGTGTGATATATTTTCCCCTAGTTCCTTACTTTCCAGGACCTATTTTGGGGCCCTAAGATTTTCACAACTAGAATTTAGGGGTGCAATGTGTCACTAATGTGTTAGGGGCACATTGCACCCTCGATGGCCCAATCAGGGTTATATTGCACCCCTAATAGGGCTCTTTTTTGGCCCTTTATCTATGGGTCTTGTGTTTCAGACAATTGGGTACAAACTCCTATGTTAGTCGATCTACAAGAGTTAGTTGATTCTGATCTCTATATAAACCCTTCCATTTTCTCCATTTCTCATCCACGATCATTCATACACAAGCATATCATGAACATTGCGTTTAAAGCATTGAAGGCATTCAAGATTGTTGGTGTAAATAATTATTCACTATTTACACTTACTTAAGTTTACTTAGGTTAATGCATATTTTTTATTATTTATTTATTAGCCACCTAAGAGTATGCGTACTCTTGTGAGTTTTCATGTCGACAACACAAGAGTCTGCACCTCTTTTATGCACATGTTGTCTACAACACATAAGTTAGCACACTAATTAAGCACATGGTATCTACAACCTTGTCATTCTTATCCACTCATCTAGAATGATGGATAAAGTATGTGCTTAGTTGTCATGATTCTTATCTTATCTTCTGGTTCTTTTTTAAGACATTCTAGGTGCTTCTTGAGAGATCTTTATATACAGGCACTCCTAGTGTGTGCAAACATCATATACTGAATAGAGCAATGTATTAGGACATACTCTAATTAATTAATCATATCCATTTTTGGTCTATAGTTGTGCTTGTGTTTGAGTTCTTAGTTCCTAGATGAATCTTGCCCTAAGGAAAATTCTTACATGGTATTAGAGCTATACCAAATTCTTACATGGTATCAAAGCTTGGAGATTTTATCATCATATTGTCATTCAAGACCATTTTTGTTTCAATACCTCAGCCTAAATCTGGAGTACTATAGAAATTGGGAGTGTCTAGAGCCAGATCTGACCTTGCCATTGCATCCAGAATGCTGATTCGATGAAAATTGACTATAAAGTTTCCTACCCTAGGACAAAGTCGATTGTGAGGCAAAAAAAAAATTGAATATCGACACCCAAAGAACCAATTTGCAACATTGGTATGATCATTTTAGATCTGTACATTTAATTTTTAGATCTGCATTTTTTTGTTTGCATCTTTGCTATTTTTTTGGATCTACATTATTTTCCAAAAAAATTTGGCAACAGGGCCATAAGAGAGATTTTTTGTAGGTGAAGATTGGAGCTTGCTAGTGCAAATAAAATATTTGCATCACATTCAGAAGGTCCAAAACCCCCCAAATCAGATTTTGTTTCATCCAAATCAGACATCTGAGGCAAAATCTTGAGCCATTTAATTTTTGGAGGTGTGGTAGTGATTCAAAAAAAATAACAGTAGTAGCGATTTTCAAACAACAATATCTCCCTCATACATAATCCTTTTTGTGAGTAATTGAGTAGAATTTTTTGATCAAAACATTGGTGCAAGTGGTTTGAGATCTTTGTTCTTGAATTTTTTTGCAACTTGCAAAACCCAATTTTCGCCACTTAAAATGCTCAGTACGGGCTCATCTAGACTCCAAATCAGGTTCCATTTTTTTTGAAAGTGCATTTTTTTTGTCTAATTTCCAAATCTATAATCATATTATAGGTTTTGTAGATAGAAATATTGCTTTCAGAGATAGGCACTAAATTGGCAAGTGGCTATCAAGTGCCTAAATTATACATTAGGGGGGGTTCTGTTGGGTGATACGACGCGCTCCCCTACCCACAGGTGGTTAATTATGTGGTGTTCCATGTTCACTAACAGTCATGGCTTTTGGTGCAACGGCAAATGGGCCCTACAATTGGTATCAAAGCTATGGTTTTATTATTGTAACCCTAGATTAAATCCATGGGAATGCATGAGAGGATTAAAAAGAAAGGGCAAGATATATGAATAATTATTGCAGATCTGAGGGTTTTGGATTTGCTATTATGATGGGATGTTAAAAGATTTGAGCATGTGAAATTGTTGGACAAAAAGATTTTTTTTGGATGTTTCATTTAAATGAGGGTTTTGGGGGGTAGCTTGCAGAAATGACCTCCTGGGTAAAAACCGACCTCGCCATTGGATCCAGGTTGACATTTTCAAAAATTTTGATATATAATATGCCCTAGTTTGGCCATGTTCAGAGGAAATGAAAGAGTTTTTTGGTTTCAACCCATGATGGCCGTCAAATTTAATCCCGTCAGAATTTTCGTCACTGAAAAAATTAAAAATGAAAAATCGTACTGAAAATGGTAAAAAGACTGTCTTAGTAAAATAGCCATAACTTTCTCCCAGAATATCGAATTTCAGAGTTCTTATAGGCGTTGGAAAGCTAATTCAGAGCACTACAAGATGGTGTAGGTTTGGTTCTATGGTTTTGAAATTTTTTTAGGTTTTAAGAGCCCTAAAGTCAGATGTTGTTTATTTTGAGCACAGATTAGGGCATAACTTGGGCTACGGAGTCAGATTTTGGACTTCGAGTAGTCAACAGAAAGCTCTTGGAGAGCTCTACAATTGGTATCAGAGCCTAGTTTTGGCCTGGTCATGGGTTCAAATCTCCCCGGTGCCTTCCCGACCCGCGTAAGCACCTGGTATGTGCGTCGAGGGGGAGATTGTTGGGTGATGCGACGCGCTCCCCTGCCCACAGGTGGTTAATTATGTGGTGTTCCACGTTCACTAACAGTCATGGCTTTTGGTGCAACAGCAAATGGGCCCTACAGGTTCATTGATTGATCTCATGGAGGAGTATTGTTTCACGTGTTGGCATGGCATTAGACCCAGGTTGACAAAAAGAAACTATCACACATGGAGTGATACACTCCTTTATCATCTTAGAAGAGAGTATAAGGAAGTATTTCCTATTTATATTCCAATGACTTGATCATTGATGAATCACATGAACTAGTTGTTAGACTGATTTGCATCATTCTTACTAGTCTCTCTTCTTCTAATTATTATAAGTTGGTTGCCAAGATATGGCCACCACATGATTATTGGAAGTATCTTTGGGAGAAATATGGAGATCCAAACATTCCTCCATTCCTAGAAGATATCTTACCTCTAGTTGTTACTGCATCCTCTTCAGATGAGATCACACTTGTAGCTCTTGTTGCTCCTACTGATCCTATTCCAACCACAGATGCTTTAGATTCATTGCAACATGACCCTTTATGTCTTCCTACTCTACCTTCATGTGAAGACTTCTTTTTTGCCCTTGCAGGCCTGTTCATGGAGTCTCACATTGAAGATGTGGGAGACACTCTTGGTGACATTTGTCTTCTTTTTCAAGTGAATTCTTTTGTCGCAGTGATAGATTCATGTACTCTAGCACAATAGGGTACACTTTATCTTCTAGGTGATGACTTCTTGTCTAACATTTCAGGTTTGTTCTTCGAGTCACACACAACCAATTTGGAAGGCTTCTTTGATGATCTACCACTTCTCTTTACTGAGGATGATCCTTCTATAGCTGTTGTGAAGGCCCACTCTAACCCTCATGTCCATTCTCTACATGATTAGTCTTTCCAAGCTGATGTGATTGTGGATACTTATGTTCAGCATCTACAGGAGGTCTCTTTATCATTTGAGAAGATTGTTGGTTTTTTGAAATAGGTTCTACATCACTCCTTGTTCAATCTATACTTCTTCTCAACAGTTTTGGAGGAAGCCATCTTCAGTATCAACACAGGGACACTTGAACAGGTTTCAGAGGCATCATTCATCTTAGAGATTCCTTCTCCATACAAGGGACACATCTCCTTTGTACCCTTGCATTTATCTTCCAAAGGGGAGGAACATCATTCAACGCTCATGGATCAGCTTCTACATTGGAGCATTTCTCACTAATCGGCACACTACTTTTAGGGGGGGGACTACCTCGTCTCCTTCTTCTCCTTTTTTGGGGGGGGCCTTTTTCCTCTTAGGAGGATTTTTCCTTCTCCATTTTTTGCTTGTATATACTGGATGTATTTCATAATGGGGGGGTCTTGATTACTCCATCCATCCATGCATCCCTTTTCATCTCTCTTTTTGGGGGCGGGTTTTTCCCATGAGGTTTTGTCATTCTTATCCACTGATCTAGAATGATGGATAAGGCATGTACTTAGTTGTCATGTTGCTTATCTTATCTCTTGGTTCTTTCTAGAGACATTCTAGGTGCTTTCTGAGAGGCCTTTATATACAGACACTCCTAATGTGTGCAAACATCATATACTAAGCAAAGCAATATATTAGGACATACTCTGATTAATTGATCATGTCCATTTTTAGACTATAGTTGTGCTTGTGTTTGAGTTCTTAGTTCCTAGGCAAATTTTTCCCTTAGGAAAATTCTTACATGGTATTAGAGCTATACCAAATTATTACAAAGATATCTTTCCATTGAGTCGAAATACATCAGACACATTATCAAATACAATATCTTTAAACTCGTCCAACAAATTTGTAACTTTTGTAGGTACATCTTCTAATTCCTCTTTTCCAAATTCTAGAATTATAAAAAAAACATGTTCTCATACCACATACATTCTAGAAACTTTCTTCCATCAACTAAAAAAATAATGGCATTATTACATACATTTTCTTCTATTTCCTTCAATGGCTTCATCTTGCATCAAACTCCATCCTTTATTAGGGAATAGGTATTTACATGACCATCTTGTATAGAATGTCTATCAAACTACCACAATGTCCCCCAATGTCCCCCAATAACATATGAGATGCATCCATGGGTAAAACATCACATAGTACCTCATAAGGATAGCTCCTAATCTTGAACTTCACCAAGAATTGTCCGTTGACTGTGACCTTGTAGTCATCATACACCCAAGAAATCTAGTTTGGACATGGGGTCTCTCTCTCTTGAGATTTAATTTTGCTACCATTTCCTCTAATACCAAATTATTAGTACTCTCACTATTGATAATCACATCAAAAAACTTCTTGCACCTAGCATAACAAAACTCTTCCTTTGATCCATATCCTCTTAATTTGTCAAGGTTCTCTAGACAATGAGGGTTTATCCCTTCTCAACAATATCCAAGTGCTCAAATTGGGCTTCTTCATCTGAATGTGCAACTCTTTCCTAGCCTTAATCTCTCCCATATGTCCTTCCTTATCATTAGGAACATTCATAAGCTCGATGCCCTTCTTTACCAAAATAGAAATAAGTTCCCCAAAAATATCATCTTTGTGTTCTTTTCTCTCTTCCTCTTCCTCTCTAATCCCTATTATTTTAATCAATGAAATAATTAAAATTGCTCTTCTTTTGATTCTAACTATTGCTTTTCTCATCATTCTTTTTCTGATCTTCATTTCATCTTTCATAATATTAGCTACTAAATCTTCCACCATGACCTCTTCCAACTTATTTTCTTTCAAACTTCTTGTTCAATGTTTCTCCCACCCTTGAGGAAAATGGTTATCCCTCTTCAATATTGATCATTCTAACCAAACTCAACTCCTTCTAGATACTTGTCCTTAACACATTAAGGTAATGAGAAATTTTGTCCTTGTGACCTTATGCATGGCCTATTCTAATGAGAACTCAATAAAGCTCTTATGTATGCTCCAAAACTAATAATTCCCCTTGCTTCAAATGTTGCATTTTCTTTAGAAAATCAAGCTCATGATTGATACAAATGAATTATCTCTTAAATTTTTCTATAATTCAATCCAACATTGTGTGTTTTCCTTTTCCTCTTCTAATTCATTCAAACTAAATCTCCTACCACTAAATTTTTGCATGGACTTCACAAATTTGACCCTCTCAGGATCTTTTATTTCTTTATATTCAAAATAGTATTTTAGATCATATATCCAATGGATCATCTCATTTTGGTTAAGATTCCTTGAAAAAGTGAAGACTTCAAGCGTTGCTATTTTTCTAATCCTAAAAATGTCCCTAAAAATCCTATCCTCCGAAGGATCCCTAGTCGCTTTTTCTCCTTCTTGTTTAATGTGCCCTTCTTCTTTGAATTCATCCTCACTTAGACCTCTCATTGCAATATTTATTCCTCTAAGAATATTCTTTTGCAATGCTTCTCTTGTCTCTGGAGGGCTCTAAAACCCTCTTCTATCACACCTCCAACTCTTCTTCCATAGTTCCTTTTTGGAGGCTTTTTTGTGTTTATCACTCAAACCCACAACCCCAGTCTTGGTGCAAACTACATCATAGTTGAAAATCTCTCTACACACTCAAGAAAACCTTCTCTAATACCACTTGATGAAGTCTACTCCCCTTAACAACATAAAAAAATAATAGAAATAGAGAATTAACAACAAGTTGTAAGAACAAAGGGTTGGCTTCTTATTATCTACAAAAGAATAGAATTAAAATTTTCAAAAATAAGACATGCAAAGCCACATATGCATTTTCTTTGCAATATTTAGTAAGATAGAGCCACCACCTATCTATCAAAAAAAATTCTCTACAACCCTATGAGCCTTCTTTATATAGGCAATTTCTCACCATCTAAGAAGTTTCTAGAAATTTAACCCTAGACCTTAAGGTTGACTGACACTAAATTATTATTATTTTTCATCTTTTTACTACATTAGAGTAGGCACCAATTACTTTCAAAAATCAAATTAATTTTGAAGAAATTTTATTTTAACCCATTTTTGGTGACATGACTCCCAAAAACCATAACTCATCACTAGTTGCTCCAATTAACCAAATAGACTTGATTTTACAATGAAACTTTGTTGGCAGGATGATATATCTGAAATGAACCTCAAATGATGAAATTAAACCTTTTAAGCTCAAACGACCAACTTACAAAAAATACTAAGCTTCTAAAAAGTAACTTTACATTGATATAGCCCTTTGAAAAGATAAAACAAAAATATATTTGGGTGATGCAAGATTCCCCTTACACTTAGAATGTTCTTCCATTACTCCTGTTGTATGATGTCCCTCATTTGTGGCTTCATTGGTTCATATCTCTGAGTTAAAGTATCTAACTCTCTTTAGAAGAGTATATTACATTATAAACTTTAAATTGTGTAGATGACTTGTCTTAAAATATAGTATGAGATAAATCATGTTTACAACGGAAATCTGATGATAGACAAGGCACCTAAACAAGAGAGTATGATATTAGAGACAACATAGAAAAGACAATATGATATTAGATGACCCACCTAAACATAACAAAAATTAGAGTGTTTTTTTAATCTTATCATCAAGGGACTACTAAATCTAGCCCTAAGATTGAATTGACCTAATAATGGCAATTATTATGCACACAACATTAATTTCTAGTCTACAAGATTATAAATTTTGATGTCTCTTGACTAATTCTAAACTTTGGCATATTTAGGTAACTTGTCTTAAAATAGTGTAAGAGATGAATCCCAGTTGAAAATGAAGTATGATATTAGACAATCCACCTAAATAAGAGAGTGATATTACATACACCGCCTAAATAATAAAGTGTGATATTAGATGAGGCACCTAAAAAATTCAAATTTTGGATTATTCTATTTACATTTCACTATCACAAGGCCACCAAATGTATCCCAAAGCATCAATAAGCAGAGTGTTGGTACAACAAGAGACCCATTTTAGATAATTCCCTTCACAAATATAATCCATATATAGTTCTTGAGGTCGACATATTTTGCAAGTATTACATTGTGAGGATTGATTGATCACTACACAAGGAGGGTACTAAGCTTCTCAATTTTGAGATGAGCCCAACAAATTTCAAAATCATATAGCAGACAGGTACCAAAGTTAATTATCTTAATTGTTTATATTAAAAGTTGAAGTTTTCATAGGTTGTTATAATCAACATAATTAATTTTTGGGTTTGATTCTATATAATTTTATATTTATATGATATCAACCAAAGATCGTTATCATATCATTGTTGAGTTTTCTTTTTTCTTTCTAATTTTGATACTCGATTAAGAGATTCAATCTAAAAGGTTATCAAATTCAAAATTTAATTATATTCATTTTGTATTATCACATTGGTAACATATAACATTGCGATATTTGAAGTGTCTATTATGTAAGGTTGTCATCAAATATGATTGTAGAGGAATGAAATTCAATGAGTATGTTGAATTTAATAATGAGATTTTAAACATTAACCCATTTACATCACTCATCTTTTTTCTTTTTTAAATAAGTGTCTAGTATTTTTTTAATGTGACTAACGACATTGACATTGCATGCCCTTTAAATAAAATCAAAATACTTTTGACTTGAAGCTATGAACTGGTGAAGCTACGAATGAGAGCCCTTATCTACATTTAACAAAGTCAAGGCCTAATAGCATGAGTTTGTTAGCTTAACAAAGCACAAGTTTGCAATCACAATAGCCCAACAAATATTTTAACCCCGATGAAGATAACAAAAACACAACTGGTTAACCAACCCAATAAATAGTGAACCCCGATATGATTGTTTTTAGGATTTAATATAAAATTTATCTTATTTAAAAGGAAAGTGTGATATTAAACGAGCCACCTAACCAAAATGCCTGACATTAGAAAAGTCATTTAAATACCCAAACATAAGGTGTAATATTAGACAAGCCATCTAGTTAAGTCAAAATATAAAGATCTCTCTCTCAAAGGACCATCAGACAGGGCGCAAGCTTGCCTGATTGCAAATCCTACTCACATGGCATTCATTTTGTACTCATTGAAATCAAACCTTTCCTGGACCCCCGACTGCTGTTTTTAGCCATTATTTATTACTTGACTACTTTAAAATCATGCGTTGAATGTTCTAGATGAAAGACAAGTGGTCGGTACAGCAAACAAAGTTAGATGTGAGGCATTGAATTTTCGCATTCGATTGTTTGATGTTTATAGTGCCAATACAATGGATAAAACTTTATTTCGTGATTTTCATCTATTTCTGTACACTACATATCTAATTGTATTGATAGAAAATTGATCTGAAACATCAAATTTATGAAATAGCACATTTTATAAATGATATTCGATGTGTATATTCACTTTGGCAATAGATCACATCGAGTCTGATATTTGAAGGGCCTGATCTGTTTGGCAGGGCTGTCATCCAAAGTGTTTGTGGTGGAAGAGAAATTCAATGAGCGTGTTGAAGTAGCCAATAAATTTATGGAGGAGATAAATTCACCTCATTTCGATTTTGTATATCTCGACAACAGGAAGATCTTCTATTAAAGGTAAATGTATGCTGGGGAAAGGAATCCCGAAGAGTCGAGACCATTGAATACAAAAGCAATGCAGAGAATCGTCGGTGGTTTCCAGACAGCATTCGCAACGGGAAAGGAGTGGCTATAATAAAATCAAACATGAATTATTTGAACTTTAGCCTTTGGTGGTGGCACCATGTGAAAGCGATTCCAATGCATTGTAGTAAATTATCCATTATTGTCCACACTTAGTCTATTGCGTTTGTCGTTAACCAGTCTAAGTTAGTCTAAGCCAGGCTTTAAAGGCGTGAAGTACAGCTTTCCTTTAACAGGTTGGCAATGGAAATAGGATGTCTAACTTTATCCTCTAGTGGGGACACAATTAAAGGAATCCAATGCTTTTTGGAACATTGACACTCTTTATAAAGAGTCTAAGAATGTTATTAATTCTAAAAGAAATACTACAGAATGATACAAGATTTTTATAAGGTAAATTATAATTGTTTTAAATTAGATAGTTTAAGATATTTTGGATCTATTGTTACTAAAATTAAATATTATCATGGGGAACTCAATTCATTAGTGAAATGGAAGAATGCTATTAATTTTAAAGAGAAAGATGATAAGTAATGAAGAAAATGAACAATAAAAATAGGATGACGAGTAATAGTGATAGGGGAGAGGACCTAGTAGTTGATTGTGTACCAATTGTTATGACTGTTGTTATGATCCTTTGATCCAATTATTGTAACAATACAACCTATTGATTGAACAAAAACATATTGACTTTTATATACTTCTTTATCAATATTTAAGAGACACTAAATCATTACAAATTTATAAAGCATATATCATTGATTTACTAAATCTCACACAAGTTCTCCACAAGATATATTCTTTATACACTTCACATCAATCATTTTTACAAAACAAATGCTCAACTATTAGTCTTTCACAAGTAAACTTGGAGTACCTCATTAAAAATATGGAGTGGTGTGAGCTCTCATCAATCAACTCAAATCAAACAATTAATGCAACACATTTTAAAAGTTTCTTATTCACATCAAACAACTAATGCAACAAAACCATTACATCAATTGACATCCAATCAAAATGCATTCTGAGAATGGCATGGATCAAGCAAATTTAACACATTGAAACCACTACATCAATTGACAACCAATCAAACTGAGAATGCCACAGATCAACCAATTTCCAAAATCCAAATCAAAATCCAGATTTATTTTAAAACACTTTGCAAAATTCAAATTCAAATTCTTGGAAGGTAAAAAAAATTCTATTAATATAGCATCTGGTGAAAGATATATTTTACCATTGCAATTACAATATGTGTGACCACAAAAGACTTGCATAAACATTTGTTGTGAGCATTCTCTGTGATCATAGAATGCTAATGGAACCACCAGAGGAATGGCCCCCAAAGCGAGGATTGTAGTTGATAAGGTATGTTGGGTCGGTGGGTGTTTTAGTACTCATATCTTGAAGGCCATTGATAAGGGTGTTGCAAATGGCGTTAATGTCTTCTCATTGTCTCTCGGCGGTGGGATTGCACTGTATTACACAGATAGTATTTCTCTGGGTGCATTCAGAGTGATGTAGAGGGGAATTTTTGTGTCTTGCTCGACTGGTAATAGTGGCCCGGATGCGATCAGTTTGTCCAATGTTGCGCCATGGATTGCAATTGTGGGAGCTTCCACCATGGATCGGAACTTTCTCGTAGAGGTTGTGCTCAGAAATGGAGTAAGCTTCAGTGGAGTTTCGTTTTACCATCGCCGCCAAGTGCTTGGGAAAGTGGTTCCCCTGGTTTACCAGAGATCAAACACGAGTTCTACAGGAGGAAGCCGATGAATCTGTGCCTCGCCGGGACTTTGGATCCCAAAACCGTGGCAGGTAAGATTGTTGTCTGTAAACCTTTATTTTATCCATTAATGTTCTGACCAAGCAGACTTTGTTGGCCACTACTGTTTGGCTACCCGAAACTATCAGAAGGGATTTGAAGGCTTAGGGGTCTCACTTTTCTCCAATCCGCCCACAATGAAGGGTGAGCACAAGACTGAAGCTTTGATGCCTCAAGCTCAATTTGTAGTTAGTTTTTAAGGGCATGGGCAGGTGGGTCTCAACAATTTCCAACCTCCACCACAAGGCCATATTTGGGTTATCACATTTTGCAGTAGATTGCTTAGATTATAATTTCCTTGGTCCTTCTTTCAACTACGGCTACCATGTCAGTTGCTTCAAGGGATACCACTCTGCAAATAGAGGAAGAGAAAGAGGATGTTGTGGGAACCAAATGTGCTATCCTTTTAACACTTCTTTTCCCCTGTTTGGTCCTTATAATCCTCTCTCTCATAGTTCTTTCTTTTGTGCTCATTTTCAAGCTGCATTTCCTTTCTTGAACGCCTCTGCACAAAATAGCCAAAAATTTTGGCAGAAAACAATGCTAATTTGGAGTTTAAGGCTTGTATGTGGGATCGCCCATATAAGTTATGCATCTGAAGTTATGTGTAAAAATGGATCTGTGTTGACAATTGAGACCTTTGAGATTGCAAACAAAGCATTTGTAGCTGGCCGTGAAATGAAGAAAGCTGTCCAAATGTTCACTTTGATGGAGAAGCACAACTTTAAGGTTACTATTGACAATTTTAACTCTATGTTGGGTGCATTGTGTCAAGAAAATTTTGCAAAGGAAGCCCAAACGTTTTTTGAAACAATGAGAGAAATGTTCCCCCCCCCCGATGCAAAAACATATACTGTGCTTCTATCAGGATGGTGCAAAGTGAGGAAACTGATAGAGGCGGGTAAATTGTGGAATGAGATGGTGGATGGAGGATTCATGCGAGATCTTGCCACCCACAACATAATGTTGGAAGGCCTTTTTAAAGGAAAAAGGACACATGAGGTTGTCAATTTCTTTACCCTCATGAAAATGAATGGTCCTTTGCCTAATGCCATGAGCTACACTTTTGTTATTTGTGCCCTCAATAAATTGCAAAAAATGGACGGAGCTATGAAATTCTTCATGGAAATGCAGGAAAATGGTTGCTCACTTAATGCTCCAAAAGATTAAAGGATACAACAGTGATTCATAGATCAAGGACTACAATTACGCATTTTCAAGATTTGTCTTCTGAATCCTTGCTCTGCTGCTCTTTAATCTTTCAAATCACGTTTGCTTTCTCTTAATGTAAATTTTTTGTAACAGTGAGATTTTTAATCAAAGATTGAATGAGGCAATGTTGTGTTTCGAATGCTTTTGTGGTGAATCTTGTCTAGTTATGTCTGGTCCAAAGGATCAAGGATCACAATATTAACACATTTTCAAGCTTATCATAGATTTTGGCGACAGAGGCGCCCATTGTGGTATGGATTCAGGAATTGTGGCATCCATAGCAGAGGCATCCATTGTGGCGTCCATTTTGCTCCTAGACTAGTAGGCATGTGGCAGTGAGAAGCGATGCAATGAAACATCATTAAGGAGCAAGGAAAGACAAATACTTGTCTATTAGGTTTTAGGTTAGGGATAAATGTGTTCGATGGTTTGGTTTTTATGATTTCTTATTAGATTTGTTTACATTGATGATAGAATACAATTTGTCTAATAAATAGGTACTTAGCAATTTAGCATAGACACTTGCAATTCAATATACATCATTTTCAATTAAATATCAATCTTATTTTGTGTAATTAATCACATATATTAAAATTTTAACATGATATAATGTTCAATTATTAGGACATGATAAACTAAAGATGGGGGGTGGTAATTGACTACGATAGGTAGGACATTCGAAAAATGAGAATTTGAAAAGTTTTTATTATGATGTATAGAATTGATATTAATTTTGATAATGATGAGTCCAAACCTGAGTTATAAGTAGTTAACAAGCCGAAGAACACATTAAAAATTAAAAAATTAAAAATTATCATTGTTATGATAGATTTTGAATGGTCCGAAGTTAGGGTGCACGACTATTGGGTCCTCTCCCCTAGTGATAGAAAGGTGATGGTGGAAAAAAAAGTTCGTTCAAAGCATAAAACTGACATAGAAAATAGCCACACTAAAAAGATCTACATGAGCATTGTACACATTGCATTTTAGAAGGTTCAAATTAAAGGTAATTATGATATAAAAAGGCTCATATGCATCATATTTAAACATTGGAAATTTAAGATTGCAGAAAATTGTGTCATATCTTTCACTTATATAAACCCTCACATTTTTATCAATTTTAAGAATAATTTCAAGGACACTTGCTAATGAAAGGAGGCAATTAATGATAGAATAGGTTGTCTCTCTCATGTCTTCGAAAAGACCCTACATAGTATTAATTCAACTACTTGTTCATCTTTTAAAGTTGATATTAGGGAAGGCCTAAGAGAATTATAAGAGCTTTATTTTTAAGGATTTCTATACTATGAACAAGTGAAGCTTTAGTAATAATATTGAAAGTAATAAAATGGGTGGGGAGATCACTAGAATTGAAGATGATATAACTAAAGATAATAAGTAGAGTTGTGTAATGAAATTTTTTTTTTAATAACCTAGCTCAAATTGTGGTCAAAATGATACACTCCTTGAAGTCCACTTTGTACCTCATGTAGCACAAGGAGGAAAACCTAGGTTGGGGAGGTGATACTAGTAATCTTCAAGTTCCTAGTGGAGGGATGGACAACTAAGATTTTTTCTAGACCCAAGGAGGATAATAAATGATCATGTTTATTCCTAGGTTTTGTTTTTGGTACTTCTAACTTGGGCCTTCTCCTTCAATTGGAGCGGCAGAATATAATTTTTTTTAGTATTCCTAAACTATTATTACTTTCATGTGGTTAAGCCATGTGTGGCAGCTAGAACTTGTTAACATTTTGATAACTAGTGTTGTTAACTATAGACTTCATTCTATTAAGATAATATACTAGATTTATTTTGGTAATTCTAGTTTAATAAGTTTACTTATTAATAGCAATTGTGTTAGAGGGATTCTAAATTTTTTTGATATTGGTAGAGGATTTAGCTTGTTCTTACCTCTTCTACTAATGTTATTATTTTGGAATCTAAGTAGTAGTAGTAGTGTGATATTAGATGAGCCATCAAGATTTAGATTATTCTATATTGTTCTCATCATCAGGACACCTTCAAATGTAGCCCTAAATTTCACTCTGGGGAATAATGGTATGACAAGGGATGCATTTTAGATAAGACCCTTCCAAAATATAATCCACCCATAGTTTTTGAGATAGAAGTATTCTACAAGTATTATGCTATTGAAAGGATTACTTCATTGCTACATAAGGATGGTAGTAAGCTTCTCAATTTTGAGATGAGCACAAATAACTATAGAAACAATAGGAAAACCATACAGAATGCAAGTATCATAAGTAACTATCTTAATTATGAATTTAAAACTATGAATTTTTCATGGGTCATGATTATTAATATAATCACTTTTTGGTTTTGATTTTATATAATTTTATATTATATATGGTAGCAATCAAAGTTAATGATCTCACCATCATTGTTTTTCTCTCTTTGTTTCTAACTTTGATAACAAATCAAGAGATTCAATCTATAAAGTTACAAATAATTCATGTTTGTGTAGATTTGAAACACTTTTGACCTAGAGTTATGAATGTTAGGAACATGGGACCTCATCTCCATTTAACAAATTTGGTGTCTAAAAGTATGAGTACTTTAACTTAGCAAAGACACTCTACAATCACAACTATTCAAAAAAAGTTTTAATCTTGATAAACATAACAACATGTTAGCTTAAAGAATAAATTTGACAATTGAGTGTCAATACACTTAACCAAGATCAAGAACAAGTGCCGAGTGTAACAAGTGTTGGGTGTAATAGGTGTCGAGTTATAACAAGTGCCGAGTGTAACAGCTACCGAGTGATAACAAGTGCTGAGTGTAATAGGTGCTGAGTGATAACAAGTGCCGAGTGCAACAAGTGCCAAGTGATAATAAGTGTCGAGTGCAACATGTGCTGAGTGATACAGTTTTGTTCGAGTGCCGAGCTATCTAGGAAACAGCATGTGCCGAGTATCAAAAATACTTCAGGAGCCGAGTAACTCAGTATATCAGCATAAGAGTTTGTAATTGCACAAACCATGATGCAAACAGTTTTTACAACCGACATAAGGTAAATCTCGAAGGATTTAATGATGAGATCGAATCTTTTAATTTTCCTATGTAATTTGGATGCAGCCAATAAGAAAAATGCTAAAGGCATGCAACCAATCAGAAAAAGATAAGTATTAAGCGAGAAATTGAGATTCAATATAGATCGTAGATCCAAAACAAACCCTAAGTCTTTGAAGTCTTTATAAGGAAGACAAAATTTCACTGTAAAAGAGAGAGATGAGATATATTGAAGGACATACAAGGGTGCATAAGCAAATCTATTTTCAGAAGCAAGAGTTATCAAATCACAAAGGATCAAGATCAGGAGAAGGTGAAAAAGGAGCCTATATTCAGCAATCAAGGATTGTAATCTATCAGGTTTATTGTATCTAATACTCTCTAGCAATTGTATTAGAATTAAAATCCTATGGTGATAAGTTAACTTTACAGCTATTTTGTAAGAACCTTTTGATTAGGTGACTAAAATCCTTTAACCAGGTGACACTTCATGTTAAGTGTTTGAAAATCGTCTAACCAGGTCACTATTAATATAGTGTAAAGCCTTTAACAGGACAGGCCTTTAACAGGGCAAACCATCAGAAGTGGTTGAACAATATTGTTGCAGTAAATTTTTGTGGGTATCATCCCCACCCCAGTTTTACCTTCTTATTCCTGGAGGGTTTCTGGGTTACCAAATTTCAGTGTTATGTGTTATTGATGCATGAGTTTTGTTATATATTTATTTGATGTATTTACATGCATGCAACTTACTTTCAGTTAAAAATTTTATTGGCAAAAGTTTGGTACTTATGATTCACTCCCCCCCCCCCCCCTCATAAGTACTCTTGCCATATTTGAATATTCCAACAATTGGTATCAGAGCTGGTCAAGTTCTCACAAGGAAATGCCTAACAGCTTGGAGGAAAAGATCTAAAGATGGAAGCTTTCAAACTTGGAAAGATCATTGAGAATCAGGTGATAGATGTGCAACTTGCTCTGCATAGCTTGGAGGAATTCAGAGACAAATTGAGAAGCTCATTAAAAAAGAAGAAGGATCTAGCCATAGCTGAAAATGATGTGCACTACAAGGAGATTGATACCACCGACATATTTTCCAGTGGAGACACTAAAGAGTTTGATGCAGCAATAGCAGAACTGATGGAGAAAAATAAAATGCAAGCAGATGAGATAAGAACTCTCAAGATGGAACATAAATCACAGGCTATAATGATATGTGAAATTACTGAACAAAAGAAAAGAGCAGTTGATGATAAGGTCATGATGGAAAATGAAAAAAGGAATCTTGCAAACAGACTTGAAGAAAAATGTACTGAACTGACAAGGATCTCAAACATGCAGATGGATACACTTACCCAAATGATGAATCTTCATCATGAACTCAATGTAAAGGATATTGAGATCTCTACCTTGAAGATGCAAAATGAACAAATGCAGAATGAATTGAACAAAGAAAAAGAGGTAGCAGAGAATCTCAATAAATCAAGTGAAGCAATCAAGTATTTTGAATAGTTTCTGAAATCACCAAAATCTGCCCATGATACATCAGGACTTGGATATAATAGCACTGAAGTTGGAGAATCATCAAAGAGTGCTGAACAAAGAAGTGGTAAAGGTAAGAATTCAAAACCCACTTGTCATTTCTGTAATAAGAAGGGAAATACAACTAATATGTGCAAGAGTAGAAGATTCAAGTAATCAAACATACCCAAAAGTTTTTGTCACAAGTGCAACATGCAAGGACATATGACACAAAATTGCAAATCCAATGTCACAAGGACTCAAAGATTTGATGGACATTGTTATAATTGCAAAAAGTATGGACATAGGGCATTTGAATGCAGATCAAAACCTATGTGGACAGTAAATCAACCAGCAAAGACATCAAACCATAAATTTTGGGATTACAACACCAGGAACAGCTATCACTATTGTCAAGAATATGGACATATCCCACAGAATTGCATAAGAACACATTTTAGAGGAAACTACAAAAGATGGTTGAGTCAAACCACATGTTTCAGTTGCTTAAAAATTGGTCATGTCAGCAGGAATTGCCCAACAAGGACAAAGGCATCAAGTTCTGAGTTCAGCAATGGAAAGGCAAAGATACATGTTAGACATATCAGAAGTGAAATGAATAAGACATGGAGAAAGAAAGATGAGTCTAGCACATCAAATACAGAGATCACTTCATCTAATAGGTCAAGTGATCACACTTCATCAAATTAAGTAAAGAATGAGTGTGAGGGATTGATCAACCAAGTAACATCATAAATCAGTCCCAAGACATATAAGAACTGTAAAAATGAAATCAGCAAAAAATGCTAAGTCAAAATTGAGAACTTTTTGAGGATATGTCAAAGTTGCCTTCAGGAGCCGAGTTGCTAACAACGACCGAGATTGATAGTTGATGCCGAGCTATGAAATATCAATAGGAGCCGAGTAAAGTAAAACATAATGGGAGTCGAGTTATAACGAAACCTTTCAAGAGTCGAGTAGAAAATTGGTAGCGTACTTATTACTCTATTTTGAAGGGTACATAAATCCTATTTCCAATCATTTTCCCACCATTCGAACAAGAAGCAAAGCCGAAAAAGGAGTGGAGAAGATCAAGAACAGCTCAGAAGCCATTCATAAAAGATTATAACAGCAATTCAAGACAAATTTCATCGATTTAAGGTATTTTACTTAAGTGTCGAGCTACGTAGGACTCATAAATTTGTTTAAATTATAAACCCTAGTTTGACAAACAATGGCATCTGGGTCAGGAACCACCAAGGGTTTAGAGAGTCATGAAGTTCAGTTAGTCAGCAACAAAGTAAAACAACCTGAATTTAAGCCCATTCCAGAAGTAGCATACAAGAATGATCCTGCAGGTGCATTATTAGTTATTTCGGATAAATTTGTTATGGTACAAGATGTTCGCAAATGTTATAATTGCAAAATTGGAGCCATAGGAGACTTAGAAATTCATAATGCATATGATAAACTATGTGAAAACAAAGTACTGAAAAATGAGTTCTCAATAATAGAAAGAAAGGGATTGACCAAAACCCTAGCATTTTTTACTGTTTTTAAAACAGAATGGGTATGGATAGTTTTGAGCCGAATACATGACAGAGCTTTTTGGTTAGAGTCTGGGCCAGTAAAATTTACCAAAAAAATTGTTCATAGGGTTACTGGTATTCCAACCCTAGATCGGCCAAAGACCCTGCGAAGTGACAAAAGGGAAATAATAGAGAAAAATACAGGTGCCAAATGGAACAATAGAGGAATGACTATCGACACAGTCACAGATCCCCTACTAGATTTTGCTGTGAGAATCATATCACACAAATTCTATCAATCAAGCAGGTTGAATAGTGTACCTTGTATAGCAGTTGATGTTGCATACAAGATAATCGAAAGGGATCACACTTATGATTTGGCAGAGCTCATGTTTCAACAGATTAATGAAAATCTGGGAGCTATAAGGAAGAGCAAGGGAGCTCAATGCAAATTTGGATCAGTTTTGATGTGTATGTTTTTCTATTTGATGAAAGAATTTCCTTCTATGGGTAAAGTAAAATGGAATCCAGATAAAACAATTGTTGAACAAATTAATGGATACATTGAACAGATGGGTAAAAATTTTGATGCCCAAATGACTGGTTATTTTGAGGACTTCAAAAAGTCCATGAAACAAAGAATGAGAATTCCAGTCTCATTGACTGAGAAATATGAAAAAGATATTTTTTTTCTTGTAGATATAGATTATACTTATATACAAGTAGTTATACCTAGAATAAGATTGCTTAGGCCACTAGTTTATGAACTTGATGTTGATCAAACCTCTGTAACAATAACAGCCTTACTTGCAAAAGAAGCAGATAAAAATGCACAAATTTTTGGAACCTATGATGTTGTCAAATCAAAGGTAATAATAGATTTGAAGACTGCTTCAGCAGTAAAGAAGAAAGAGAAAATGGTGAGACAAATCAAAATAAAATTTGGCGTAGAAGAAGAAGGAACAACAGAAGAAGAAGGAGAAGACATTGAAGAAGAAGGAGATAAGCTTCAAAGTTAGACTCAAGGGTCAGAAGGAGATAGAGAGGAAAGTGTCGAGGTAGAAGAAGCCAAGGAAGCACCAGTTAAGAGAAAGACCACAACTCCTTCTGCTCCTAAATCCAAGGGGAGGAAAGTAGTTGCCCCTGCACCAAAGAGACCGACCACAAGGACTGCAGCACAAAAAGCCCAAGAGGAGGCAAAAGGAAAGAAGAAAGACTCAAAGAATATTGCTGCTGAGTCAAAGAAAAGGAAGTTTATTCCCCAACCTGAAACGGATGAGGAGAAAATAGAGTCAGAAGACAATAGTCAATTTCAAGTGGTAAGACACAAACCCCAGACTGTTGTTGATAAATTATGTTCAAAAATTAGAAATAATGATTTAAAAGGTCTAAAGAACTTGAATTTTTCTAAGCTCACCAAAGAAGAGCAAAATAAATTAGAGGAATCTGTGTATGCTATGATGGCTGAATATAAGCACACACCTCTAGAATTAGATGAATCTATGCCAAGAGAACTGTATAAAATTATAGAGGATAAATGGCATTTTTGTTTACAAATGGAAAAAGAAATAAGGGATTCAACATTGGCAAGATTGTTGCCTGATCTGACTAAAGATCAAATAATAAATGTTGTAAAAAGGCATAATAACAGATTCACTCCCAAGTATAGAGCATTTAGTATATTACAGAATAAAATTGAAGAGGTAGTTACCAAATCCACAATATTGTGGAAAATAGTTTACAAGAAAATTGAAGATGTATATAATGAAGAATATAAGGCAGAAGCAATTGCCAAGACAAAGGAAAAGAAAGCATCAGAAACAAAAGAGAAGAAACTAGTGGAGGAAAGAAAAGAAGAAAAGGAAGAAGAGGCACACAAAGAGGAGAAAGAGGAAGAGAAAGATACAACTGAGCCACAAGATCAAAGTATGTAAGACATATAGGTATCCCCTCCTAGTCCTCCTCATGCCACCATCACATCTATAGATTTCATAAAAATAAAGGATGTTACAGACATTTCAAATCTAAACATCAATCCATTAACTACAGAGGATTTGAAAATCCTTGACCAATCATCACTAATAGAAAAATTAAGTTCAAATCCTATATTGGTCAGTGTTGATGAATTATAGAATTCAGAAGTCAAGGTAAAAGAACAAGTGCCACCTTTGACCACACAAACTACTGGTATTCTATTCCTTCCACCACCATCTCCACCAAGTATAATCACTGATACACTCTAAGTGCTTAGTATAGCAGCAGGGGAAATAAAAGAAACATCTGAACAACCAACAAGTTCAACCTCACCTGGCATTCATAAAAGGGATATTCAAGCTGAAGAAAAAGATGAGACAAAGAAGAAGGAGGAGACTACAATACAAACATTGGTTGCATTACCAAAATCTGGTACTCCTACACAAACTCTTCAGCAGCCGAGCACAGATGGATTACAATTGCAAATCAGAACACCAGGCTCGAGCTCATTAAAGGCAGTTAGGAGACTTCACTATGGAGTTCCTGAGCTTGATGAAGAAATAAAGATCCCATATTATGAATCTAGCACTCTTACTGAAGAAAAGATTAATGAAATTTAGAGTGCACTAGACAAAAGAAGGAGACAAGAAGCACTAAGAAAGGAATACAAGCATAAGCTTACATTGAATGAAATTAAAGACATATTCATGGAAGCTTTTTGCTTACAATCTCTAGATGAGTCAAGACCAATCATGGAACAACTATCCGATATAGTTGACCAGGTGACTAATGAAGACCAGGAAACAAATGCCAGATTGCTTGAATGGTCAGAAAAGAAGTTTCAAGGTAAAGTAAATAGTAAAATATCCAGTGATATAGCAATGTCACAAGAAGAATTGGCAAAGAAAGTTATAACAGTTAAAATTGTACTAGGAAACATTTTTTCCCTGTACAACAAGTTGTGTGATTTTTCCACATTCACACAAGACACTAGCTAGAAAATACTGAGCTTGGAAAACAATCTAAAAACTTCTAGCACGCAACTCCCCACAGATCCAGCTCAGAGTGAGAAGCATTTTTTCCAATCACTTCACACACAAAGAGAATTAGTTGTTTTAGTAGCAGAGGAGGCAACCACAAAAGCCAAATTGATACAAATGCAATCATCAATTACTCCTCATTTGGAATTACTTCACAAGGAGCAGATAAATGCAGAGACAGTCCTCAGGAAAGATCCCAACCTTTCTTCAACTGATGGACTTGTACACCTAGCATCAGAGATTGCCATCTAGCATAAGACATTAGATGTCACATTAGAAAATTGGGATGCAGCTCTGAAGGTACTCCTTGAAGTAAATAGCACATTTTTGGCCAAATATGGCATTTCATTGTAAAGACCTTTGACATAAGTGTCAAAAAGGGGGAGAATAAGTAATAAAAGTTGAGTACAGGAATGAAATGATAAGTATAATAAAAGGGGGAGATAGCAGAGAATGAAATGATAAGTATAATAAAAGGGAGAGATAGCAGAGATAGTAAATTTTGGGAGCAAAGTTTGAATGAAGGATAAATTACTGAATCACATGGATCTTAATTAAGTGTTTTTGCCACTCATGTCAAAGGGGCAGATTGTTAGCTTAAAGAATAAATTTGAAAACTGAGTGTCAATACACTTAACCAAGATCAAGAACAAGTGCGGAGTGTAACAAGTGCCGAGTGATAACAAGTACCAAGTGTAACAGGTGCCGAGTGATAACAAGTGTCGAGTGTAACAAGTGTCGAGTGATAACAAGTGCCGAGTGCAATAGGTGCCGAGTGATAATAAGTGCCAAGTGCAACATGTGCCGAGTGATACAGTTTTGTTCAAGTGCCAAGCTATCCAGGAAATAGCATGTGCTGAGTATCAGAAATACTTTAGGAGCTGAGTAACTTAGTATATCAGCATAAGAGTTTGTAATTGCACAAACCATGATGCAAATAGTTTTTACAGCCGACATAAGGTAAATCTTGAAGGATTTAATGATGAGATCGATCTTTTAATTTTCCTATGCAATTTGCATGCAACCAATAAGAAAAATGCTAAAGGCATGCAACCAATCAGAAAAAGATAAGTATTATGCGAGAAATTGAGATTCAATATGGATCGTAGATCCAAAACAAACCCTAAGTCTTTGAAGTCTTTATAAGGAAGACAAAATTTCACTGTAAAAGAGAGAGATCAGATATATTGAAGAACATACAAG
This sequence comes from Cupressus sempervirens, assembly GCA_028749045.1. Taxonomy (NCBI): domain Eukaryota; kingdom Viridiplantae; phylum Streptophyta; class Pinopsida; order Cupressales; family Cupressaceae; genus Cupressus; species Cupressus sempervirens. Next base: position 54,618,046 of record CM053789.1, on the reverse strand, counting down.
GGTGCATAAGCAAATCTATTTTTAGAAGCAAGAGTTATTAGATCACAAAGGATCAAGATCAAGAGAAGGTGAAAAAGGAGCCTGTATTCAGCAATCAAGGATTGTAATCTATCAGGTTTATTGTATCTAATACTCTCTAGCAATTGTATTAGAATGAAAATCCTATGGTGATAGGTTAGCTTTACAACTATTTTGTAAGAACCTTTTGATTAGGTGATTAAAATCCTTTAACCAAGTGACACTTCATGTTAAGTGTTTGAAAATCCTCTAACCAAGTCACTATTAATACAGTTTAAAGCCTTTAACAGGGCAACCCATCAGAAGTGGTTGAACAATATCGCTGCAGTAAATTTTTGTGGGTATCATCCCCACCCCAGTTTTACCTTCTTATTCCTGGAGGGTTTCTGGGTTACCAAATTTTGGTGTTATGTGTTATTGATGCATGAGTTTTGTTATATATTTATTTGATGTATTTACATGCATGCAACTTACTTTCAGTTAAAAATTTTATTGGCAAAAGTTTGGTACTTATGATTCACCCCCCCTCTCATAAGTACTCTTTCCATATTTGAATATTCCAACACAACAATATTATCGCTTAACCAACATACTAAGATGTGAATTCTAATATGACTAATTTTGAAATTTGATAATAGACATACTAAGAAGTGACCCCAATATGACTAATTCTGAAATTTGATAAGAAATAAATTTTATTTTTAAAAAAAGTGCAATTAAACTAGGGGAGAGGACCCAGTAGTTGAGCGTGTATCAATTGTTGTGATGGTTGTTGTGATCCTTTGATCCAATTATTGTAACAATACAACCTATTGATTGAGCAAAAAATATTGACTTTTATGTATTTATTTATCAACATTTAAGAGACATTAAATTATTACAAATTTATAAAGCATATATCATTGATTTACTAAATATGATACAAGTTCTCCACAAAGTACATTCTTTATATACTTCACATCAAACAATATAAAAGGTTATTTTTCAAAAAAAAAAATACTCTTTGCACAATATAAACAGACAAGTTCATAATACTATATTTAAATGTGATCACTTTTACAAAACAAATGCCCAAACATATGGACAAGAAAAAACTCATAACTTGCTTTATAAGTATTAACTAATGTGCTCTTTTGTAACTTCCAATACCATTATAGATATAATTATATAAACCAATGTTCAATTAATAGTCTTTCACAAGTAAACTTGGAGTACTGCATTAAAAATATGGAGTAGTGTGAGCTTATTAATCCACTCAAATCAAACAATGAATGCAACACATTTTAAAATTTTCTCACTCACATCAAACAACTAATGCAATAAATTCATATTTAACTCATTAAAACCACTATCTCAATTGACAACCAATCAAAATGCATATTGATAATGCCATGGATCAACCCAATTTAACACATTCAAACCACTACATCAATTGACAACCAATTCAAATTCTTGGAGGAAAACAAAAAGTCTATTAATTATGAGGCGAGCGCGGGAGATGAAAGATTAATAGCAAAGTGAGTTGTCTAAGCAAAGATACATTTTCTTCCACTACTTCTCATCTGAGGATACTCTGATTTAGCCAGAGGATAGATTTTTAAAAAGCTATGTAGACTATTCTACCATGCTTGCTTACCTGCTTACTAGCATATGTAAATTTTGGATGGAACAAGATTACATAAACAAAATTTTCCGTGTTCTATTTCCATTTCCTCATTGCACATGGAATTGTTTCTAATTTGTAATTTTTGTAGCGATCTTTGTAATTTGGTGATTTGTGAAGAATTCATTGCATTTGTTTCCTGTCCTCAAGCCCTCATTGCTTCATTGCCACAGTTAGAGCTCCTTTGTGAAGCCCCTCCTCCCATCCTTTTCTTTTTTTTTTTTGCTCAAGTGCCATCACCATAACATGGAAATTAGTTTAACCTCCTACATGTGTTCAATCTCTTTCAATTTTTAAAGAACATGAGTACGACAATGAGATTTTCCTTCTAGTTTTGCCTGAATAAATAGGCATTTTCTTTTAGCAATTACACTAAGCTCTGTCTCAGGGCAAGTGGCTTTTACTATTAGATTAAATAATTATTTATTCTTTTACTTAAGTTTACTTAGGTTAATGCATTTATTTATTAGTTGTAGTCTAGGAGTTGTTGACAACATGGGAGTTTGTTCCTATCTAAGTCATACTTATATCCGCACCTTGATCGAGGATATCCCACCTTTTGTGGATGTATGCTTAGTTGTCATACTTATCTGCTAACATCTTCTAGCTTGTTCTAGAAGTCTCCTTGAGGCCTTTATATTCAAGCTCTCTCATTGTATTTCACAACTCATTTTCAAAGCATATTGTATAGCAATACATTTTTCTTTGTTTGCAATATCTTATCTCTCAATCCATTTAGTTTCTCCAAGATCCACCTCTTCCTTCTTTGGTTTCCCTTCAACAGGTTATTTGCATGCAAGTGATCTTGGTGAGCTGTGAAGTTGGCTTTCATCAACTTCTACATGGTATTAGAGCCTCCCTACTACTTCTTGGTTGAAATATTTTTGAAGCTGCGATTCATAGACACAAACCCTAATTTGTTTGTGATTTTTTCTTCAATCTAGGGGAAGAACATTTTTTTGGAGCATTTTGGGCTAAATGGATGCTTCCATTAAGTTTAGAAGGCCCATTACAGTGAAAATCCATATAAAAATTTCTAATTCTGGAGAAAGTCACTTCAGGAGTCAAAAAAAATCTCGGGCTAGCCATATAGACTATACAGACATCTTCGGCACAAAAAATAAAAAAAGGGGAGTGCTACCGCAATAGCACCCCCACACCCCCATGCCACTCTATAGCCTCCTCTACCGGTACAACACTGCAGAGCCACCGCAGCGCAGCCCGCCTACGACCATCGCTCTGCAGCCACCCTAGCACCTCCCACTAGCCACCTCGCTGCTGCTTCCACCGGCCCTCTGCTCAGTTTCACAACTCCACCACCACCTCCACTAAGTTCCACTACCCCTATAGCCACTAGAGGTTCCTGTTTACATGGTGTTTTTCTAGTACACATGGCACATTTTTTGGGTGTCACATTGGCATCTGCCACGTGGCCCCTGTTACATCACTCGAACACATCATCATCTTACCACATGGCATTCATGTGGCACTAGCACATGGCATTCCATGTGGCCTCTTTTTTATTGTGATGGCCTTGTGGCCGTCAATTTTAATCAAGTGATTTTCTCAACCTGCATCAACACCCCTGCTAGCACTCCAAGTCCCTTTTTTATCTACTTGCGGTTTTTTGGTCATAACTTGAGCATACAGAGGTATTTTTCTGATCCAAAAGAAGTGCCAAAAAGCTGGTTCCAAGATGGGGACATTAGTGTAGGAAATCTTTAGTTTTGATGTAGTTTTGTGGCTCATTTTTGTAGTCAAAGTTTAAAGTTCTATTTTTCACTCTGGCGAGCTTTTCTTGTGCATCCCATCTCTATTTTTTGAGAACATCATATTTTTGGAAAGCTAGTTCTATCATGTTTTTAAAAATACTATCATTTCCTTCAAATTCTACCCCATGCTCTTTCTATCATGTTTTTGGCATTTTTGCTCGATGGTGGATATCTTGGGTGTTCTAGGTCCGAGGATCATTTTCATGGCATGGGATCTTTTGTTTTGGGCTATACTATCTTTTGTATTAGCTTTTTTCCCTTTTTGATTATTGTTGATATCATTTGTAAGAATCTTTATGCAAATGCATTGAGATAAAGTGTCACTCTTGCATTTTAGGTTCATGAACATTGTTTTGAGACAGTTCTACTTGCACTCTTTTATAAAGCACCATGGGGGGGATAGTTGTTGTCATTTCTGTGCCCTATTTCCTTGTCAGTTGAGTGTCCCTTCCATGACATTAGCCCCGTGTAGAGTCAATGACCATGTCTTTATAGGTGTTTGTACCTCTTCAACTCTCTCATCATTCTTAGTTCTTTTTGCAGGAGGATTTTGGCCCACTTTTTTAGTTGCCTATCAACTCACCCCATCTGCATTAAGAGGGGGTTATTCTATTGTTCTAATGCTTCCTTGGTTCGATGGTTCAATAGTGTGAGATATGTATTTAGTGGTTGATCCTATATACTAGGAGATTGTAGTGGCTGGCTACCTATGCATTTTGGCGAGATGGATCATCTACCATATAGACACACTCGGTTCATGCCTTCTATTTTCCATGGAGGTTCTTCAGATCAAAAATTTCTTTTTGACAGATTTTGTGGCTTCTTCATGCTTTAGTGATGTTCTTCATGATCTTCTCTTTGTTCTTGTTTTCTAGGACATTCCACTAGTTGGAGGCTTCTTCCGTCCTTCACTAGGTTTTCTTACCTCTTTTTGGGGGAGGGATTTTCCCATGCAGTTTTCTCTCTTTCCCCATTTTCAGAGGTTGTATTTCTTTGCATTGTACATGGGTACCTAAAATGGCCTCATTGCCGAGACCCATTCTACATCTCATCTTAACTATTGTAATTTGAAGTGAATTCCCCTAAGTTGCATTTAAGAATGGTTGTTAGAGTATATAATTATTTATTTATTATTTATTCTTTTACTTAAGTTTACTTACGTTAATACACTTATTTATTAGTTATATTCTAGGATTTGTTGACAACACGGGAGTTTGTTCCTATCTAAGTCATACTTATCTCCTCACCTTGATTGAGGATATCTCACCTTTTGTAGATGTATGCTTAGTTGTCATACTTATCTCCTAGCATCTTCTAACTTGCTTTAGAAGTCTCCTTGAGGCCTTTATATTCAAGCTCTCTCATTGTATTTCACAACTCATTTTCAAGGCATATTGTATAGTAATACATTTTTCTTTGTTTGCAATATCTTCTCTCTTAGTCCATTTAGTTTCTCCAAGCTCCACCTCTTCCTTCTTTGGTTTCCCTTTGATAGGTTATTTGCATGCAGGTAATCTTGGCAAGCTGTGAAGTTGGCTTTCATCAACTTCTACATTTAATAGTAGTGTTGACTGCTATATTCCAATTTGATCTAGAATTTCCCTAAGAAACTCTACTGCATGCTTTAGTGAAATTAAAGTATTAAACTTTGGTTTTACCAATACTCCCTACTTTTAAAATTTGGACTCGTAATGAGTATGTGAACTCATATAGGTCTTTATGGTTATAAATGTCAATGTATTGAGCACTATTTTAAGTTTCTCTCTTTTGAATACAATACGATATATTTTCAATTTTTCTCTTGAGTCATTGCCTCTTGTTTAGCTATTATGTTTTGTTAACAATGCCTTTTATCTGTTATGGACAAGAAGTTGTTGTAAAGTGCTCCCCTCAATGCTCATGCTCTACAAACATTAGTTGAATGGCAAAGTTCCTACAACCTATGAATGACATTAAAGACTTTTTTATTCTCAGGAGATAAAGTTAAATTTATTATATACACTCCTTCCAAATGGGGTAATATCAACAAGTTAAAAATAGAAGGTATCATTTACTTTGTAGATAACATGGTTCCCATTGAACTGGGGTGTCTAGAAAGAAATATAGTTTTCACTAGTTTCTTATTGGGTTTTGACAAGCTTCTTGTCTTAACATTTATGGAAGAGAATTTGACAACCCAAGAAACACAAAGTCTACCCCACCACATATGATCTATACTTGATCTTATGCAAGAATTTCATAAGATGTGGACACATCTAATGTAGATGATCTTATGCAAGAATTTCATCAGAAGACTTCCCAAATATGCAACAAATTGCAAGAAAATTTCATTTTGAAAATGTATGACGTAAAGTTTGAGATTATTTCTATGGCTCCATATAATAGATCTAAGTATTACAGATAGGGCTTGAATGAACTAGCAAAAATACTGACAGAAATAACTAATTCTTGCTATGATAGTGGATTCATCTTCACAAGGGTTTAAAGCTTGTTATAGCCCTAATTGTAGCTAAAGACTAAACTGATATTGACAACAAGTGAATAGCTATGATAGGTGATATTTTGAGGAAATATCTCATGTCTACAATCGACCTAGGATGCTTTTCTCTGATAAATAAAAATAAAGAATTGAGGGTTTTGGACAATTTTGACACATAGGAAGAAGTTCCTAATTTTCCTCTTGTTGTTAGGGATTCTTTATGGAACCTAGATTATATGCAAGTCTTCCTAAAGAAAGATGTAGAGTGGTATTTTTCTACTAGCATGAAGGTGAGCTTTTCAAGTAGGCCTCAAAAAAAATGTGTCTTGCAATTTCATCAGGTACCTGGTTGAACTTTTTGATATTGTATATGTCTATGTGGAGGGGATTTATCCTTTTGAAGCTCTGGCTACTTCTGCAAGAAATGCCAATATAAAAGCTAAGTGCACTAGAAAGATTCAAGTCACCAGTGTGAAGAACTCCAAAAATGATGTGCAGCTCATGCTTGGTTATTATCTAAGAATTGATGGAGGAGCAAATAGTAAGAAATCTTCTTTAGGAGAGACTACAAATGATGCAGTTGTCAACAATTATAATGGAACAATGGTGTTCTATGAAGAATATCAGCATTGTTGTTTCCTTACAATAGAGAAAAGATGTCCACAAGTTTCTAAAAAATTAGAAGAGTTGTCTATGAAAGCTTTTGTGTTTGGAAACACGCTTAAAATCTGCTCATCAGTGGCTAATGTTGATTACTCTAGATTGAGTAATGAGTAATTCATAAATTTCCTTAAATGTTGGTAGCCGCAAGAGTTTGAAGATTACTCAAAGCTAAAAGAATCTTTGAAGACGATAGAGTCATCCAGGAACTTTTCCCCAAATGCAGAAGTTTGAAAGATTTTTTCACCTAGTTCTCCCAAAAATTTGCTATCATGTTCTCCTCTTCATGGGCGGCCAAATGAGCACAACAAAAGATAGAGATGGGCATACAAATTTGGAGAAAACAAATAGTCACCTGTGTTTTCCCATCTGGTCTCAGCCATAGACATGTCCCATTCTTACTCACCTTCGTCAGTTTAGCCCTTTGAAAGAACTCAAAACAAAAAATCAAAATTGATATTCTTTTAGAACCGTATGATTATATAATTACAGCTCACCCTCCCTCCATTTCGTGTCACTCCTAGTCCTCATAGCAAAGGCATCCATTGAATCTGTGACATTAGATCTAGAAAGAGCTTTCAAAAAATCAAAACCCACCCTCCATTTCATATGGCTCCTAGTCCATAGCAGAGGCATCCATTGTGGTGTTGATTCAAGATTTCGTTAAGGTGAATACCAGAGGCGTCGATTCTGCCAACACTCTCTATTTTGGATGATGCCTTCTAGACCCATAGACGTGTGGTGGCGAGAAGCGATGCAAAGAAAAAACTTGTGTATCATTTGGAATGTATATTTAGGGTTAGGGCAAAATGTGTTTGATGGTTTGATTTTTATGATTTCTTATTAGATTTTTATACATTGATGATATAACACGATTTGTCTAATAAATAGAAACTTAGCAATTTAACATAGACTATTCGCAATTCAATATAAATCATTGTCAATTAAATATAAATCTTATTTTGTGTAATTAATACATCTTGAGTGTTCATATAATCATATACATTAAAATTTTAAAATGATATAATGTTCAACTATTGGGATGTGATAAACTAAAGATGGGGGGTGGTAATTGACTACAATAGGTAGGACATTAGAAAAATGAGAATTTGAACAGTTTTTACTATGACATATAGAATTGATATTAATTTTGATAATGACGCGGCCAAACCTTAGTTATAAGAAATTAACTAACGAAAAAAATATTTAACAAATTTTATCGTCGTTATGATAGATTTTGAGTGGTCCGAAGTTAAAGTGCATGACTACTGGATCCTCTCCCTAACAATCTAAACAAAACTATGTGATATTTAAAAAGCCACCTAAATAAAAGAGTGTGATATTAGAGCCTCCAGCTAAACAAGAAAGTGTTATAATCGACAAGCCCCCCATTGAAGTCAAAATCTAATGATCTCACCGGCATAGGACAATCAGACAGAGCGAAAGCTTGCCTAAACCGAATAATTGCAAATGCTGCTCCACACGACATTAATTTTGTACTCACTAAAATTAAACCTTTCGGTGCATCTACACTGCGGTTATTAGGCTCTACCTATCAATTATTTATTGCTTAATTACGTTCAAATCAGGCACTGAATGTTCTAGATGAATGACTCAGGGGTAAGTACAGCAGACAATGAGAGCCACCTGTAGTATAGGGGTGAATTGACATGGCTGTCTTTGGAGAGGTCATTAGTTCATGGCTGTCTTTGGAGAGGTCATTAGTTTAAAATTTCGCATTGTCAATATATAAAAAATACAGAAAACAATGTTCTACATGTGACAAAACGTACAGGAATACACAATGACTGATTTTTTTTTTTGGCAGCGCTAATAATGAGGACTCAATCGATAATGGGTACATTTCTAACTTTTCAGATCCCGATTTACAACAATAAATATGCATCCGCAACATTCTCATCTTCATTCAAGTTGAACATGGCTCTGGCAGCTCTGTCCACGGCTTTTTACTTCCTGAAAGCAATGATAAACATCAAGGTGCTCGATGCGACGGGTCAAGCAGGAGACGGGCGAGAGAAAGCTTTGTTGGACCATGTCCTCAAAACGGCTGAGAAGGGCAATCCTCAATCAGTTTTGAATGTAATGGACGCCTATGCAAAGACTTCTAGCTGGTTTATGAACATTGGTGATGAAAAGGGACCCATTTTAGATAAGGCCCTTGAGAAATATAATCCTAGGGTAGTTCTTGAGCTCGGGACTTTTTGTGGGTATTCTGCTGTGAGGATTGCTATGCAGCTGCACAAGGAGGGAAGCAAGCTTCTCACTTTTGAGATGAACCAAGATAACTGCAACATCGCCAGGCAAATCATTGAGCACGCGGGTACCGTCATATTCAACTGTCTTAATTGTGTAATGAAGCTTTCATGATAAGTGTTCTTGATTAGATAAATAGATTGTGTGATTTTGTAATGTCAATACAATAGATCAAATTATATAACGCGACTATATATCATCTATATATGTTTCTATAGATCAAACTTTATGATGTGATTGTCATCTATACTAGATATAAAATTCTATTGATATAAATTGGATGTATGAACAATCAAAATTAAGAAATCGCACATAATGAACTGTATTCCATTGTGTACATCCACTTTGGCAATAGATCACATTGAATCTGATATGTGAAGTGTGTCTGTTTGGCAGGGCTGTCATCCAAAGTGGTAGTGGTGGAAGGGAAATTCAACGACTGTGTTGCAGTAGCAAAGGAATTTCTTTGAGGAGATGAATTCCCCTCATTTTGATTTTGTATTTCTCGACCACTGGAAAGTCTGCTATATGCCAGATTATCTTCTACTGAAGGAAAATGGTATGCTGGGAAATGGCAGTGGTGTCTGTGCAGACAATATGGGAGCTTTATTGGGACCTACCGACTTCAAGAAATATGTGAAAACGCATCTGGATGAACTTGAGACCACTGAATACAAAAGCAATGCAGAGTATCTTCCGTGGCTCCCAGATAGCGTCACAATTTCTACTTTTAAGCTGCCCACTAAGTAGTAGTGAATTATTCATTTTATATCGTCCACTCTTTATATATCGCATCTGTCACTAACAAGTCTAAGTCAAGCTTGAAAAACATGAAGTAGGGCAACCTTTATATTGGTTGGTGATAGAAAAAGGGCTATCAGATCGTTTCTTTCGGCGCGCTTGAATACCATTGAATTGTAAGTTTGTTTGCAGTAATTGTGCATTCCAAATGTTGTGTTTTGTTTCGGCATTTGTAATTGGACAGATTTCAGTTTCTTTTATTCTCCGACCTAATAAAGCTCGATAGCATGAATGTGAGAGTTCATGTTTACAGTTGTTGTCACTGACAAATGTGAAAAAAAAAACCTTTGAACTATGGTTCCATTTTGTTGTGGTCGTAAGTTTGTTGTATAGTTTGAGTTTTTTTTCCATTGTATATATATATATATATAATTTGAATAATGCTATTTATTTGACTTGCTATTGGTTGTTCAAAAAAAAAGCAAGGACATAAATCATGTTTATAAACTGAAATTGTTAAAGTAAAAATATTACATTCTTTATCATGTGCTTGTGTAATTAAAATTGTATTATTGAAAAAGTCTTGAAATATTTGGAGACATTCATTATTGAATATTATGTAATACTAAGAACTAATATATTTTCTCTTTATTTATGCACTTGTAAATAAGCAACTTGAAATTCTTGAAGTTGATGAAAGATCAACTCAACAACTCTCAAGAATCACTTGCATGCAAACACCCATCACATAAAAAGAGGAGAAAAAGCTATGGAAGCTGGAATTCTCAGATCCACATATAAGACATTCTTGATGACCAAAAAGAGAAATTGTCAATAATCAAAAGTCAATGAATAAATTATTAAAAAATCAATCCTTATGAAAGAGATCAAAACCCTAACAAGTAACTAACCTAGGTTGCATGACAACAATTAATAAAAGAATCAATTACTATATGTCTAAAGTTTAGCTTAAGTGAACTAGAGATAATAAGTGACCTAAAAATTAAATCAACATGATTACTCTAACACTCTCCCTTAAGATAAACTTAGGAAGTAGCTAAAAACCTAAAAACTACTACTAAAAAGAAATTTGGGTCCCAACAAAGAGGCCTGATGAGATACCCAAGCACAACCAAATATATGAAGAGAGAAGAAATAGAGAAAACCACATGGGAAAAACTCTACTCCGAAAGAAGAAGAAAAAGAATGTTCCAGAAGATAGGAACAAAAGGATGACCATGAAGAACACCACTCAAGCATGAAGTTACAAACACTATCAAACTGTTGATCTGAAGATCCTTTGTTTTATAGAACATGACCAAGTAAACAAGACTAAGTTTGAAGAGTTAATCAATTGAAGATGAAAGGTATCTTCATGGCCTCCAACAATATGAATAAAATAATGTTTATATGGTAAATGATTCATCTCACCAAAATGCATAGGTATCCAGCCACTGTAATCGCGTAGTACATAGGATCAAACATTGAATACATAGATCACTCCATCAAATCAGGAAAGAAATAGAACTAACATAACCCCCCAATAATGCTAAGAGGTAAGACATAAACACTGAAACTAAATACAATATCTCCTACAAAAAGAAGAACTATGAATATCGAGAGTGTAAAAAAAGTACGAACACCTATAATGGCACATGTCATCGACACATAATGAGGATAATTTTGTGGAAGGAATACTCACTTGACAAAAGAAGATGGTGAATATGATCAACATGAAACCCCCCAATGCACTTTATAATGTAGTAGAAGTATAACAAAACACAAAGATGTGCAAGATCATGAAATGTAATAGAGTGGCACTCTATCTTAGTGTGTTTGCATAAATGCTACAAAAAGATGTCAACAAATATCAAAAGAGAAATAAGGTTGATACAAGAGGTAATACAACCCATGAAAAACTATCTTAAGCAATGAAATCGATCTCTAAACCTAAAACAACCAAGATATCCACTAGAATGCAAAAAAGAAAAAAAATGAATAGGATATGCTTGGAGAAAAATCTAGAAAAACTACAAGTATCAATTGAAAGAGTACATAAAGACCTTTCTAATGATATAAAGAAATCCCAAATCAAAGATCAGATGCTCAAGATATGTCTCCTCAAGTGCAAAATAGCACTCTTGACTTTGATAGCAAAAACAACCATCAAATAAGCACCAAATTTAAAATTAACCTACGATCAATCTTAGAACCACTTTTTTGATGATATCTTGTTTGCAAAAAATAGAGTTAGGATGAGTACGTTACAACCAAAAAATCATAGGTAGGCCAAAAAAGAGTTGGAAGGGCAAGCATAAGTGAATGGCCTCAATTTTCGTGCTAACATGTCTAAATTTTAATACTAAAATGTGTTGGTTTTCATGCCAAATGAAAATGATTTTCTACACAAAAGTGTCTCAATGTGTGTCAAAAATCTTGATTTATGTGCCAAAAATATTTATTTACATGTCAAAAATCTCGATTTGCGTGACAAAAATTAAGATTTTTGTGCGAAAAATCTAAATTTCCATGTCAAAAAATTTTAAAATTGTCACCTCAAAAAATATGCCAATCTGGGAGTAATGTTTATTTGCCTCAGATTCCAACTTTGTCCAAATTGAACAAATTTTGTATATAATAGGGGTTTTGGGGTGCTCTGAGCTCAATGCTGAAGCCTATCTAAGCTCAAATTTTATCTAAAAAGGTGACCTCCCAGATCCAATACAAAAAAGCTCTAAAAAAATGAAATCCTCTGAAAGAAAAAGCACAGATTTGAAAGCCAAGCAAAACCTCTCATAAATAGAACTGGGGCATGAAGATCCAGAGCTCTTATACCATGTTAAAGTTGATTAAAGATCAACCCTATAGCTCCTAAAACTCACTTGCATGAAGACACCTATAACATAAAGAGAGCAAAAAAAGCTATGGAGGATAGAATTCCTAGATCCACAGATGAGGCATTCTTGATGACAAAAAAGAGAAATTGATATTAATCAAAAGTGAATAAATAAATTATGAAGAGATCAATCCTTATAAAAGGAGATCAAAACCCTAACAAGTAACTAGCCTAGGTTGCATGATAATAATTAGTAGAACAATTAATTATTATATGCCCAAATTTTAGCTTAAGTAAACTAGAGATAATAAGTGACTTAATAATTAAATCAATATGATTTTTTTACCCATAAATGGTCCAAATATATTTATTGCATATAAACATGGTAACACTTAAGCTTTTGTATAGAAATTGGGTCCCCTTTTGAAGTCCCATTGTGAATCTTAACCTTTTCAACATTTTTGTCTCTCGATTGAACAAATTCATGAACTTGAACATTGAACACTTTGTGCATTATTCAAAGTTCATCAGTTCATTAGTCCTTTTGGTTGAGTCAAAAAAGAGTTAACCACTCCATAGATATTGTCTCTCATTGTCGATGTTGAACTTGAACATTAAACACTTTGTTCAAGTTTCAAGTTCACAGTTTTACCTTCGTGTCTAGTTTGTTATTATGAGTGTGGTTTCCAATATAGTGTGACTATTGAGCTTGAAAATTGAACTTTTTATAGTTAACATGTTCATGTTCACCTAGTCATAAAGATGAATGCTTTCGATGGCACATGTGCAGGTTGGTAGCTCAGCAGAAGCACAATGTTTCTAAATCTGCAAAAAAGATTTGTAATAATGAAGAGTTAAGGGTAAGAATGGTAAAGAATGTCATGGCACAAGTGGAAATAAGGTGAGTTTTAGTGATTGTAACTCTTGTCTTGTCATCAATTTCGTCATCCATTTGCACGCTTCAAGTCTAGCTTTTACATCTTAAATGCCAGCTACCTTGTTTTCATTCCCCTATTATTTCTACTTTTGGTAAAGATTATTTTGTCTAGTTTGGATGTACACAGCAATAGCTTAAACTTTTTGTTTGGAAAGTTTGCATGCACTCAGCTCGATAAGTCTCTAGCCTCTAACTTTTCAAGTTTCATTTCCTTCTACATTTCTTTAGAGTTGTGCATTCTTCTATATCACTTTTGTCTAGTTAAATTTTTTTCATGATCACTCCTTTCCACCCAAAGTTACCTAGTAAGGTTTGGAAATATGTTATTAGTAGTACTCTGCCTAACATGGAGGACACCTTCCTTGCTAAGGAAGATATGAGAAAACTACTAGCTAGATCCACAAATCTAAAACCCTATTCCATATCCCAAAAAGTCTCAGACTATGGTATGTTGTAAGCATCTGCCTTCCCAGAAGCTTTCCCCTACCCTGAGTTAGACTTAGCATGCAGAGTTAGATATGATATGACTAAGAAATGTATTTGTTCTTTCAATGGTGAATTCTTGGTATATATGAGCCAAGTTAATTTCATGGGTGCTCCGCTATGTGAAATTTATGAAAAACTAGACTATCAGTTCCTCCTATGCCCAACTTTCCATAGATGTCACAGATTTGAAAAATAACATTGCTAAAAGATGGTTTTTAAAGTCATAGAAAGGGGGATTTTGTCTTTCACATCCATTGACTAGAGAACACATGATCCCTAAAATTGAGGATGTCATTATACTATTGAACAAGGTAAAGGGAAATCCACATGTCTTTCATTGGGAGAATTGGATGTGCTTTTTCATCCAAACTATTCTAGGGGAAGATAAGTTCATTGATTAGGTAGATATAACGGCTACATGAAGAACTCTCTCAAGCTTCTGGAATGTCTAGCTTCTATAGGACTTCCTACTTGTTTTACATTCTAGCTTGTGCCAGGAAATGGAAAGGATTGCCACACTCAGACTAGAACCCAAGCATGCCCATCTATGACTATTACCCTCTCTTACAGAAGAGTAAAAACCTTGAAGGCTTTAAATATTCCAAGACACTTTCCTAGCCAAAATGATATTTGAAATGCAAGGTAAAGAGAATATGAGATTGATAGAGGAAGCCACCTAGTTAATTATTTTGGTTGACAATTTGTTCTCCTATTAGATTTTATAATCTTGACTCTTTGATACCTAATGTTTTGGAGAGACAGAAGGATGTTACCAACAAATGGGTCAATGTATGTGTTCTATAAGTGCCCTCTAAATTATAAGATATGGCTCCCTTAAAACTTTAAATTATGTGCAATGAATATGTCTTTATTAGATCAGAAGTTTTGACAGAATTAAGCTCTTAACCTAAGAGCAGTAAAGGATAACCAAATTTCTTGTAGACACAAAAAATTTAGGCAAGATGGATTTGAATAACCTATCACACTCAATAGAATGACTACAGTAGATTATGTTGACATTTTTTACTCTTACTCCTATTCTAAATGAAAATTCAACTTATTTAAATGCAAAGAGGAATTAAAGAGGAAATACACATGAGGGAAAATAGAATTTCTTTGACTACTAGACTTGAATGAAATGGAATTCAACAAGTTACTAATAGGCTCATACACATCTATCCTTCAATTCCCAATAAATTTATTTAACATGTTATAAAACCACCAAGAGATGAAGTAGAATCATACATGAAGAAAGAAAATAGAATTACCTATACTGCAAACATTAAAGTGAAATAGAATCCCTCTGATTATCATAGGATCATATATCATTGTCCTTCAACTCTCGATGCAAAACTAATCTAATAATGGGAAAAAAGTTCATGACCAAAAAATAGGGTAAATGGAATTACATAACCAATTCACCATCAATTTTTTTGACCTTTGTATTATCAAAAGAAAATACATTTATAGTTTCATGTCCTCCCTTAGTACAAAAGAGCAAAATTCACAAAGAGAAAATGAGAATAAAATCTGAAATTATCTAAGAATATGGATACATAGTATCTTTTCCATTGAAAATTACGAACCTATGACATTCCTCAAAATGAACCATGACTATTCAACTTCATGCAATCTCAAAAATCTTGTAGAAATCAACATTCTCTTCATATTCTAGTATTTGATGCCAAGTCCATACAATTCATATTCCAATGGTTACTGCATTTTTGAATTACCATCATTGATCTAAGATCAACGGTCCAGATTAAACCCTAATAAACCTTCTTTGTTTTCCCTTGAAATTTCCTCTATGGGTCCCTCTATATACACATGTCAGTACCATGTTTTGCCACATTTGTTAAACTTCACACATCTCTAAAAAGTACAAATACGAGCATCATTGATCTCCTAAAATTGGATGGATAATATTGAAAGCCCTAAACTTTCTTTCGTGTCACATTTTCACAACTACCATTCCTTTGATGCCTTCATTTGATGCGATGACATGATTGACTTTATTCTTTTTCACTGGGTTATAGCTTAACATATCTTTATTCCATTAACTACAGCAACTTGGTGACAACTACTCATTAGTTGTGATCGCAATTTTGTAACATAAATTTAACTTCCACTTCTAACTTGTGACTATGCAATGACCATTTGATGTTAACTACTACTGCAGTCACCAAGTTGCAACTTAAAACTTCTTGAATGTCTTTTAGCCTATGATCATGCAATGACTAATTCTTGTGGCTTCACATCATTAATTGTAGGTTACTTTAAACCTCTTGCAACAATGTGATTCATTTGCTTTGCTCAGTTTCTTCCTTAACCATGGATTACTTCTAACAACCTGTGACCATGTGATCAATGGTTTTTTTGTAGCTTTGTAGCATTATATTTAACTTCTTTCTAGCATGTGCGACTGTGCAACTATCATTGATCTTCAAGATTGGACAACTGAGATTCATGAAACCTTTTGTTTCTCATCTAATCTGCAATGTGGGTCCTCTGTTCCATGTGTACAATGGTCATTTCCTAATATTAGTTAAACCTTAGGTATCTTTGGAAAGCACAAAAACACAAACCATAGGTCAACTAAAATATGATGATCAATATGAAACAAAAATCCTTTGTTGTTATGCTTGTGATCTCATGATACTTTGAATCATCATCTGAAATGAAATAAATAGAACATATCTGACAGGTAAGCATTTGACTTTTGAACTGACCAATGATGTGAATTCTTTCATCTATTTGACTTTTCACCAATTCACGTAGCTTGTCATAATTGCATCTAAACTGTGCATTTACTGAATCAATGACACACAATCACAAATCTTTGATTTCAAGGGTTTTGACCATTTTCAACAACATGAACTATTTCCTCTACATTCTAATCTTGATCATCTGCAACATCTTTTATGAAAACTACAACATAGCATGAATCTTTGTCTTCAACATGATTAGGAACAAAGAAAGATGGATCATTAGATAATCTAGACCTTCTTGTCATTGGAAAATGCATAACAGACCTTCCCAAAATCTAATCACCTATCCATGGACTAGTGCATTGCTCATATAATTTGTTGCATTAGGTTAGCTCAAAAGAATGATGAGAAGAAAGGTTATCCTATGGGAAATCTAGACTTGAACTTGAGCAATTGACACTCTAATATGACACTAATCTAAAGAAAAATGATATGAGTTAAAACTTGGGCGGCAGTTGGCTTTTTCTAGGGATTTAAGCATAATAATGCTTGAAAGAACTCTAGCAACCTTTGGTTCTGCACAAAAGGTGACAACTTGGAAACAAAAAGAATACACTAAACTAGGAAAATAGAAACAAACTACCTAGGAAAGAAAGCAACTAAACTAAAACAAACTACATGAAAGGAAACCTACCTATCTAACTACTATGCAAGGGTTGCTTTCAATTTTGCATTTGATACAACTTCAAATCATGCCTATTATAGAAAAATGACAGCGTTTCTCCAAAGGGATATGCCAATTTGAAAGAGTTATTTTGATTTAACTGTATGATCTGAAAAGGTCCTTTCCACAAAGACTTTAACTTAGAATGCATACCCCTTGGCTCATGTCTTTTATCCCATAGCAATACCAAATTACCTTCCATAAATTTTCTAGGCCTTGTCATTTTATTAAACAACTTCTTTACTCTTTCTTAGTGTTCAGTAATTTTATCAACCATCTCTTCCCTTTCTTCTTGCAGTTTAGTAAGATATAGGATTATCAAGTCTCTAATCCTTTGTTGAAAACATCTTCTTCAATGAAAGTCTTTAATTTACATGCAACAAGCTCTAGAGGCAATGGTAAATTAGCTTCCACCCCATAGACTAATTCAAAAGGGTAAATGCTTATGGCTCTTTTAGGTGTGCTCCTATCAGCCCATAAAACATCATGTATTTTCTTGTGCCAACTTTTTTTATTATCTGAGATGAATTTCTTCAAAATATTAATCAAATTCTTATTACTAGACTTAGCTTGCCCATTTCCGTGAGGGAAATAACTGGAGGATGTAACGCCCCGCCAAGGGATCCAAAAGAATTAACATAAAGTTTTACGAAGTTTGCTAAACATTTTTTTTTTTTAACAAGAAGTATAACGTACACATCAAACACATAGTAGCGAAAGCAATAACATGTAATCATTGACAACATACATTGTAAGTTACATTTCTTAAAGATCCCAAGACGTTGAGTCACGTTTAAATTTAATTAATTCTAAGTCTAACAACTATCACATACATATGAAAGAATAATCAGAAAGTCCCATGTCCATAATATACATTTGTTCCGAATGCCTCTCGGCAAATTAATTCGGAATGCTCAATCATCCACTATACAAGTCACAGGGTATGAAAGGCTTAAAAGAATATACATATGTAATAATAGAAATACATCAACCTCCATGAATCCATGATACAAAGTACAGTAAAGATATATACAAAACTATTCACCATACTTGATACATCCATACATCCATAATGATAAAACATCTATCATAAAATCTAACCATCCATCATAATAATCCAAGAACATAGTGAAGGTAAATGCCAATCATGAAAACTCCAGCCACGGTGACCACGGAACGGATCTCAATGGTAAGAGTAAAAGCACTACCACCCGACCGCGTGGAACCTAAATGGTCCACTCCCACCGCGCTGAGGAGATAGTCTCAAGTCCCAAATAGGATAACAAAACCTATAATCATAAATAATCTCTAAGTCCAGGAAATTCTATAAGTATGCTAACTCAAGGGTTCCTAAAAAGATCGACATCTAAATCCCAGAGGTACCACAAGACACGTAGGAAACCTAATATGCAAGCGGGAAAGTGTCATTGCAAAATTCACGTAGAAGTTACCCGAGCAATCCCTTAGGAATCCCGGGTCCCTACTGATCCCTGCGGCCACTAATATCCTCTCGTACTGACAAGGCATACTATGGAATGCAAGGTCGTAACCAAGCGTTCTCTCTACCCCATCCTAGTCTGTACTAGCACTCAAGGCATGGGAGAGAACATACAATTATCTTATTAGGTTCATTTTCCCTTATTTAGTGTAAATGTTTTCACTTATTAAAACAACTTACAATGGGTTACTCCAGGCAGCCTCTTAGGGCCCCGATCCCCATTGCAAGCCACTTCCCGACACTACACATAGATAACCTACCCTAGGCTCATGAAATCATAAATCAAAGAATCATAATAAAACCACCTCAGTCCTATACAAGCAACTGAAAAGACATCATAAAAGATAAGCCACAAAACTTACATCAGTTCTTCATGAGCAACAGATAAGCACCAAATAATAATCATATGACCACGACAGTTCTCTATCAGCAACTGAAGGCATCAATGATAAATCACAAAATCCAATGGTTCTCCAATGAGCAACCAAAAAGTATCCCAATAGTAAATTACAATACTGATCGAAGACTCCAAAATGGTCAAGTCAAAACATGACATCATCAAGAACATAACAAACACTTCAGTCCTCTCAAGCGACCGAAAAGCAATCCAAGTATAACTGATCGAGACTCAAAAATGGTTAAGTCAGGTATCTCATAAGCATACACCTCAACTTCACACAAGAAGACTGGAAAGCAATAACAATCAGTAAATTCATCCATCATAGAGCATATCACACATCAGCATGGTTGGGTTTAGAAAGATCGAGAACAAATCATCATAGTATCACAATCGTATAACCCTCGAGCCTCTGGTAACATCCTAAGATTGGTCAAAACTAAACAGTCCCAAGAACCCCAAAACATAAACAACATATGGAAAACATCAAGTAACTCAGTTGGTTTAATTTGAAAAATATAGAGTTGAGTAAAACAATAAATTTTAAACTTCAATTTGCATTTCAACGTTCATTTCAGGTGTAAAGATTCTTAGTTTAATCCACCCACTAACCCATTCATTTATATATATAAAATTACCCTTATTATAAAAATTGTTTTCCTGAAAGAATAACTCGAGGCTAATCAATTATTTGTTTAAGTTATAATAATAATTGATTATTAAATAAAAATAATCTCAATTCCATTAATATTCAAATTTTTACTAGTAAATCTAATTAACATATTAAATGATTCTTATCATTAAATTCAACCTAGTTATTAAATTAATAATTAATAATTATTTATAATTATTAATTGATTAATAATCAATAACTATTCACAAAATCCTTTTATAAACTATATATATATATATATATATATATATATATATATATATATATATATATATATATATATATATATATATATCGTTAAATGAATTAATAATTAGAAACTCATCTAATAAACATGATAATATTATCGCTTATCGATTATACTATTAAATAATAATGAAATCAATATTAAAATTTATTAATAATAAAAAATTAATTTTAAAACTTATTAACAATTCATAACAATAATTTAATATGCAATAATTATAAAAACTTATTTAATAAAATATATATATATATATATATATATATATATATATATATATATATATATATATATATATATATATATATATATATATATATATATATATATATATATATATATATATATATATATATACATTTAACAACTCATAACAATATAAATTTAATTTTATAACAACTAAATTAAATATTAACTAGAACCTTTGTTAAAAATTATTAATAAATTTACATTAAACTAAACTATGTTAAGGGGGGCCGCCGACATGACAAGCCGTGCGGTCCCATCTCCTAATTTAGTGCAGTCGCTGCATTAAAGCAGCACGACTTTAACGTCGTCGGCCAACAATGAAGGTGAATGGTGGGGGTGGGGTCTCCCCACGTATATGCTTCATGTTATTTATTATTAATTTTATTTGTTTAATAAGATTAAATTTAGTTTCAAAATGTTATTAATTAATGTTAGGAGTTTTTAAAACAATCCTCTCAAATAAATATATATAATTTAAAAATTTATTTTTAATAAAATTTTAACCAAAAACAATCCCTCATTCATATACTTTATTATATTTTAAATTAAATTCAAACAACCTCTCTTGTAAAATGTGTCATTATTATTACTTATAATATCATTTACAAATATAGTCTAATAGGAGAACTTCTATCAACGATTCGAATTTTCCTATCTTAGCATTTTCTTTCTTTCAAACCCCACCTAGATTTAATTACAATTCTAATTCGACTGAGGGAGAATTGCAACGATATATATATAATCTCGTAACCAGACAAAAACAACATACATGCCCGGATTCAAGTTTACAAGATTGAAAGATTCGTTGTAATGAAGTACAAACAATCAGATGCACAGTCACAAAGAAGACAGGAATATCAAATTGCATAATTCAATCAGTGATCACAACACAAGATCCTACCTCAATCTGATGCTAACACGTAACCAATCGAGAATTGTGAGAAGATTCGCTTCCACAAATTTGCATCCAGATTCGTCCCTAAAATTCGTCTCCCCAAAATTCGTGTCCAATCTTCATGTCCCCAAAAATGAACCTTCAATTGATAATAAAAAGGGTTCTCTCTCCTTGAATCGGGAAACTAACTATATGTTTACCCGGGAGAACTTAGTGCTTAGTAGACTCAACTCCAAAGTTAGCTTTAAAATTACCTTTATTATCTTTTCTTATTCTTTTGCATTCAACTTTCATGCACATTAAGTTGAATTATTAAATAACTTTATTTAATATTCCACTTGACTTCTATTTTAAATTAATTTATTACTTTAATCTCATGCGCACTTTATGAAATTAAAGTAACATTATTATTTTCACTTATTTTATCTTTTAATAAATTTCTTTTATTTAATCTTATGCATAAGTCATGCGAACTAGAATCTTTTATTAAATAATTATATTTTCACTTTTTAAATTATTTTAGAAACTAAATTGATAAAAATATTTATTAACTCAAATAATAATAATATTTAGCATTTTATTTAAAAATGAACTCTAAATATATTATTATTAAATTAACTAAATATTATCACGTTCTAAATTTAGACTTAAAGCTTTTATCTCCAAATTTAATTCCTTTCATTTAATTAATTTCTCAATTTAAATAAAAATAATAATTAAATATTAAAATGTCATAATAATCTTCTATTAAATTAAATCATTAATTAATCGCTTTAATTAATTTCTTTTATATTTAAACTCATGCTTAGATCATGCGATCTAGAAACCTTTAATAATTTAATATCTTTTCCACTTTTAATTTATTTAAGAAACTTTAATTGATAAAATATTTATTAATTCAATTAATAATAATATTTAGCATTTATTTAAAAATGAACTCTAAATATATATTATTATTAAATTAAATAAATATTATCACATTCTAAAATTATACTTAAAACTTTTATTTCCAAATTTAATACTTTTTATTTAATTAATTTCTCAATTAATTAAATATAATTAAATATTAAAATATCATAATAATTTTCTATTAAATTAAATCATTAATTAATCCTTTTAATTAAACTTAATAGAAAATACATCAAGGACTCATAAAGCAACATATGAAAACCCATCATAGAAGAACACATACTAAATCAAACAAAAAGGGTTATAATCACGAAATAACATCATTTGATGCATTCGGAGGGTACTTAACTCAGATACTTGTCCTAATTATCAATTAGGACAATTGGCTAAAGGGTTTAGGATTTGGACTTAAGAGTTTATCTCCCCTCTCTTACCATTGAGATAATGCGATAGGGTACGCTCATCCTGGCAATTTAGGGAAGTCGATACCCGGTACCTGCAACCTGCATAAAATTCACGCATGTACAGACACAATATTCTAAGCTAAACAGACAATGGCAAGAAGTGGTGCATCGTGTAGATCCCGACTAGCAGGTGACTATGACTCCCTTCCTTAACCACATCAGAAACACCATACATAAAGAAAACAAACACGCACACCATACACATGCAGTATGGGGTAAGTATCCATAAGAAAGCACGTGTGATAATAAACCATATAACTAATCATCATTGATAATTGAAAACATTGAATAATCATCATACATGCATGAAATATAGAGTACCAAGTCATCTCATCATATAATAAATTGAGTGTAAAACAACATCTAATAATCTGAAAGTAATGCTACTAAACATCAAGTATAAAACTGGCCTAAAAGAGTTTGGCAGTGAAGACTGAAATGCGACTTAGGGGCAGGCACTACAGAGGACTACCCAAGTTGAATACCATTATCATAAAAAAATTCAATAATTTTCTAAAGAAGAAAAATAAGATGCATTATCCATTATCACTTTCAAAGGAACTCCAAACCTAACTAGGATATGTTCTTTGAGAAACTCATATACCACTTTTGATGAAGTCTTCTTCATTGGCTTGGATTCTACCCATTTGCTAAAGTAGTCTATGGTAGTTAGTATGTAAGAATTTCCTTGAGTGGAAGGAGGATTGATTGGACCTATAAAATCCAAACCTCATTGATGGAAAGGAGCTTCAATTACCACTAGCCTAAGAGGTAGGGCAGCAAGATGAGGTTTACCAGTAAACATCTTTCATTTCTCACAATTAGCAACCCATTTATATGCATCTTTAAACATGTCATGCCAATAATAGCATTGCCTCAAAATTTTAAATGTAGTGAGAGTAGAAGAGAAGTTTTCTCTGCATGCCTCATTATGAAAAGATGTTAACAACTTTACCTATTGCTCCTTATCTACACATCTAAAAAATGTTCTTTCAATTGCTCTCTTGTACAAGACACTATCGTGAATCACATACTTCAAGGACTTTGTTTTTAGATCCCTCCTTTTCTTAGTAGTCAATCCATCAGGGCATTCACCATGTGTTAGAAAATAAGAAATGCTTGAAAACCAAGGATCTTGAAGGCTTATTATAAGGACCTATGGAGTATCTTCCTCACCAACTTGTTGATCTTCTATCAAAGCTTTGCAAAGTGCATTTCCTATCACAAGTTTATTTGGTTTGATCTCAATATCATACTCTTGGACTTTGGCTATCGAGGCTCCTATATTATTGCAACCAACCTATTGTTGTGTCAAAATGCTTTTAACTATAGGATTTGGCATATATATCACTAACTAAGAATGCAAAATATAAAATCTAAAATTCTTAAGAACTCTTACCACTGCATATGCATGTTTTTCCATTTGTGAGTATCTCAATTCTTGATTTTTCAATGGCATACTCATAAAAGTAGTTGGGGCTTGTATCATTTCTTTGTTTTCTTGCATCAATATAGTTGAGATAGTATGTTCTAAGGTATAATAGTAAATGATGAATTCCTTAGTGTAGTCAAGGTGGACAAGAATAGGGGTTTTAGCAATGGCACCTTTGCTATAGATTCAAAAGCCTTCTTTCCAATATCACTCCATTTGAAAGTCTTATTACCTTCATCATATCAACCATATATTTAACTATCTCTAAGAAATTAGGCACAAATCACCTCAAAAAATTTACTTGGATAAAGAAGGATTTCACTCTCGTTTTGCTCAATGGAAGACTTAATTGTTGAATAGCTTTAATCCTATTCGGATCAATCATTACTCCTTCTTGAGATACAAAATGACCGATCAATTTTCCTTCTATCACACAAAATACTAATTTCTTTGGATTCAGTGAGACACCATGATCTCTACACCTTTGTAGCACACTGTCTAGATCTTTGATATGATCTTTTCTTTGTTAGAAAAGACTGTCAAATCATCAAGATATATGACAATAATTTTATTGTCCAAGTCATCAAAAGCCAAGTTCATGCCACATTGAAAGGTTTCACCTACATTGATTAAGCCAAAAGGCATCCTATTGTATGCAAAAGTACCCAATGGTATCGTAAATGCAGTTTTGAATCGATCTACTTCATCTATTTGAATCTAATTATATCTCAATAAACCATCAAATATGGGCATCAATTCTGATCCTACAACAATTTGTAAGAGATGACCCATATTACGAAGAGCAAAATTATCTTTAAGTGAGACTTGATTTAGATTTCTTAAATCTATACATATCCTTAACTCTCCATTATTCTTCCTTACTAGCACAATATTAGCAACCTAGGTAGAGTAATGAATAGGATATATAATCCTAGCCTGCAACATTTTATCAATCTCCTTGGAGATTACCCCTTCAACTATAGGGTTATACTTCCTTTGTTTCTATCTAAATGGTGTTGATTCTAGCTTAAGAGGGATTTCATGTTTCAATTTCCCACCCATGAAATTTTTTAGGTCTTCATATCTCCAAGCAAATACATCTTGAAATTTAATGAGTAATTTCTAGATTTCTATCCTCTCTTCTTGTGTGCAACATTTTCCTATGTTTATCATTTTAGGACTTATCTATGTCCCTATATTGATTCCATCATACTCACCACAGGCTTTTCTTTTTTTATCTGTTTCTCTCTTAATGTATGCATCATGCCTATCAAAAATGTTTTATAGAGAAATTAGATGAGGGGGGATTTTATTACCTTTTAATTAAATTGTATTAGGCTCTATTTTCTTTTTATTATCTATCAATAGATTTCCATTTCAATTAGTGCTTCCTTCAAAATACAAGCCTTCAAAAGGTACTTCTCCTTCAATGAATTGTTATATGTATTTTTCATCCTCAAACACCTACCTAGACTCTTCATTATCAGGAACATTTGGTCTAAATAGAACTTCTACTTTTTAGATTTGATCTTTAAAATCATGATATGGTAAAAGTAATGATGCAAAGACTACCAAAGAATTAGCTCTTGAATTGAATTCTCTTAATACTAATATAATTGAGAAAGCATACAAACTCCCAATTTCATCCCATACTCTGTTACAGTAATTTCTCAAACTTGAGTTCTTTACTACATATTGTTTTCGGACTTGTCTTACCACCAATTTTGTATCTGCTTGAGCTTTGAGTAACTTGATCCCTTCTTTTTTTGTTGTCATTATACCAAGGAGAAGGGATTCATACTCTATAGTATTATTATTATTCTTGAAATCTAATTTATATACCAATAAAATCATCTCCCCACTAGGTGATGTTAGCACTACTCCTGCACCTAAACCAGCAATAGCACAACTACCATCAAATTCCAAAGTCCACAACTGATCATCAATAGTTTGCTCTAATCCTTATTGAATACCAAGAGTGTCAAAAAATAACATGTAATTACCAAACTACATTTCATGATATAAGATTTGAGATCTAGGATCATTTGATTTCAAGACAATAAACTTTGTCTTTTCTTCTAGTTCTAGCTTCACCTTTTTATCTCCAACTTAGATAGTAGCACATGACCAATATATTTTTATCTCTCCCCCCATGTCTTTACAATAAAACTTCTAGTTAGGATCATTTTATAACTTGCAGGGATGTTTGCCACTAGGATTGTGAGTTTTAGTCTTTTTGAAGAATAGGTAGCTAGAGAAACTTGAGCATCTTTTATCTATCCAAGTAAGGGTACTTGTTTTGCATCTATTGAATAACATCTACCAAATGTTTTAGTCAGTGGAAGACCTAAATATTTTTCTATAGAGGAAAGCATTACATTATCAGAAGCTTCTAAATCTATGATGCAATTACTCAATCTATTCCCATTGATAAACAAAGAAATATAGAAAGGATCTGGTTTTTTATTTGGATAAGTGGCTAAGACAAGGGGTTCATCTTCTTGGAACAACTTGGGAAGTGCCAAATCTTCATTATTTAAAGAAGTTCCACTAGTACTAGCCTTATTGATATAATCAACATTAGCATTAATACTAACCTGTCCTCTATCTTTATTATTACAATGCTCAACTAATCTTTTCAATTGATCAAGATTAGCTTTCAAGTAACCTAGTGGACATATATGAATTCTTGTCTCTTCATAGTATTGTATTATGTCAAAGGAATCAGATGACTTATTGTTACAAGATAGAGTTGTCGTTGCACCAAAAGATCAACCTGTTAATGCTCGATACAAGTACTAGACTTATAGAACACAGGATGTGGTTAAACCATGTCATGAATCTCAAAGAGGAATGTTGGTAGTTAGTCCAACAATCCCCCCTTAGTGTTACCTGAGGAGACCAAGCTCTAATACCACTTGTTACAAGCTATAGTTGTCGTTGCACCAAAAGATCAACCTGTTAATGCTCGATACAACTATTATACTTATAGAACATAGGAAGTGGTTAAACTATGTCCTAAATCTCAAAGGAGAACATTAACAATTAGTTTAACACTTACTTTTGTGCTCCTTTTGTGAAGTAAAAGGAACCATACCATTGTATTTGTCAATTTTATTTGATGATGCATGATTTTTGATAGGAACTAAATTGATTGTCTGGTTTATATTCTTCTGACCTCTAGTCATTACTGTCAACTAAGGTCCTTCTAGAGTTTCAAATCAGTCACCTCCTATCTCTAAATCTTATTCATACCCCAAGAAAAAAATTTCAGAGTCTCCACAAGGACCACAATCATCCTCACTTTCAAGATATTCAATTGTTTGTTCTTTATTCTCTACCATCTAGTTATATCTGATCATGCCAACACATGTATCTCCATCATGATCTTTTATTAGGTGAAAAGTACACATATTTTGTCTTTTTGGAGCACTCTCAATTGCTAACCTCTATTGAATAGGTGTATTTTCAATGCTTTGCCTCCATTTGGATACCCAGAACCTTCTTAATAAGGTTGATGACAATAATGAATAGGCCTATTGATTTGTTTCTTTTATGAAATAACCTCATTAGACAACTTTTGGAGCATGGCATCTATATTATTTGCAATACAAGTTGTATTTCCCATGGTTCCTGATTGATGTTCTCTTTTCCACTTACCAGAGGTTGTCATATCATCCTCCATCTCTATAGCTAGTGTCTGGGTAGCTTGTAAATTTGCTACATTTGCTCTTCTAATTTGATATCCCAGATCAACTGACAGAGAACTGATGTAGAAAGTCTTCTTATTATCATCTATTGGTGCACTAGTAGTAGGTATTCTCTTGATAAGTTTATTGAATTTTTCATTAGAATATCTCATAGAAATAGATGGTTCTTTCTTTATTTGTGCCAATTGTAATAACACTACTTGTGCATCCTCTGTACTTTTGTAATGTTCTTCAAACCTTTGTTTCATACAATTCTAATCTATGATGCATCTTGTAGGTAAATCTTGGAACCAATCAATAGCATTATCTACAAGGGTATCCATAAATATATTAACAGCCACATCCTCATGTTGAGGATTCACTACACCATAGGCTTTATGGAAAGCACTTAGGTACTATTATGCTAAGATAGTACCATCACCATTAAATTTTGGAAAAAAATTTCTTGATGCTCTTGAAAAATCATTATTTTTTGTTAGGGAAAGAGGACCAATAGCATTTCCCCAAGGGACTACCACACATGCTGCTATAATGTTCTAGTTTTTTTGAAAAGTAATAGAAACAAGAAGTGCAATACCAATTAACAACAAAGCATCAAATATAGGAGGAATAGAATTCTTGGCAATAGGAGGAGTAGAAGAATGACTTCTCTTTTTTCTATTAGAAAAAACTGCAAGAAAGTGAGTATCTTGGATTTGTTTGGCTACAAATTTTCTTGCATGTTCTCTTCCTCATCTACAAATATCTTCTAGAATAGGGAAGTTGGCCTTTTTGAGTTCCTTGTATATTGGGTCAATCCTTCCTCTTTCTTTGTGTAATATCCCTCTAATAGAAAAATCTAATATATATAATAGCTAGTTAATCATCATAAAAAGAGATAATTAAATAATAATAATAAATATTTGTGAGGGAAAATTACAAGTTTACAATATTGATATAACTAAATCAACGTCTATAAGATATTAGAAATAATTGTCTATATATAATGAAAGACAATTATATGTTTATCAATAAATTATAAAGATAATATAATATATTGAATGTTAATATCAATTATTATCATTATAACATTTAATAATAATAAAGACATACTCTATTTCTATCTAAGAATATTAATAACCATTATCTTATCAATTAGATGTTAAAGAATGACAAAAATAATCATTAATGAGTCGTGACTTGTACTAAAAGGCTTGATTCATTCATGAAAAAGCTTATATAAATACCAGATAGAAAAAGGGGGGCACAAGAACCAGATATTCATGGAAGGAAAAGCATGAGTATCAAGGGAGTAAAGGAGAAGACATGGTGAAGGAAGGAAGACTGGTGTAGGAGCACCTCTCCAAACACCTAAGTCTACCTTGGAACCAATTGGAGGTAGTGGATCTAAAGAATTCCTAATAATGGATATATTGAGATATATTGAGGCAAATAATGGAAATATCTAATAAACAATTTAATTTAAATATTATAAGTCTTAGAAGTCCTCGCAAAGGATTTAGGACCAAAACAATGTAAGGGTGGCCAATAGTGCCAAATGGGATCTAAAGTTTTTTAAGGGAGTCAATTAGGTCCTAGAAGAAATAATAAATTAATTGGGATAGTATTTAATAGGTTTTTAATATTAATATCCAATTAAATGTAAGTTGGAAATTCAAATATTTGAATTCCAACAGTTATGAGCATTTAGGAGGGAAAATGGTGTTTTAATGTTTTTAGAGTTAACTAAGCCTTCCAACCAACTTAGATTGGTTGAGGAAGTTGATAGGAAGTTTATTAATGCTTGGAAGAAATAATGGTATGGACTAGAGATGAAATGTTCAGATTTCTACTCAAAATGGCAATAAAATTCAGAATTTCATAACTTTCTGTTGCATGTTTTAATCTCTATTTCGTTCCATTCATTTTTTTGATTATTGGAAGATATATAAGGGTTTTAGAAGACATGTTTTGATACATTGAATTATTATTGTTTTCATTTCAATCAATTTGGAATGAATGTACTCACTAAATCTCTATTTTTCTTAGTAGTTTTGATAAATTCTTCAATGTGAAAGCATCATTCCATGAATCTGATTGTTATTTATCATGTAATGATGCATATTTATCATGTAAAAAAATTTATTAACATTATATGTTGCAAAAGATTTGATTTGATATGGTGATCACCAAGAATATTGAAGAAAACCTCACCAAATTGCTTGCTAGAGTGTAGCAGCAAGAGATCCAACTTAAGGAGGGTATATTTTTGTTTGAGGCAAAAAAATTATACGTCAAATATGTGGTGAATCCTAAAGGAGAGGTTCTATAAGTGAGTGGAAGGGTGAAAACTACAAGGCCCTAGTTTTTGGAGCCACTTGGTGAGGGATTTTGAGTTTGATCATATGGGAAGTTGTTGGGTGAAAAAAAATACCATAATAATTTTTTTTGGGGTATAAATAGGGACTGCTAAAAGTTATAGTTTCTATGGATAATTATTTTTGGTAGTTCCTTTGTAAAGTGGCCCAATTAGGTCTAGTGGCAATACCAGAATCAGCAATTTTATGCATAGTTGGTCCAAAAGAGTAATACTCCACTTTCACATATATTGTGTAACTTAAAAATGGGTATTTGAATCCACAATTTAATTTTCAATTTTTTTGTAAAGTCTGGTCCAAAAGTCCAAAAATCAGGAAACACAAGGCTACTAGGCAGAATTGCTTAGGGTTAGTAACTCATTTTGAGATATTTGATCAAGAGGATTAAAGGGAACTTGTAACCAGTAAAGAAAAGTTTTTTGGGGTTTTTTGGGACCCTAGGAAGTCTTTTGGTTGGCCTTGTGTCATTTGGAAGTCATTTGACCTCTTGGAGCAAGTGGATTCCCTTGGGTACACAGTCAGACCTTGGGATTGTTTTACAAGGTGTAGAGTCTTGTTGTCCAATTTGTGGAGTTCTTCAAGCCTATACATCAAAGATGAAAAGGTCCTACAAAGCTACATCATGACATATGACAAGGACCGATGTCGTGTCATAACCTGACCTCGCACAAAGATATGTACAAGGAAGTATCAAAGTACTATCTATCACATCACACCCATATGGAAAGGTCAAACCCAAATCAATCGACAATACCAAATAGGAATGCTATAGTTAGCAATCCCTATGGCAAGAAAAGTACCTGCAAACCCAATACAAGGAAAGGAAAGGAGGATTAAGGACTATTTCCACCCACAAACCCCTCGGGTCCTACACTCCCAATATAGGTACATAGGGGTATATTATGGTATTTATTAACTAGTAAGTATATTACTTATTACAAATTATAGTTTCTAATAAAAATTTATTTAATTCCTTGTTAAAAATAAATAAATGGACATACATACATACATACATACATATAAAGAGATTAAATGAATATATTAACTTAATCCAAGTTCAATCTTGGTGGAGGGCATTCATTGAGAATGTCATATTATGATCCAAGTTCACTTGGTGGGGAATGATCCAAGTATAACTTGGTGGAAGGCATTCATTACGAATGTCATGGAAGGATCCAAGGTTATCACTTCACATATTTTGTATCAGTATCAGAGATATGTATTACTACTTGTTTGGTTGATATAATGGAGATGGTGGTAAAGTGTTGGTATCAGAGATGGGTGAAACACCCATTTGACCAAGAACACTACTTAATGGATATAACCTCTATAATGTTGCTATGTGAGAGTTATCTCCATATGACCAACATGCTTGAGAAAGTATAATGGAAGGAATATTCTAATGGTACCAACGTATGCATATGTGAACCTTAAAGGATGCACTCTAGAAAAGATGGTTGAATAACTAAAGGTTAGGAAAACTGATCTAGATTCATCTTTAAGGTTGGGTTAGGATAGAGGGTTGAATACTAAAATATATTTTATTATTGTATAAATTCTAACAATATTTTTGTAGGTATTAATGTTCTAGTTAGTGGGAACATTACACTTTCAAAATCCTATTATACCTAGAATCCAAGATGTATCAAATGTTTCAAAAAATGGTGTTTTGAGTTTACCTTAATCATGGTGATTAAGGAAACTTTACCAATCTTCAACTTTGAATTAGTTGTCTTCTTTCTAGTAGGTTGAGGTTGTAAAAATTTGTATCAAGTTCTTATGGAGAACACTTGACTCCCACAAGACCTTTCTTGCAACTCAAAATATATGTGAAAATAGAGTGCAAACTAATCATGAAGGAAAATTCTTTAGAACTTTCATTTGAATCCTCCCTAGTGGAATCACCAAAAACTATTCCAGTTGACAATTTGTTCTCCTATTAGATTTTATAATCTTGACTCTTTGAGACCCAATGTTTTGGAGAGACAAAAGGATGTTACAAAAAAATGGGTCATTGTATGTGTTATATCAGTGCCCTCTAAATTACAAGGTACATCTCCCTTAAGACTTTCAATGATGTGCAATGAATATGTCTTTATTAGATTAGAAGGTTTGATAGAATTGAGCTCTTAACCTGAGAGCAGTAAAGGATAACCAAATTACTTGTAGTCACAAGCAACTTAGGCAAGATAGATTTGAATAACCTATCACACTCAATGGAATGATTGTAGTAGATTATCTTGACAATTCTAACACTTACTCCTATTCTAAATGCAGAATGCAAAGAGGAATGGAAGAGGAAATACATGAGGGAAAATAAAATTGCATTGACTACTAGATTTGAATGAAATGGAATTCAATAAGTTACTAATAGATTCATACACATCTATCATTCAATTCCCAATGAATTTATCTAACATGTTATAAAACTAGCAAGAGATGAAGCAAAATCATACATGAAGAAAGTAAATAGAATTACCTATACTGCAAACATTAAAATGAAATGGAACCTACCTGATTATTATAGGATCATATATCATTTTCCTTCAACTCTAGATGCAAAACTAATCTAACAATGGGTAACAAAACATGACAAGAAAATCAAGTAAATGGAATTATAGAACCAATTCACCATCAAGTTTTCCAACCTTTGCACTATTAGAAGAAAATACATTTATAGTTTCATGTCCTTCCTCAGTTCAGTAGAGCAATAGTCACAGAGAGAAAATGAGAATAATATCTAAAATTATCTAAGGATATGGACACGTAGCATCTTTTCCATTGAAAATTCTAAATCTATGATATTCCTATAAATATACCATGACTATTCAGCTTCATGCAATCTTGAAAATCCTGTAGAAATCAGCATTCTCTTCATATTCTACTATTTGGTGCTAAGTCCATACAATTCATATTCCAACGGTTACTACATTTTTGAATTACCATCGTAGATCTAAGATCAATGGTCCAAATTAAATCCTGGTAAACCTTCTTTGTTTTCTCTTACAATTTCCTCTGTGGGTCCCTCTATATACATGCATTATTACTGCATTTTCCCACATTTCTTAAACTTCACACATCTCTGAAAAGTGGGAATACGAGCATCGTTGATCTCCTGAAATTGGATAGCTAAGATTGAAACTCTAAACTTTCTTTCATGTCGCATTTTCACAACTATCATTCCTTTAATGTGATGATACAATTGACTTTAATCTTTTTCACTGGGTTGCAGTTTAACATATCTTAATTCCATTAACTATACCGACTTGGTGACAATTGCTCATTAGCTATGATTGTGATTTTACAACAATAAATTTAACTACCACTTTAGACCTATGACTATGTGATGACCATTTGATGTTAACTATTACTGCAGTCGCCAGGTCACAACTTAACACTTCTTGAATATCTTCTAGCTTGTGATCATGCAATGACTGTAATGCCCACCCTTAGTTTTCTTTTATGTTCTGATTGCCAAACTCTTTTAGGCCTATAACCATACTTTTGTTAGCTTTTGAGATATATTATCTCAGCTATATGACATCATTTCACAACTTGGATTACAAATATATCAGTAATAATTGATTAGTTGATTTCATTTCATGTGTTGTTAATGATGCTTTGATGATTCCTAGTTAGTAAATGTGGTTTCTTTCATAACTATGTTAACATGATGTCTTTAATGATGACTATGTTTGTATTGATAGAGATGCATTATTATATCTAAGCATTTGATAAGTTGGCTAATGATTTATTATGGTACTTACCTCATACATGCATGTGTATGGTGCGCATGTCTATTTTATCT
>CM053789.1:54189112-54579112 GCA_028749045.1 Cupressus sempervirens | reverse complement strand
ACATGTTTAATGGTCATTTCCATGTATTATATAAACCTTAGGAATCTTTAGAAAGTGAAAAAATGCCAACCATAGATCAATTGAAATCTAATGGTCATTATGAAAATAAAAATCCTTTGTTATTATGCATGTTATCTCACGATACTTTGAATCATCATCTAAAATGAAATGAATGAGACCTATCTGACAAGTAAGTTTTTGACTTTTCAACTAACCAATCATGTGCATTCTTTCATCAATTTGAGTTCTCACCAATTCACATAGCTTTTCATAATTACATCTAAACTATCCATTTACTAAATTGACAATGTACATTGACAAATCTTTGATTTCAAGGGTTTTGACCATTTTCGGCAACACAAACTTTTTTCTTTGCATTCTAATCTTGATCATCTACAACATATTTTATGAAAACCACAACATAGCATGAATATTTATCTTCAACATGATTAGGAACAAAGAAAGATGGATTATTAGAAAATCAAGACCTTCTTCTCATCAAAAAATGCATAATAAACCTTCCTAAAATCTAATCACCTAGTCATGGACTAGTGTGTTGGTCATATAATTTCCCACATTAGGTTAGCTCAAAAGAATGATGAGAAGAGAGGCCATCATATGGGCTATATAGACTTAGACTTGAGACATTAACTCTCTATTATGACACTAATCTAAATAAAAAATATATGTGTTGAAACTTGGGGAAAAAATTAATATTTATGGAAGTTTCTTTAACCAATTCCCCAAATTCACCTACCTTAGGATCAGAGGCTATGAATGCAAGCCACTATGGCTACCTCACCAATTCCTTGATCATTTTTTGTTAATGGAAGTATGCAAATAGTTGGCAGAGGTTGAAAAGAATTGTAAGACAACAAAAGGTTTAGGTTACACCTTCCTTTTCAAGCTTGGACATTATAAATTCAAAACTATTCAAGATGCCCTCATCCTCAAAGTCAAGATAAAATCCATGAGCTTACTGACTTACTCTACTAGACCCAATTTTGATAGCCAAGAAGTCACCCTAAAGTCCTATTAACTAGATTCCTCTACTCTGCATGTTCCCCGCTTAGAGGATTTATGGACCAATTGTTAGGATGATTTCAAAGTTAGAAAAAGGTTATTGTCTTGACTAACATTAGCATAAATTAAAGATTTTAGTCTCTCGTTAGATGTCTCGAGTATAACTAAAGAGGAGTATGAATAAACTGATGACCCTGCTTACATTGAGAAAAAAGAAGCTTACCCATTACCAAAGATTGATTGGGCAACACTATAGGAAGATGACTTGCAAGCAAGAACCCTACCCATCTTAGCTAGAATAGAGCAATGGCTCATGAGCAAGAAGTAGTCAAGATCAGGGGCCTGTAGTGTTCAAAGGGTTCATGCTAGTTCAAGTTCACCCTTGTTTATTCTTAGTTCTAATGAACTTCTTTCTTCTCCTACTGTAGGAAAGTTGAAATCAAGTGTTCAACCATAATGTCCTATTTAAGGTTTAGTTCATCTCCCTCCATATCTTAATTATATTTTCTCTCATAGCAAGAAGAAACAAGAGCAATCAAAGGGCTTGAATGAGATTTTTGACCAACCAACAAAAATATAACTTGATCTTAGAGAAGAGAGAGAAGGAACAAGGGAATTCCTAATTAGAAAAATGGAATAGGGGTATCAACAAGCAATAGAAGGTGCTAATACTTTGAGTGTGATATCACTAATTTTATCACTTGTGTTAAAAAGTCCTCCTCCCAAAGAGAACCCTCATATCGCCAATTGGTTTGAGCTACTAGTGAACAAGAAGAGCTCCAGTGACACTCCCAGTGGGTGACATGGTAAGTAAACATCTTGGAAAGACTCCCAACACAAAAAGGCCAAAAATTAAACCCCTATTAAACATCAATGAAGATACAGGACAATGGGTTGCAAAGGTAATGAAGCCATCAAATGAGAAAAGTATAGACAAAATACAACCCCAAGACTATGTGGTAGAGAGGACTATCCTTCATCCTGCTTCCAAGGCCATTAATATGAAGATATGGTATGTAGGGAATACCATAATTTTCCAGTGGATATGGAAGGCTCAGAGAGATAAACAAGGATTAAAATAGTCAAGGCAAAAAATTATTGAGTAAATTCATGAGCTTCAAAGTCTACATGTGGAAGCCTTGTCAAATATCATTTTAGTTATTGATGTTGAGTCTCCCTTGAATAAGAGCTTCATTGAGCAGGTTAAAAGAGATCGCTCCATCACCCAAGCTTATGGTGATTAGTTGAATGTTGTGCATTCTCAGGTGACCAATAATTTCTCTCATTTTACTAGTACCAATGCAAGAGTTGATAAGTCAAAAATAGCCTTAGAATTGAAGAAATGAATGCCTAGGATTATGAGAAAATCAAATGAGATGAATATATTATCGAAATTTCTAAAGTTCAAGAATATGGCATAGACAAATTTATGAATGAAGTCCCTAGAGCCAAGATCGATGCCAATTTTATGTTCATCACCAGAGCTAATTTGGAGTGGAGAAACATAGAAATGGAGCAGGGGTTAGAAGAGTGCTCTACACTACTTAAGGAGGTAGGATGTTTGAAGGAAATCTTGATTGCTGATATAAAGTGTATTGACATGAAGATCATGGGAAATAAGGATCGAAGTGAAGATCCCCCTAAGTGAGAAAATCTTTTTCTCAAAAATTAAGTTGCTGAAGGAAATGAGTGAAGTCTCATTTCACCATTTAAACATAGTCACTAGGGTAGACTCCATGATGATTATCTATACTAATTGCCTGGAGGTATGTCATGTCCCCTTTTCAAATAATTTTAAAAAAAATCTTTGCTAAGGCAGGCAGGCCCAAGAAAGTGAAGTTTCGGAAAAAGGGGTTAATCTTTGGAAATCGTTGGACTAATAAATGAAAATTATTATTAAAATATGTTTCATTAACCTCTCTTGGACGTGAGTTACGGTTATGCCCTCTTTTAAGGGGTTTTGGAGGCATTTTGGGCTCATTCCAAAACTTGATTTTGCTCATTTCTTTGTTATTCTTCAGAGGCTGCCAAACCTGTGGAGAAGGAGACCCAAGAACGAGAGTTTGTAGGTTTCCAGGGAGACCCAAGAATGGGAGTTTGCAAGTTTCTAGGAAGGCTAAGGATGGGAATTTGAAGCCATTCCATGTACATGCTCATACAGAGTCTGCCTTTGTGCTGAATAGTGCAAATTTGTGAGTTTTCGGGGTTGTTTTTTGGTATGAGTTTGGTGTTTTCAGTTGAGTATTTCATATCATTTTGGGTTTCTGCTGTATTTCAGACTTTAAGGTGTTAAAATAGAGCTAAATATATGTATTGGGAGGTGATTAAACTCCTGAGATAGATTATTAGTATTTTTGTGGTGTTTTCGGGCATTTTTGTGTTAATTTCGGGAGCCTAATGAGCATAGTTTTTGTCCTACATTTGAGAACTGTTGTGTAAAGGCTATATGGATCTAGAAATGTCATTTTTTAGTCTATTATGCTGCTGAAATTTCTGTAAAAAGTCTACTTTCAGATTTATTAATAATAGGTGAAGTTGTGAAGCTTTTGGCACAATTTCTGGCATACCCGATTTGGGGTTTCTTGAGAAATTTGGTGGATCTTTGTGATATTAGTTGTTTGATATTGAAAATCTGATTAGAGGTTGGAAATATCATATAAAATCAGAAAAGGGACATTTCAGTGGTATCAGAGCCATGATCTTGCCAGCCTGAGGGTTTGTAGAAGTTTGCATGTCAGTTTTGACAACTACCCAGATCTTGCATTTCAGTTTTGTGAACTACCCAAATCTTGCATGTCATAATTTATGGTTGCATGTTGCTTCTAATCAGATGCATGTCAAAATTTATGGTTGCATGCTACTTCTAATCATTTTCATGTTAGTTCTTGGTGAATTTGGTGGTTGTAGAAGTTTGCATGTCAGTTTTGACAACAACCCAAATCTTGCATGTCATAATTTATGATTGCATGTTGCTTCTAATTAGGTGCATGTCAAAATTTATGGTTGCATGCTACTTCTAATCATTTTCATGTTAGTTCTTGGTGAATTTGGTGGTTGCATGTTGCTTCTAATCAGTTGCATGTCAAAATATATGGTTGCATGCTACTGCTAATCATTTGCATGTTAGTTCTTGGTGTTTGAAGAAGTTATATCATATTGGGGTTACACTCTACTTTATCCAGAATGGATAGGTATAGTACAGAGTCTCAGTGGACACAATCTTGGACAATTGATATCCAGAGTCAAAATAGTAGAAAGGATGGTTATTTAGACATTCGAGATAAACTTATGAAAATAAGCCATGACATGTCTGAACAGTTGGTTGAGCACCACCGTATAATGAATGACATGTTTTTCGACCCAGCTAAGGTGGATAAGTTGACTAGATTTCTATTTGGAATATTTTCTCACAGGATAGATGACACAATTCCCAAGAAGTTGCATGAGGAGTTTGAGAAACTAACTGATAGCTAGGTAGAGGTCTCAGATTCTACTCTACCATAGGAGGTGGTGGGAAAGGATATTACACAGATTGATAGTAATGGTCAACTTGATACTTAGATTGAGACAATTGTTTACAGGTTGTCAAAGGGTGATGCCACAGGTATTCAGGATGGTATAGTTACAATAGGCAGTGACTACAATGTAGTGGGTTCAGATGATGATTATGAGGATGTTGTTGTGCAGGATGGTGAGATACCTGGTAGAGATGAGCAGACATTGAGCATTCATGACTTTGCTGAGAAAGAGTACCAGGCACAGTTAGATGCTTCATCACATGAGGTTGAGGCTGGTAGTACTTCACGTGATTTGTCCAGCCAGCTGAAGGTGAACAAAGATAGTATTGTGACTTCATTATCTCATCATGACAGGTATGTGGAGTTAGTTGGTATTGGTCATATTACTCAGGTGAGGAGTTTGCTTGAGTTACCAGTTGATTTTAGTTTACAGATATGGACTCAAGATTGTTATATTGGCATTTGGGATTCAGTTGACTGGAGATCTTTAACACTTTTTGGTAGCAGTGTTTGTTTGGGTGCTATCATGGACTTGATTAATAGATTACACGGTGTTGTCTTTTCTTGTACCAGTATCTTGTCTGATGTTGGTATTAGTTTTTATACACCAATGTTGGGCTTTGTTCATATATCCAGTCGACCATACTTGCTAGAATGTGTCAATAATATTTCATATTTGGCAGTGTGTATAGATGAGTCCCAGGATCATATTGGCATTGATGACATCCAGGAGGATGCAGTGGGCAGTTTTGAAGACTTAGTTTCCTTGGGTATAGAGGAGTTGGACAGCAATGGTAATGTTTTTGATACTCCATATGTTGATATGAGCTTTATATTTGATTCACAAGATATGGATGGTAATACTCTAGAGACTAGTAACTTTGAGGATACTCCTTTAGACAGTGCATCAGAGGAGGTTTGTAGGAGACAGTCAAGCCAGTGCCATCACGTGTCTAATCAGTTGAGAGTTAGTGATCGAGACATTGCTATCACTTTCTAGCATTTCGATGCTTCTCGTCAGTTGTTAGCAATTTATGGATGGGGTTCTCCTACTAGAGATGAGCAGGGAGCCAGTTATCTTTCCTTGAAATTGTTCCACTCTTTATGGGAGGCTATTCAAATTTTGAGACAGAATTAT
Organism: Cupressus sempervirens; assembly: GCA_028749045.1. Taxonomy (NCBI): domain Eukaryota; kingdom Viridiplantae; phylum Streptophyta; class Pinopsida; order Cupressales; family Cupressaceae; genus Cupressus; species Cupressus sempervirens. Next base: position 54,573,433 of record CM053789.1, on the reverse strand, counting down.
ATGCAATTGGTAGCCGATAGAGATTATCTTATGGAGTGGGGCAGTACAACATATGATGCATTGTTGGCCAAGGAAGATGAGGTGAGTGAGCTTACTAAGCAGCTTGAGGTGACTTCTGAGATTCTTGAGAGTACACAATTGGCTTTCAAGGAGTCATAGTTTCATTTGGCTAAGGTGACCATGGAGTTAGAGCGACTATAGTCTTTACCTGATTCTATATATTCACAAGCTGTGGTGTTTGGTGATCCAAGGATGTCCATGGCCAATATTCTTAGAGAAAGTGGAGATGGGGATGCATCCATCCTTGATACTAGTATTGGCATATCAGGTTCATTCCCACTAGAGTCAGGTTCAATTGAGTTGGGTGCTATAGCAAATTTTTGTGGTGTGCTTGACATGGTGGTGACCTCTAGTACCAATGGCACGAAGACTAGAGATGTTGTATCAAAGACCATGTGTGATGTTGGTGAGCTGATAGTTGGCATGGTTCCTGCTAGTAATACTACTCCCTTAGCAATGTCTTCAGAGGTAGTAGTCAGTTCCAACTTGGTTAATGATCGATTGCAGTTAGTTACATCTGGATTGCAGTCTGAGCCACTGACTGAGATTGGTGCATTCTATCGGCATTACACTGTGAGGTATGCTCATCAATCTACCTTTGATGACCATGTTGATGAGATGATGATACAGAGATGTACTTTGGTTACTAGTGCTTATCATCAGTTATGGGATAGTTTGATGCCTCGAGATGAGAGTTGTGATGGGCATGACATAGCGATAAGTCCTACGGTTGACAGGTTGATAATACATTACTTAGAGCAAGAGTTTTGGAGTGATGCTTCAGTAGGAGTTGTTATTGATTCTACTCCTTTGGCTATGAAATCTCCTGACTTAGCTAGTGATCAGTCACAGTGGGTTGTATCACTTCTTCATGGTGAGCTATTGACTCAGGTTGGTTTTTTTTATCAACATTATATTGCAGGGTATGTACATCAGTTAGCATTTGATCCTTTTGCTGAGGAGTTGATGGCAGACAAATTTGGTTTGGATTCCATTTCTTACTCTTTATCTTGTAATGTCTTTTCACCATCAGCAGTGCATGGGAGTTATGGTTATGAGATAGTGGCTGATGATTTGCAAAGTTGTGTTGACTACAGGAGTTGTACAGTGTGTGGATTCTCCATCCATGGTACAGTTTCATTCGAGATCATTCATCATTGTTGCAGAGTTGGATTGTACATTCCGTATAGGCCAGTGGGATGCGTTGATGGTATTTACTGTGTTGGTAGTTTGATTGGTCCACTTTACTTGGGTTCTGATGTTCTAAGAGTTTGTGTCTCATGGTTTTTTGACTGTGGTAGTGGTGATTTTGGAGTTTGTTTGAGCTATAATTTTCAGTTTGATTATGGATTCCTCTTGGTCATATTGCAGAGGATATTGCAGAAGCTTGTGTTAATTGGTAGTAGTATAGTTCATGACTAAATTTGGGATCCAGGTGGATTGATTGGTTTATTGTTCAGCCATTGCTTGAGGACAAGAAATTTTTGGGAGGGGAGGACTTGTCATGTCCCCTTTTCAAATAATTAAAAAAAAAATCTTTGCTAAGGCAGGCAGGCCCAAGAAAGTGAAGTTTCGGAAAAAGGGGGTTAATCTTTGGAAACCGTTGGACTAATAAATGAAAATTATTATTAAAATATATTTCATTAACCTCTCTTGGATGTGAGTTACGGTTATGCCCTCTTTTAAGGGGTTTTGGAGGCATTTTGGGCTCATTCCAGAACTTGATTTTTCTCATTTCTTTGTTATTCTTCAGAGGCTGCCAAACCTGTGGAGAAGGAGACCCAAGAATGGGAGTTTGTAGGTTTCTAGGGAGACCCAAGAACGGGAGTTTGTAGGTTTCCAAGAAGGCTAAGGATGGGATTTTGAAGCCATTCCATGTGCATGCTCATACAGAGTCTGCCTTTGTACTGAATAGTGCAGATTTGTGAGTTTTCGGGGTTGTTTTTTGGTATGAGTTTGGTGTTTTCAGTTGAGTATTTCATATCAGTTTGGTTTGCTGCTGTATTTAAGACTTTAAGGTGTTAAAATAGAGCTGAATATATGTATTGGGAGGAGATTAAACTCCTGAGATAGATTATTGGTGTTTTTGTGGTGTTTTCGAGCATTTTTGTGTTAATTTCGGGAGCCTGATGAGCATAGTTTTTGTCCTACATTTGAGAACTGTTGTGTAAAGGCTATATGGATCTAGAAATGTCATTTTTTAGGCTGTTATTCTGCTGAAATTTTTCTAAAAAGTCCACTTTCAGATTTATTAATAATCGGTGAAGCTGTGAAGCTTTTGGCACAATTTTTGGCATACCCGATTTGGGGTTTCTTGAGAAATTTGGTGGATCTTTGTGATATTAGTTGTTTGATATTGAAAATCTGATTAGAGGTTGGAAATATCATATAAAATCAGAAAAGGGACATTTCAAGGTAAAAGATAAAAAGTTGGATCATATCTACTGAATCATGAAGATGTCAAAGTTCTAATTGGAACAGCTAGGTATCTCACAATAGAAAGAGTTGGTTGGTTTTCTTGTAGTGCACAAGGTTTGGAAAGAAATCAATGGAAATTTTTCTAACACCTAGGAATCTCATGCCAATATCAATAGTACAGCTAGAGTGTAAAGGAGAAGTGAAGGGTCACTGGCATCTTTTTCTTATTTTTAGTTATCTATGTTTTAAAGATTTGTTGTTGGAAAATGTTTGAACTTTCATACGGGAGTTACATTTTGAAAGAATTTAGAAATCCCTACATGGCTATAAATGTAATAGTTTAAGCAATCTTGAAGGTAGGCTATCTAAACATAATATGGTTTTTCTTTTGCTAGTAATTTTTACTTTTTTCTTTTAGTTGTTGTTGAACAATGAAGTTAATCATAATAGAAGTGATCATATGGTTATTTATGGTGTATCTCTTTGATAATCATGTGGTTATCTTGATGGTAATGAAATTCATATTAAATTCATTTTCATATGGATGTCATTTCATTAATGGTGTTGTAGTTCTTTTCTTTTTGTTAGTTTGGTGAGCTTGATCATAGTTCTAAATTTCTAAAGTTGTGTGTCATGTGGCATATATCTAATATTGTGATTACTCAAATCTGTAACATTATTTTATGGTTATGAAGGGATGTTTACGTCTTTCCTTAAGTTCTTTTAGGTCAAAAGAATGACAATTATAATTCATTTATGATAAGAGTTGTATTACAAATTATTGTAGAAGGGAGTTGTGACATTGAAACATTGAGAGTCTTTGCATTTCATCAAGACTCTTTTGCGGAGAAAGTTGGTTTTTCTTATTAATATAAAATTAAACAACTAGGGAGGGGGGACTATTCACTAACAATTTTAGCAACTCTACTCGAGAACATGATTTTTTATTAAAGATGGTCTTGCCTCATCAAGATATTTTCCTAGTTCTTCAACTTGGTCTAGGATTTGAAAATACTTAAGAAGACATCATCTCTTATTTAAATACCCTAGCTTGGAATAGTAGGAGCAATGACAAACAATACTTGCAAGTTAGTGAAGTTCTTGAGGATGAAGAAGAAAGGGTTGAACTAATTAGAGGAGTACCTGTTGCTCAAGAAGAAGCGGTTCTAGAAAGATTAGCCTAGAAATCTCTGAATCCTAATCTGGCTCAATAAATGTTGTAGTTGACCTTTCCTCTGTTAGACTAGATAGAGGAAAGTATACTCAAGGTGATAAAGAAAAAGGCTCCAAAGATGAATCTTTTGAATTTTGTAAAATCCCTAAATTTTACCCCTGATCATACTCTTGGGAGAAAAGGAATAACTAAGTGTAAAAGTATCCCTTCTTCTCCTACAAAGCCTAAATTCATCGGCACTATTTTGCAAGCTTTATTTCTTCCTAGAACCCTCATCCCTACATACTTTAATAGTCAATCAATCAACTTCTGGATACTAGCCATGGCCATGAATCCTTGGGATGCTCAAGTTGGCCCTTTACCCCTGGGAGCTAATCTTGATCCATTACATCAAGGGGCTCAAGAGATTATTCCTAAATTCAATGGAGATGGGAATAAATCCACTGATAAACATTTGAATACATTTAACACAACCTATGGGTTTATTGTTGTCATCTTTGAAAATTTTGCAGTCAAATTGTTTGTCCAAACCTTGATAGTTGTTGATTGGTTCCACCATCTTCTCAATGGGTCTAGATCACTCACTGGGCTTCCATGAGGACTTCTTTTGAATCTAGGTTCAAAGAAGCTAATGATGAGTATACTCTTTTGTTACAACTCTCATAGCTCAAAAAGGAATTTCAAGAGCCCATGCACAATTCCATAGCCAAATTTAACAAGATCTTGTATAAAATCCCTACCATGAAAAGGTCCAATGTTGAAAATTGGAAGTGTTACTTTATGAATGCCATGCCTCCTAACATAATATTCCACTTAAGAAGGAATAGAGTGGTAGATTTTGATGCAGCACAAAGATTGGTTATGAAATTAGATGATTTCCTAGTTATAGGGAAGTGGAGATGAGAAATGCGACATCCTCAAAATTAGACATCCACTTCTGGCTCAAAGGACCTTGTAGTTTAGATTTTTTTGAATGATGTTTCAGAGATGAAGAGGAAGATATCTAGGATGACTTATTGTGATATTCCAAAAAACTTTAATCAACCAAGAATGCAAGGAAGACAATCACACATGCTGTCAAGAAATCAGAGATTAGCAATTGAGGGAACTTGCCCAAAGAAGGAAAACATGTGTATCTTTCACTTGCCAATGGGCATGATTGATTGTCTTGTCCAGAAATGTTGTGTTATAGATGTTAGGAATAAGGTGTCTCAACCTTGTATAATTCCTATTCTTATTATTTGTTTTGTAAAACGTATTTCTTGCAAATAATGTTGATGTGTCAACATCTTGAATTGTGTGTAAGGAGATCATGGCTAAAACGGTTATGAAAGATTCCTATGTCATGTAAGAGCTATGTTAGGAAAATTCAATGACAGGTGAAGACATGTGGCAACTAAGATGTTTGAGTACTGTACACTCTACCCCAATAGTGGGGTTCAGGGCATCGCGTCGAAAAAAATTTTGGGGTTCCTATTTTCTCGGAGAATGGTAAAACCTTAATGCGGCTTACCTTTGGGAGTAGCCCTAAAGTGAAGCACATGTTATAAGCATTTTTAGGGTTGCGAAGAGAGATGATGCGAAAAAGGTGTATTGTTGGTACTACGAGTTGCTACCAGAGTCTTCTGTTGTCGATGTTGAACTTGCATTGCAAGTGTATTGTAACCTTGTGTTGAAGATAATACATTGTGTAGGTTCTGAAGGGGTGGGGTTGTTTTATCGAAAGGTTTTTCCCCATCGAAAAATCTTTGTAAGTGTAGAAGATTTTAATAGGATTTGCATCATACTTTCCTTATGAGATTAGTGTAGGAAGTTGTTTCTGCACCTGAGTTTCCTTACAAGCGGTATCAGAGCTTGATCAACTTTTGATCCTAGTTTTGGGTAGGGTTTTTTGAGCTAATCTCAAGTCAAGTGGGAGTCTTGTGCAGAGCATCCTAAATCTTATTTGCAGATTGAGATGGCAAGTTCATCATATGGAAGAATGGAGGTGGAGAAATTTAATGGCACTAATTTCGAGTTGTGGAAAATCAAGATGGAAGACATGTTGGAAGATCGTGACCTATGGGAAGTAACTATAAGTGCTACAAGACCAGCAACTATAGCTCAAGTAGATTGGGATATCAAAGACCGTAAAGCTAAGGGTCTCATACGACTCTGTTTAACCGATGTAGTTCTTCTGAATGTTCTAGATGAGAAAATCGCATATAGTTTGTGGGAGAGACTTGGGGCCATGTATCAGGCCAAATCTTTGGTGAACAAGTTGTTCATGAGGAAGAAGTTGTATTCTCTATGAATGGAAGAAGGTAGATCCTTAATGGTTCATTTAAATGCATTTAATCTGCTGGCTGCACAGTTAACATCAGCTGGTGTCAAGTTAGAGGAGGAGGATCATTGCTACACACTTTTTTGTTCTTTACCGGATTCATGGGACCATCTTATGATGGCTCTCAGAAGCACATTAGTCACCTTCAAAATGGATGATGTGGTGTCTTCGCTACTATCAGAGGAGATGAGGAGAAAGGCTTCTGTTTTGAAAAAGAAGCCCTTGTTGTTCGTGGGAGATCCACGGAAAGAGGGAACAAAAATGACAATAAGTCTGAAAATAAGGGTAGATCCAAATCCCATGGGAAGTCAAAGACTTCCAATAAGTCCAAGGAAAAATGTTGGAACTGTAATAAGATTAGGAACTTCCGTAAAGACTGTAAAGAGCCTAAGAAGAAGAAGAAAGCCTCAAATTCTGGTTTTGAAAAATCTCAAGAAGATGGCGATGCATTCATCGTAGCTTTGGCAGCCCATGCATCTAATGATGTGTGGTTGGTTGACTCGGGTGCATCTTTTCACATGACCTCTCATCGAAACTGGTTCTCAAGATATGAAGAGTTTGATGGTGGAAAGGTGTATTTGGGTGATGATTCTCACCTAAAGATAGTTGGACACGGAAGGGTCACTATTAAATTTCCTGATGGACAATTAAAGGGAATCAATGGAGTTATGCAAATTCTAGGTTTGGCACAAAACCTATTATCTGCAAGTATGCTAAATGATGTAGGTGTGCAAGTTGTTTTTCAAAAGAAGGATGCAAGATGATGAGAGGATCGATAGTACTTGCAAGGGGTACTAGGAGAGGTACCTTATTTCAGCTAGATGCATGTATTCCTCTATCTAATAGTTCTTTATCCTCACCATCTGAACGAGTAGTGAAGAATACTATGGTTATTGGTTCTGATGGAAATGCAAACACTTTGGAAGGTAAGCTTCCTGCAGAAAAGACAATGTTATGGCATTTGAGATTTGGTCACATTGGTGAAAAGGGTCTCAGAACCTGAAAAAATAAAAATCTTGTTGAGGGGTTAAATGATTGCAATATCAAGTTCGACTTCTGTGAACACTGTGTCTACGGTAAAAAAAAATTGTGTTTAGTTTTACTCTAGTTCTCACAAATCTTCTGATGTTTTGGATCTTATTCATTCTGATATATTTGGTCCTGTAAAAGTTCCTTCAATCTCCAAGTCTATATTTTTTGTATCTTTCATAGATGATTATAGTAGAAGGACATGGATTTATTTCCTTAAAAGTAAGACACAAGTCTTTAGTCAATTCAAGGAATTTAAAGCCCTTGTAGAGAATTAGACTAGTAAGAAGATTAAGTGTGTGAGAACTGACAATGGTGGTGAGTTTTGCTCTGCAGAGTTTGAATAGTTCTGTAAAGAACAAGGTATCGAGAGGCCTAAGACAACTCCTTATACCTCAAAACAAAATGGAGTTGTAGAGAGAATGAGCAGGACATTGATGGAGAAGGCAAGGAGTATGCTTAGTGGAGCTAGTTTAGAACAAAGGTTCTGGGCCGAAGCTGTGGCCACTACTTGCTATCTAGCTAACAGATCTCCTACATTAGCCCTTGTTGGTAAGACACCCATGGAGGTGTGGTCTGGTAAGAAGCCTTCAATTAGACATCTTTGTGTTTTTGGTTGTGAAGCTTATGCACATGTTCCAAAGGAGAAAAGATCTAAGTTGGAAAATAAAGTTGTTAAATGTATTTTCATCGGATACAGTGCTGGTGTTTAAGGATACAAGCTTTGGGATCCTGTGACTAGTAAGGTGTTGTATAGTAGAAATGTTATTTTTAGAGAGCTAACATCTTCTCCTATTGTGCTACAACCAGATGAAAAAGAAAAGGAAAAAGATGTTGTTCAGTTGCCTCCTACCCCTGCGAAGACTGAATAGAGAGACCATGTTGGGTCTAATAATGAGGAGAGCTCTAGCAGCTCTGATAGTTTAGAAGAAGAGGAAGAACAACACAAACCTTAGCCCTTGAGGAGATCCACAAGAGAAAGAAGGCAACCAGAAAGGTTTGGTCATTCTATGTTAGATTCCAGTTGTGCTTTTGCTTTGATTACTAATACTGATGAGCCTAGATCTGTGAAAGAGGCTTTGGGCATGAAAGATGTAGGTTATTGGATTGAGGCTATGGATGATGAGATGGCTTCTTTAGAGAAAAAAAAAACTTGGGACCTTGTACCTTTTCCTAAAGGGAGAAAATCTGTTGGTTGTAAATGGGTGTTCAAGAAGAAATTTTGTGCAGCTGGCAGTGTTGAAAGGTATAAAGCTAGATTGCTTGCAAAGGGGTATTCACAGGTAGAGGGTATAGATTATGGTGAAATATTCTCTCTTGTTGCAAAGTTGACATCCATTAGATTTTTGTTATCTCTTGCTACATCATATGATTTAGAGATAGAACAGATGGATGTGAAGATAGCTTTCCTTCATGCTGATTTGGAGGAAGAGATTTATATGTCATAGCCTGAGCAATACATTGTTAAAGGTAAAGAATTCTTAGTTTGCGGATTAAAGAAATCTCTATATGGTTTGAAGAAATCTCCTAGGATGTGGTACCTTAAGTTTGATGCCTTTGTGTTGTCAATTGGATTTGTAAGATCGAAATCAGATCATTGTATTTATTTCAGAGTTGAAAATGATCGCCTTCTTATTGTTGCATTATATGTTGATGATATGTTGTTGTTTGGGAAGGGTAAGGGTATGATTTTTTATTTTAAATCTCAGTTGTTAGCATAGTTTGAGATGAAAGATCTTAGGTCAGCTAGGTACATCTTGGGTATGAAAATCAGTAGAGATGGGTCTAATAGAAAACTTTGGTTGAGTCAGAGTAAGTATGTGAAGTGTGTGTTGGACAGGTTCAGCATGGTAGATTGTAGACCATTATGTGTTCCTATTCCTGTGGGAACAAAGTTATCTATAGATGATTGTCCAAAATCTCCTAGTGAGGTGGAGGACATGAGTAGACTACCTTATGGTAGTGTAGTTGGCAGTCTTATGTATGCTATGGTCTATACTAGACTAGACATTGCCTAGCAATGGGAGTCCTAAGTTGATTTATGGCTAACCCTAGAGGGGTACATTGGGATGTAGTTAAGCGAGTATTCAGATATTTGAGGGGTACATCAGATTACTCCATATGTTATCATGGTAACTCTTCTGTATTTCCACATTCAATTTTTATTCATGGGTTTGTGGATTCATATTAGGCAGGTGATATTGACAGCAGGAGATCCACCAGTGGTTATGTGTTCACTATGTTTGGTGGTGCCATCAGTTGGATGAGCAAGCGACAACCTGTGGTTACTTTTTCTACTATAGAAGCTGAGTACATGGCTACTACTCATGCTTGTAAGGAAGCCATTTGACTTAAGAGATTTTGTTTAGATGTTGGTGTTGATGCAGAACAGATTACTATTTGGTGTGACAGTCAGAGCGCTATTTGCCTTGCAAAGAATCCAACTTTCCATGCCAGAATAAAGCACATTGATGTGTAGTTTCACTTTGTGAGAGATATGGTGGAAGATGGAAAGGTAAATTTGGAGAAGGTAGATACTGTGAAGAATGTTGCAGATGCATTAACAAAACTAGTGGGCACTGAGATGTTCAGATGGTGTTCGGAGTCTATGGGCCTTTCGGCCTATAGTGGTTAGTTCCTATTATGTTCCTATTGCTCTTACAAGGTGTTCAACAAGTGGGAGAATGTTAGGAATAAGGTGTCTCAACCTTGTATAATTCCTATTCTTATTATTTGTTTTGTAAAATGTATTTCTTGCAAATAATGTTGATGTGTCAACATCTTGAATTGTGTGTAAGGAGATCATGGCTAAAACGGTTATGATGGATTCCTATGACACGTAAGAGCTATGTTAGGAAGATTCAATGACGGGTGAAGACATGTGGCAACTAAGATGTTTGAGTACTGTACACTCTACCCCAATAGTGGGGTTTAGGGCATCGTGCCAAAAAAAAATTTGGGGTTCCTATTTTCTCGGAGAATGGTAAAACCCTAATACAATTTGCCTTTGGGAGTAGCCCTAAAGTGAAGCGCATGTTATAAGAATTTTTAGGGTTGCAAAGAGAGATGATGCGAAAAAGGTGTATTGTTGGTACTACGAGTTGCTACTAGAGTCTTCTGTTGTCGATGTTGAACTTGCATTGCAAGTGTATTGTAACCTTATGTTGAAGATAATACATTGTACAGGTTTTGAAGGGATGGGGTTGTTTTACCGAAAGGTTTTTCCCCACTAAAAAATCTTTATGTTATGTGTTTCTTTCTTTGTCTATTTTCTGTATGCATGGTTGGTTGCAATATTGTTGTTTACATGATATTGAATCTATAAGTGTAGAAGATTTTAATAGGATTTGCATCATAATTTCCTTATAAGATTAGTGTTGAAAGCTATTTCCGCACCTGAGTTTCCTTACAATAGAGACATGGGAACTAACAAAAAGGTCATAGAAGAAATGCATGTCAGTGGGGAACCCCCTAGAGGACTTTACGACTTTGGAAATTACTACTTTGAATATGAATCTGACTTAGAACGAGGTGGTGATGTATATACTACTCTAGAGGACTCTTCCTATGTAGTGCTCACCAGGAGTAATCATAATGATAAGGCTTCATCCTCTTTCGTACCTACTAATAAATGGCATGATCGATATGGACAATGCAAGGGAGAATTCAAAATCCAAAAGAATACAGTTCAAGAAGAAAGGACACCTAAGGAAGCTAGCCCCAATTCCAATTTTTACATAGTGGAATTTTGTAAGTCATCCTGAATTCAAGTTTCTCCTTTTGATTACTTAAGGCCCAATCCTAATGAACTAAATAGATTAGTTAAATGCATTGAAAGTCAGGTTCAATCAGACAATTCAAGAAATAATTTCAAGGCAAATATTAACCCTATTGTTGAACTCAATAATGTTGAAACATCTGATCATAAATGTATGCCAATGCTTGTGTGTGAGAAATGTGGATCATGTATCTGCAAAACCAACACACTTCAACAAGACATTATATCATAGGGTTAGCACATATAAGATATCAGAATTGAGCATAAAACCTATGAAACTATCCTACTGCTCTCTAACTAAGAATGAGTATGTAAATGGAAATAATTGCTCTTAGAATTAAGACCAAATCAGTGACAATAACACCCCTAGAATGAGAGATTCAAGCTAGCAAGAATGCAAAATTCAAACTTAGAATTGAAATATTAAGCTAGCATGGAGTAGAATCAAGCTAAGAAACAAATCAATTAAGCTAGAATTTATTTAGAAAAGAAATGAAATGAATTAGAATTGAAAGAAAGAATGCTTAATTTAACAAAGTTTCTTTGCTCTAAAATTGCCTCCCTTAGCTCTTAGAATGCCTTGTATTTATAGATTTTTCCAAGCGCTTGGGGTAGAATTGAGAATTTACCACGGTGAAGGTAAAAATGAATTAAAAATCATTTTAAGGGAATCCACTTTGATTAAAAATTCATAAATGAAGGTCCCATTTGTATTATTTCATTCACAATGGAGAACCCATTTTGATTAAAATAATGAGCACTTTGATTAGAATAATAATTTATGAATCCACCTTGGAATAAAGAAATGATTTAACTCCATTTTGAGTAAACAATGAATATCTTTGATCCCGTAATGAATAAAATATTCATTATAGAATAAACAATGAATTTCCTTGAATCCCATTCTGAATAAAATATTTATTATGGAATAAACAATGAATATCCTTGAATCCCACTCTGAATAAAATATTCATAAGTCAAATGGGGTCCTTTTTCAAATATAAAAATAATATTTGAGGATAATTTCTTATTTAAATTAATTTGAAATTGATATTCATGTGCAAAATTCAAATGGGTTCAAATAGTTGATTTGTTTGAATTTTTTTAATTCTTTGTTTCAATTAATTCAATTTGAACCTTCACCATGAGATATAATTCTGCATTAAAAGGATTGACCAATTTTGGGTGATTACATTTGTCCCTCTTTGAGATCAATTCCAATTTTGATTGTATGAAGATCGATTGATAAGATTTTTAGGACTATCTTCAGAACAAAGCTTATTCCTCCAAAGTCAGGGTTAGGATGCCCCAATACCAGTCCATAAAATAGATGACAAGACCTATCATGATTCATAGGAATATCCCCAAAATGAGGCTTAATCATCAAGAGTCAGGGATTAGAATGCCCTGATACTTTTCCATTGATCTATGATTTGAGTTGTCATAAGTTGATTGAGATAACTAATAGAAAGTTAGTTAGTAGATCAATTGATAGGATATATAGAAGATGGTGTGAGATATAGAGAGTGTAGATGCCCCTAGCAATGAGGACTTTGACTTTAAATAAGGTTGACTTTGAAGCAAGAATTGATTAAAGAAGTAAGATATGATTGAAGAAGTAAGATTCTGAACAAAAATTTTGAAGAAAATGTTGAAGAAAGATTTTGAAGCAAGATTTGAAGTAGAATTTTTGAAGAAATATTTGAAGTAGAATTTTGAAGTAAGATTCAATGATGTTATCATCCTGCCCCCTCAGGAGCAAAATTGAAAGATGATACTTCAAAAAAAGTGATGTAGAGTAATAGATGTGAAAACATAGATATAATGAGTGATTCAAAAGAATGTAGAATAGATCATAATAAAATGTAGAAAGTGTAGAGTCCATTCATAGTGATGTGAGGGTCCATATTACCAAGTTTGACAATTGTTTTCTCAAAGTATGAGAATATCAAATTTTGATTTTGATCCTAAAAATGGACTCACCATTATCAAATTGAAGAGGGAATGCTTAAATGTAATTCTTATTGAATATTCTACCCATTGTGTTGTCAATGGCTAGTCAAAGAGCTATGGGAGACATTTTATAGTGCAAAGTTGAGATGAAATGAAAACCTAAAATGAATCCAACCCTAGGAACTAGTCACTAAATCAGTATGGTTTAATTTTCATCGTTGAGCAATAAAAATATGATATAGTACAATCACCACTAGTTCAACCATGGAAATATGAATACTATATCATTCTAAACCAATATGTATGTGAAAATAAAATTATTTACAATAATTACCAATATGTATAATAATTATAAAATTGCCGCAGTAAAACACCACAGTCAAAAAACAAAAAAAAAGTTTATATTTTTCATCCTAGCTTCTCTAGTCTCAGACATCATCATGTTGCTAGAAAAATCATAACTAAAAAAAAGTAAACATCACGTAATCTTCATGTACATGTTTGTTTGAATAAAAATTATATACAATAGTATGAAATTTTTCACCATGCAAAAAATAAAGCCAATGATAGAACTGTGTGCATTTTTCGACAAGTGTAAATAAAAAACCCGTTGTAGCAAATAGTTGAAGGTTTGTCTATTGTGATAATATTTTTGGATGCACATAAGATTCGACCAAGTAATGATTGGATAAATCATTTTTGTAAAGAATCTTACAATTTGCATTGCATGTGATGTATTTTTCAAAGTGCGTTAGTTTTGGTTTAGTTGGAGGACAAACATGAGTGCACATGGGAAGTGTCTTCTAGAAGAAACAAGAGTGCAATGAAACTATCAAAAGGCATTATGTTTGATGTACTCGCAAGATAAAGTTGTTGATTATGGGATTTGATGTATCATACCTAACATAGATTTGATTGGCATTATGACGCATCATAGGTGAATATCCAACTTGTGCATAAATAAGTGGTCGAGTCTTAATGAGTTCATTCGTAGTGTGTTGAAAGCATTGAAAGACTCCAAAAATCCATAAGAAGATAGTTGTATCTATTTGTGGGAAAAAATAACCATGGAAAGATTACAAGAAAAATTGCAACAAGAGCATCAGATGGGAGAAGAAAATCTTGGAGGATGGGTGGTTAATGATGGTGATAGTGTGACAGATACAATGCAGTGGAGAAGAAATAGAAGAGCAAAGCATAGCTGATCAGAAGCAAGCAGAGCATCCTCTCACTAAAATGTGTGTTAGTGTGAAAGGGAAGTCATAGAGGCAAGACAAGGTGAACTACCCCAGGAGCCAACAAAATAAAATGAGGAGGATCCTCCCTACTAAAAATGTTAGCTGAAAGTCTGACGTAGATCATAAGGAAAAATGAAAAAGTGGAGGAGACTGAATCTCCAGGTGATGGGACACAACTAGAAGATAGCAACATGTGTGTCTGCTTTACTAATAGCTAGACAAAAGATCAAATGCCTACAGAAGAGGCTACCCAAGTCATTAAGCAAGGAACTATGGTGAAGCCAGTGACATCACCATTTTGGTGTGGAAAGAACATCCTAAAGGGAATGATCAACTTATCTTCAGAGGAGACAAGTGATCCTGTCATGTCTTCATTTCATCCCTTTAAAAAAATGCAGCCAAGGGTTGTCCCACAACCAATTCATGATGTGGTAGTGCTGATGGAAATGGAGCTAAAGAAAGAATTAGAGGTGGAGATGGAGTGAGCTAATAATGTAGAGAAAGACATAGATTTCTTTCAAGGGCTGATTGAGAGAGCCTAAGAACATGGAGCGCACGAGGAAGTGAAATGGGTGGAAGCAATGCTGGTAGCAGAACAAGCACAAGTAGAGACTGCAGAGGCATCTCTAGCTATAGAATGAGCATATGTGGAACAAAAAAACAATGAGATGGTGTTTTTATGAGCTCAAGTGGAAGCATTTAGAGAAACTTTGGCAAAGACTAATGCCATAGCCTATTGATTGCAAGAGCAACTAAATGCTACCAACACAAGGATCACCCACTTCATGAATTAGATGCATGAAGTGAAGCATGAGAGGGAATCCTAGAAAATGATTGTGAATATGTATAGGGAGACTACAGTCAAATATGAATGAAGTCTAGGAGTGGTCAAAGAAGCTTGCACGAGACGTAGTATACTACATGGGATTGTATCATCAAGAAGTCCCTCCATGGCATAGGAGAGAAGTATCCTTCTCAGATAGAACATTTATGACACAAATGAACACTATGTTAAGATGAAGTCATATCTCAATTCCTATGGATACAATTTGGGAAGGTGCAAGACTGACACCGGGAGCTTCATCATCTAGAACTACACAAATAGGAGTGGGAATGCCACCTATTTGGAATCCAAATATCCAGCCTCCTTGAAGAGGAGCTCAATCAGCATTTGTTTTATGTTTTGTCTTTGTGTGCTTGTAATTGATGCTTGTTATTAATAAAATGCATTTTTTTGTTTTCCAAACATTGTCTCATATGTCTATCATATTCTGAAAGTGTTTTTGACTTTAAAATGTAATTAGTTAAGAATATCAAGTTGAGACCTCACTAATCTTTTCATATGAACCCAGTCGAGGCACGCAAACCTATCCTGAAGGAGCAGCAATTATAGACAGACACTAGATGGATATGAAAACATTGGATCATCAGATTTAATATTGTTAGTATTTTTTATTTGATGATAGTAAAATAAATGTTTAGAAATTTTTCGAATTTTGTAAATGTTTTTGGGATTTTTGAAAATTTTGATTTTTTGTTTTTTATTTTGTGTTATATGGATGTTTTTAGTAGTTTTCAAAAGTAAAGCTCAGCATATCTCAAACAGGTTTAGTTTTTATTTTTTGTTTCCCTATTCCCATATTTATATTCCCATAGCCAAACGGGCCCTCGATGCATCAACTTTGCAACTTTTTTCACGTAGATGTAATGGATGAACACCATGCTTTGTTTATGAAAGATATGAATTTATTTACATCTATTGTTGTTTTAATAAAACATTGGTGTCATACTTTCTTTCTTTTGTGCTCATATAGTTTTTTTTTTTTTAGATAGAGTCCAGGCCTTTTTCAATTTTAATAGTGCTCCTATTAGAAGGATAAGTCATTATAGGCCAAGACCATAGAAATGTATGCTCAAAGATGTTGATAGGGTAATGGAAGGGAGATTTTAGGAAAAAGAGAGGTAGATGGATGATAAGGTTGTAGGTTTTGGATGGATAGATGGAGGATCGATAATAGGGAAGTGTAGGCTTCAAAAGATTGTAGAAGGGTACGTGTGAAAGTGGGAAAGATCAAAAAAGACACACACCTTGAAGGGTAGTGGAATGATTGAGTAGATATGGATGAGATAGCTTGAGGCTTAGATAAATGAGATTGTAAAGGAAGATGGAGTGGAAGCATTTGGAAGTTTGAATGTCAACTTTGATTTATTTTCAATATTCAAGTCCTTCAAAATAGACTTGGGAATCCATATAGCTTTTGATTTTTCATTAGATTCTTTAGAATGCATTTCTTCAATAATGAATTTAGGAACCCATACTTGCTTTGATTTTTCAACAATAGACCTTTGTGGTCTCTTTTGTGCATTTTCTTTCTTAGCATTCACATGTCATTTAGAGGAGACATAGTGATCATTTGTAAATGGATTCTCATGTTTATTTTTATGTTGATCATCCAAATTTCTTCCAAAAGGCTTGGGACTTGTAGATGAAGAAGGTTGATATGGCTGGTTTAGATAGAAAGCTTTATGTGAATGACTCAAGGACTTGTATCTTTGTTGATCTTGAGGTAAGGTAGGAGAAGTAGGTAATGATCTAAGAGTGGGATATGTAGGAGATGGAGGAATATAAGGTCCCAAAATAGATGGAAGGTTTGAAGGCTTTAGCTTAGATGGATAAGGACCAAGGATAGATTCAGAAGATACAAATGGATAATAGATATGGATATCAACATCCTTAGAGTGAACAACATTACCTAGGCCTTTAATAGACTCATGAGTAACTTTTATAGGAGCAACACCATTGATAGGAGCACTTATATCTTGAGTGTATATTTGAAGTGGATGTAGAGAAGTAGAACAAAAGGGTGAGGGAAAAGCATTCTTCTCTTAATCATGACTAGTTGCATTAGGGATAGTGGAAGGAATATCATGATCTTTAATCCTAGTAGAGAGGCATGATATGGGAGATGGAGGACTATGTGGCTCTTGAGATGGAGTGATAGAATCTTGAGGGAGATGAGAGGGTTCTTGATCTTGATCTTTAGCTTTTTTAGAATTCTCTTGACATGGACCCACTTTTAAGGACAAGGTAGAATGTGGAGTTTGCATTTGTTGGAAATCTAATTGAAAATTTCATTGTTGAAGATCAAAGAGGGAGATTGTTGCAAAGAAAGAATATTGTTATTTTCAATCATTGTTTTGTCATTGATGTCAAATCTACTATTTGTGGGAATGACATTTTTTTATAAGATCCAAGTACTATCACCTAGTTGATTAACGAAGATGATTTGATCAAAAAGATGTAACAAGACTACCTAGGGGAAAGGTTGAGTTATGATGTTGTAATGAAATGCAAGGATCAGTGAAGACAATGGTTAAATTATGTATTGATAACATACTCAAGGATACATAGGTTGGTGATACTTAGAAACATTGGAGGAAGAAGTTGTAACAAGGTCAACTATAAAGCTTAAACTAAGATCATTAGTGGGTGTCGAACAAGTTAGTGGAAGCCAAGCAAATTCTTAGTAGGAGACAAGTAATAGTAAATTATAGTGTGTGCCAAGTGATCTTCAGGTGTTAAGTGAAGATCATGTGTTGAGCATCAAAAACCTTAGTTGGTGTCAAGTGATCTTCAGGTGCCGAGCATCAGGAAAAACATTGTTGATGCTGAGTAACACAGTATGTGCTGAGCACCAGTATTTCAATAGTACCGAGCTGCTACATTATTTTAAATGACAAAGATTCACCAAATCTGAGCCTACAAAGTGGTTACCTTAAATTTTTTTAATGAGTTGGAAGATAAGGATGATGAGCTGGTGGCATAGAATTCTATGTAAACCGTTTTTAGACGAATTTAAGAGGATTATTCAAGAAGTTTCTAGAGACACAAAATATGGGTTAGATGTAATGAATCCTACCTAATCCATGTGAATTCAAATTTAAAGAATGGAAGAATCAAGTGGGAAAAGAACTACAAGATTTCTATTTAAGGATTCATATACCAAGAAGAAAAGAATTGTTGATACTATTGTTGCTGAAGAGCCAAATCTGCAAAGTGGTTAGAAGGGTGTCAACGAAGTGACATCTAGGAGAAGGAAGAGCACAAAGGCTCCACTTCTTTGAGTAGTCATGAAGAGATGATTGTACTAGCACATTGAGCATGGAGACTCAAGGAGACTAAGCTTGAAAGAAGGGCAAGTTGTTAGAGTTGTAGTGATTCAAGGCCAGGCAAGGGTATGAGATGAGAAATGATCTAAGATCTCCAAACTAAGTTGAATGTTGTAGTCAGGTCAAAGATTTTCTAATACTCTCTAGCAATTGTATTAGACCTGAAAATCCTATGGACTTAGGTTGGCCTAACAGCGATTTGTAAATCCTTTAACAGGTTGGCATTACAAGTGAATGTTCTAAATTCTTTTAACTAGGCCCACTTCTAACATGGTGGTTAAATCCTCTAACAGGTTCACATTTAACAGTGTGTTATAAGCCTTTAATAGGGCAGGCCTTTCATAGGGCATCACTTTAGAAGAGTGAGAATTCAGTAGCATGTTATTGGTGGTTTTTTCCAAATTAGGTTTCCATGTAAATCACTATGCAATGTGTTGATTTCTTATCTGTTATGCTTGCATGCTGATTTATAGTAACTTGTTGATTAGAAAAGTTAAAGCTTGGATGAATGAATGGTTGAATGGGCTCACTATACTTAGTGAAAAGTTTGAATAGGACATTTAGACCTTGAATAACTAATTCACCCCCCCCCCCCCCCGCCCCTCTTAGTTATTCTAAAGAAATTCTAACCATTGGTATCAGAGCCATCTACTGATTTAGTTTCAAGGTACTAAAAGCAAAAAGATCAAGATGTCAAAGAGAGAAGTTCCCAAGCTAAACAAAGACAACTTTGTTGCATGGCAGAGTCTGATGAAATTGCACCTTGGATTGATAGGTGACTATGCACAAACCTCAATTGGAACAAAACATGTAAATCCAGTAGGACCTCTTATTGCAGATGATTTGAACAAAGAGAAGGAGCACAATCAAGCAATGTTGGAGATTGCCTCTACACTTAATTATGCAGAATATGATGACATCAAAGACTGTGACACTACATTCAAGATGTGGAAAGCCTTATCAAATATTTATGGAGGAGATCAAAATGTCCAGAGAGCAAAAAGAGAAAGCCTAAGAGGAAAGTTTGATGACATGAAAATGGAGGAAGGTGAAAATGTTTCTCAATATGCTACAAGAATAAAAGAAGTGGTAAGTGAAATAAGAAGTGTAAGTGGTCAATTGGAAGAAGAAACTATCATTAGCAAATACTTAAGAACTCTGATCTCTATCTATGCTATTAGATTTTTAGCCATCCAAGAGCTGAGGTGTGTACAAGGGAACACACTAACCTTTGAAGGAATAGTGGGAAGACTTACTGAATTTGAGCTGTCCAATTTTGACAACTATAGACCTGAGAACCTTGAATCTAATTTCAAGGCCAAGATGATAATAAAAGACACTAAGGAGGAGACATCAAGCATGAAGAGAAGAAAAATAAAACATGCATCCAATGATAGTAGCGTAGATCAAAAAGATGTGAAACAATTAGAAGCACTACTAGCTAGGAGATTGCATAGAGGTAAAGACAAATTCAAAGGTGAGCTCCCTATCATATGTTTTAATTGTAATGAAGTAGGTCATATTTCTACAAGATTTACATAGAAGAAGAACTATAAAGAAGGAAACAAGTTCAGAAACAAGAGAGAAGATGATAGCAAAGACTACAAGGAGAAAGGCAAGAGATGCTACATTCTTAGAGAAGATTCTGATCAGAATGATGATGAAGTAGTCTATGTGTCCATGAAGGATGAGTTAGATAAAGATGAAGATGAAGTAACAACATTGGTTACCTATGTGAACAAGAATGACAAGTGGATCATAGACACTGGATGCTCACATCACGTGACAGGAGATAAAAGTAAGTTTATTACCTTTAGTCAATATGATGGAAATAGTGTTAGATTTGGTAATGATGCTCGATGTCAAATCAAAGGAAAAGGTTCTATTAAGCTCATAGAGAAAATTTCATGTGATAATGTATACTATGTTGAAGGATTGAACTACAACTTGTTGAGTGTATCACAGTTAGGCAATGTAGGTTGCAAAGTTGAATTTGGAAACAAAACTACCAAGATCTATGACACTGATGGAAATCTTATAAGAAAGGGTAAACAAACTAGGATTAATCTATTTTACCTAGATATGGACGATCCAACTTGTCTTGTTGTTAGATTTAATGATGTGTGGTTCTAGCATAAAAGGCTATGTCATGTTAACTTTGATAATCTAATTAGCATTAGTAAGAAAAAGAAAGTCAGAGGGTTGTCCAAGTTGAAGAAACCTGAAAACACAATGTGTAAACAATGTCAACTAGGAAAGTTGACTAAGTCTAGTTTCAAAAGCAAAACATAGACTTCCAAGGAAGTACTAGAGTTAGTCCATACAGACTTATGTGGTCTAATATAAGTACAAAGCTACCTAGGAGATGGATACATAATGCTATTTGTAGATGATTATTCCAGGATGATGAATGCTATGTTTTTAAAGCAAAAATTTGATGCATTTCAAATGTTTAAGATGTATTTGGCTAGAGTTGAGAAGGAAATAGGAAAGAATCTGAAATGCCTAAGGTCAAACAGAGGAGGTGAGTTCACATCAAAGGAGTTTAAAATGTTCTGCAATGACAAAGGTATCAAAAGGAAAACATTAGCACCAAGAACTCCACCACAAAATGGTATTTCTAAAAGAAGAAATAGGTTAGTGATTGATTGTCCTAGAACCTTGATGATGGAGAAAAATGTTGCACTAAAATACTAGAAAGAAGCTATAAGTATTGTAATCTACACACTGAATAAAGTTCAAGTCAAGAAAGGTACAAATGCAACACCTTTTGAATTGTGGTATGGTCACTCACCCAATATTAAATAGTTCAAATTATTTGGTTGTAAATGCTATATTCTTAAAGATACTAGAAATGGAAAGTTCAATGCTAAAAGTGATGAAGGTGTATTCCTTGGATACTCCACTAGAAGTAAGACGTATAAGTGTTTGAACACTAATACTAACAAGATTGTGGAAAGTGCAAATATAAATTTTGATGAGCGTCTAGAATTTTAGGTTGATGAGTCCAAGAAAATTGAGGATTATAGATCCTTTGTATACTTCTATGAAGGAATGACTATTGAAGACAATGTTGCAAATCAAGTTGAGAATCAGCAACAAATTTTAGTATCTGTCGAGTCAACTAGTGAATGTCAAGCTACATTCAAAAGCCGAGCTGCAAAATGTAGAAAATGCTCATTCTAATTCTAAAAACAATATACATGAAAGGAATGTTGAAGTGCTAGATGAAAAAGAATAAAATGACTTTGAAGCTAAAGGATCAAATATGGAAAGAAGGATAGAACCCAGATTAGCCAAGTATGTGAGAAGACATCACCCTATAGATCAAATCATTGGTGACAAGGATGTTAGACCAATGACAAGGAATAGACGCAGGAATGAATCATGTCTACTAAGCAAGGTTGAACCTAAAACATTGAAGGATGCACTACAAGATGATGACTAGTATAAAGCCATGGAAGAGGAGATAGATTAGATTGAGAAGAATAAAACATGGTCTCTAGTTCCAAGACCAGCAGATAAGAATGTAATTGGTACTAAATGGGTGTTTAGAAACAAACTTGATGAGAATGGTCAGATAATAAGAAACAAAGCTAGGCTAGTTTGCAAAGGCTATGCACAAGAAGAAGGATTAGATTATGGGGAAACATTTGCCCTTGTTGCAATAATGGAAGGAGTAAGAACATTACTTGCATATGCTGCATATAAAAGTTTCAAAGTGTACCAAATGGATGTGAAGTTTTCTTTTCTGAATGGTATACTGGAAGAGGAAGTCTACATAGAAAAGCCAAAGGGATTTGTTGATGAGAAGAACAAGGACATGGTCTGCAAACTACACAAAGCACTTTATGGATTGAAGCAAGCACCTAGAGCATGGTATGAGCGATTGCACAAATATCTTGTGAAGATAGGATTTGAGAGAAAAGATGACAACAACAAATTATACATCAAAGCTAGAAAAGGTAAAGACATTTTGATATCAGAAATCTTTGTTGATGATATAATATTTGGAGGAAAAGATGTTCTATGCAAAGATTTTTCTAATCAAATGAAACATGAATTTGAATGTCAATGTTTGGAGAAATCAAATTCTTTGTTGGATTACAAGAACATCAATTGAAACATACCATATGTGTAACCCAATCCAAATACATCAAGGAGATACTCAAAACATTTGGGTTAGAAGAGTCAAAAACAGTGAGCACACCAATGGTAATAGGCCATAAGTTATCCAAGAATGATGAGTCTACTAAAGTAAATCAGACATTGTATAGGTCAATGATTGGAAAGTTGCAATATGTTGTACATAGTAGACTAGACATTGCATTACCTATTGGAATAGTTGCAAAAAATTTTGCAAATCCAAGAGAAAATCACTTAATGGAAATAAAGAGAATATTGAGATACCTAAAATGAACTAATGACTTTGGTTTGTACAACAAAAGGAGTGAGAAGTTTGAACTAAGAGCATACACCAATGCAGATTGGAGAGGTAATAGTGATGATTGAAAAAGCACCAATGGAGGAGCACTTTTCTCAAGAAAAAGATTGATTACATGGACCAGCAAAAAGAAAAGTTGCACCTCATAGTCCATTGCTGAAGCTGAATATGTGGCAGCTACTATAAATTGCACCAATATTGTATGGATCAAACATTTACTGCAAGGTATGAAGGAAGAAGTAACTAAGCTTGTGATACTTTATTGTGATAATACAATTTCTATTAACATATCAAAGAATCCAGTAATGCATGCTAAAACCAAGCACATTGCAATCAAGTATCACTATGTAAGAGAGTTGGTGGAAGACAAACAAGTGAAGATGGAATATGTTAGCTCAAAAGAAAAAATTGTTGATATCTTCACAAAAGCACTACCTAAAGATTCTTTTGAATAAAGCAAAAGAAAGAATGCCCTACATCAAATGAGTTGATTGTAGAAAAATTCACACATTGATGCAAAGAATGTTTATTTTGGGACTCATGCCTAAAGTAGTAGATGTGCTAAAGTTCAAAATCAGTCACAAGCAAGGTGATAGAGGGAGAAATTGAATGAACCTGTATTAGCTACACCAGCATGATAAGATGCTAATATGTCTTTGGCATTTTTGTCAAAGAGGGAGATAAAGTAGACAAATGATCAACAACTATTGAAGATAAAGAATCAAAAAAGACAAAGAAATTGTGAGAAATTGATTACATGTTGATGATCTAGTGATCAAATGAAGATAGAGGGAGATGTTGATCAGAACAATAGAAGTTGAGCAATACAAAGTTTGCAATACAGAGGAAGAAAGACAAAGAACAAGGCAGCAAAAAAAAGGGAGAAGCTAAAATGAAGAAATAAAAATAATAGAAGGGGATGTGAAGCTACAATTTAATTTTTGGCATTTGAATTACTATTCTTACCTAGATAGCATGTGGTTGAATGGTTTAGTTTG
This sequence comes from Cupressus sempervirens, assembly GCA_028749045.1. Classification (NCBI taxonomy): domain Eukaryota; kingdom Viridiplantae; phylum Streptophyta; class Pinopsida; order Cupressales; family Cupressaceae; genus Cupressus; species Cupressus sempervirens. Next base: position 54,549,848 of record CM053789.1, on the reverse strand, counting down.
ATGGTTGATCAATTTGGTTTTCCATCAATGCCAAAGAGGGAGATTGTTGGAAATCTGATTGAAAAGTTCATTGTTGAAGATCAAAGAGGGAGATTATTGCAAAGAAAGAAGATTTTTGTTTTCAATAATTATTTTGTAATTGATGTCAAACCTTCTATTTTTAGAAATGACATTTTCTTATAAGATCCAAGTACTATCACTTAGTTGATTGATGAAGAGGATTTGATCAACAAGATGTAACAAGAGTACCTAAGGGAAAGGTTGAGTTATGATGTTGTAATGAAATGCAAGGATCAATTAAGACAATGGTTAAATGATATATTGATAACATACTCAAGGATACAGAGATTGGTCACACTTAGAAACATTGGAGGAAGAAGTTGTAACAAAGTTAATTGCAAATCTTAAACTAAGATCATTAATGGGTGCCAAGCAAGTTAGTGGAAGCTGAGAAAATTCTTAGTAGGAGCCGAGTAATAGTAAATTCTAGTGTGTGCTAAGTGATCTTCAGGTGTCAAGTGAAGATCACGTGTTGAGCATTAGAAAACCTTAGTTGGTGTTGAGTGATTTTCAGGTGTCGAGCATCAGGAAAAACACAGTTGATGCCGAGTAACATAGTATGTGTTGAGCACCAATATTTCAATAGTGTCAAGTTGTTGCATTATTTTAAATGATGAAGATTTGCCAAATCTGAGCTAACAAAGTGGTTACCTTGAATTTTTTGAATGAGTTGGAAGATAAGGATGATGAGCTGGTGGCACATAATTCTATGTAAACCATTTTTGGATGAATTCAAGAGGATTATTCAAGAAGTTTCTAGAGGAAATAAAATATGGGTTAGATGCAATGAATCCTACCTAATCCATGTGAATTGAAATTTAAAGAATGGAAGAATCAATCAAGAAAAGAACTCCAAGACTTCTATTTAAGGATTCAGACACCAAGAAGCAAAGAGTTGTTGATACTGTTGCTATTGAAGAACCAAATCTATAAAGTGGTTAGAAGGGTGTCAAAGAAGAGGCATCTAGGAGAAGGAAGAGCACAAAGGCTCTAATTCTATGAGTGTTCATGAAGAGATGATTACACTAGCACATTGAGCATGGAGACTCAAGGAGACTAAGCTTGAAAGGAGTTCAAGCTATCAGAGTTGCAGTGATTGAAGGCCAGGCAAGGGTATGAGCTGAGAAGTGATCTAAGATTTGCAAGATAAGTTGTATGTTTTAGTCAGGTCAAAGATTTTCTAATACTCTCTAGAAATTGTATTAAATCTAAAAATTCTATGGACTAAGGTTGGCTTAACAGCCATTTGTAAATCCTTTAACAGGGTGGCATTCCAAGTGAATGTTCTAAAGTCCTTTAACTAGGCCCACTTCTAACAGGGTGGTTAAATCCTCTAACAAGGTCACATTTAATAGTGTGTTGTAAGCCTTTAACAGGGTTGGCCTTTCATAGGGCATCACTTCAAAAGAGTGATAATTGAGTAGCATGTTACTAGTGGTTTGTAAGTTATTGTGTTATGTGTTGATTTCTTATGTGTTATGCTTGCATGTTGATTTACAGTAACTTTTTTATTAGAAAAGTTAAAGCTTAGATGAATGAATGGTTGAATGGGCTCACTATACTTAGTGAAAAGTTTGAATAGGACATTTTGACCTTAAATAACTAATTCACTACCTCCCCCCCCCCCCCCCCCCCCTCTCAATTATTCTAAAGAAATTCTAATAGCATTGTAGGCTCTTGAAGAGATAGTGAAGGATTAGCTAGAGTGGGAATAATAGGAGTAACAACACATGAAGGTTTTGGATCTTTGGTATGAGTAGTATGGAAGAGGTTTGCAACTAGGTCAAGATTAGCTTGGGTTTCTTTTAGAGGTTTTCCTTGAGGGTACACATAGTCAATACAGAAAGTAGTGAGTTCTTTATTTGGTGGAGGTATGTTGGAAAGCTTAGACACTTTAGAAGGTAATGGCATGTTGGTAGAAGTAGAAGTCGCATTTGAACCATTACTAGACATGGTTTCAAGATGTTGATCAAGCTTGAGAGTAGTATCTTTAAAAGATAATTTCTTAGGTTTTGGAATTATGCCTTCATCAAATAAATCTTGGATTTTATTTTTCAACTCAATGCAATGTAAAGTTTCATGTAGATTATGTCTGATAGGCACAATAATTACTCATAAAGTAGACTCTAGCCAAACTGACTTTAGGTAAAAGAATGAGCTTGTTTTCAAGAAGTTCTTCCAAATTTGATTCATAAGATTTTCCCAAAGGGGTGAAATCAGGCTTTGGTTTAGGTCCCCAAGGTTTTCCTTCAAAGATACTTATATATTTCTTCAATGTTTGTGCATTGTTCTTAGATGGGTTGGAATCAACATCATAGGAAGTTGATGGTTTTCTATCATTGGAGGAAGGAAAATAATCTTACCAAGAGAATTTGTTTGATGTTGTGTCCTCTTATTCCTTTAGTCTTTGAAGTTGAGAACGTATTGTTTGGAGTTGTTTCTTCATGTTTACAATAAGTATGGCTTCTTCCTCACTAGGGATGTTGGATTTAGCACATTTTTTGTTAGCCATTGTGATGTCTTAGGTTTATGTGAAGCAAGGCAATTGTCTTCTACCCTTAGTTGCAATAGTCATGGGTAGATAAAGTTTGACAGGTTTAGACAAAGACCACACTTAAAATGTCATCTCAAAGTAGGTGTAAGTGATAGCAAGGGTGATGTTTTCCAAGGTATGAATAGTAAAAAGAGTGATGGCTAGGACAACCGAGATATTTGACTATCGTGAAAATAAGGGATAACAACACAGTAGAACAAGTAGAATAGTGGAGCAAAGAGACTAGTTCAAATGTGGGTCACAAGTGTTCAACTAAGATAATTTAGTTTCAGATAGTTACAAATAGAGTTGTGTAGAGAGTTTATTAACATAGACCAGCAAAGATTCAAGAAGATGGTAGAGTTATCATTTTCAAGCAATTTCTCATCAAATGGTTAACTCACCATTTCAATAGTTTTGACTTGTTTCACATTTATGTAGATTGTGAACTTTGAATACTCAAGCACACCAAACACATCGATAGTCCTATGAGGATTTTCAACTAGGATATACAAAGATCAATTATGGGTTGTCCTTAATATACACAAGGTACATGAGGTCCAAATCTATAGATGAAAGAAAATAATGCCACACAGCTGAGAGGAGATGATAACTCAGATCTTCACCTTCACTTCCCAAAGGTATAAAGTTCTTTGGGGCTTAGCCAAGAGTGAAAAAATTATACTTCCAAGAGAGGTGTCTTTCAATTCACCTCTCGATATTTATACTCCACCAAAATATGGGAGTTGAGGTCATCCCAAGGAGTGATGAAATCCCCACACGGGCCTTCTAAAAAATAAAACAAGTCTACTTATTTCTTGTGCACTCAAGATCACCCAAAGGCACAAGAGGATTGAATACGTAAGTGGGCTTGTAGTTTAAAAGATACTTGTTATTTCCCAATGAATCTTTAGATTTTGTAATCTACTATTGAAGACACTCGTGTTTAGCATGCAAGGTTCTTTTCAACCTACAGCATCATCAACATAATAAATTGAGATCATCAACAAAAGTAAATCAAGCATCATTAACATAAGAAATTTAATAGGGAAAAGAACCAATTCCTTTATGCATTCAAATATTGGATGAGTGTTCTTTTTAAGCACCAAACTTGAGTGTTAAAGATTCATTCCAATGAAAGCATGTAAATTTTCTTTAAGCATTCAAGATTGTGTTTTAGCATGCATTCCAATGTAAAACATGTAGATTTTAATCCATGACATTCAAGATTGAGTTTTTTAGCATATTCATTAAAATGAAAGATTTGTCAATTTATTAAGACATTCAAGATTGAATTTGATTGTTTTAGATTTGAAGGCATTCAAGAGTGTGTTTGGATTTTAAATTTAATTGCAACATTCATTCCAAGACAAATGATTAATCATTCAAGTTCATTCCTTTCTAATTTAAAATCCTCCCATGGCTTCATTTTCGCTTTCCACATACTTGCAATAAAAAAGTTTGAATAAAACTCAAAGATTTGCATCATGAATTAATGTTTTTTATGAAAAAGATTTTTAAAAAAGATTTAAAATGAATTTCTAATTATAGAAATCTTAAATTTTTACTATGAGATCTTGAAATTTTCACAAATTAGCAATAAAAATTTTAGATGAAAATGTTGAGATTTATCTCATAAATTAATTTATTTATGGAAAACCATAAAAATATTATTAAAAATATAGTTTAAATCCAAAAAATCTGAAATTTGTATTGGGGTATCCAGATGTCAACATAAACTCTCAATAAAAATTTTAGATTTAAATTCAATGATTTCAAGGACAAATTAATTTTTTAATGAAAAACTATTAAAGAATTATTAAAAATCGAATTGTGATCTAGAGATTCTGAAATCTCTATTGTGCACGCCAACCATTTTCGACCTCAAATAATTTTCATATGAAAACCCATTAAAACATTATAGCAAATAGAATTTTTATCAAAAAAATCTAAAATTTTGCATGTGATTTTTCCCTATTGTTTAGAATCTTTAGTAAAAATTTCAGACAAAAATTCATCAATTTGGTTTACATATTATTATTTTTATGAAAAATCATAAAAGGATTAAAAAAATAGAATTTTGATCAAATTTTTAAACTTTAGAACATGAGAAGGAAGAAGAAGATGAGAAATGAAAGAGGAATAAGATGGAGAAGAGAAAGAGGTCTCTCGAATGCTCATTCCAGTACTTGTGATTGTTGGATGTCTTCTTGAAGCATCTTCAAACCTGCAACAATTTAAACTTGCATAAACAAGATATAAACTAAAACTAAAACACTTCAATAAGACATTATATCATAGGGTTAGCACATATAAGATATCAAAATTGAACATAAAACCTATGAAACCATGCTATTGCTCTCTAACTAAGGAATGAGTATGTAAATGGAATTAATTGCTCTCAAAATTAAGACCAAATCAGTGACAATAATACCCCTAGAATGAGATATTCAAGCTAGCATTAATGCAAAATTCAAACTTAGAATTGAAATATTAAGCTAGTGTGGAGTAAAATCAAGCTATGAAACAAATCAATTAAGCTAGAATTGGTTTAGAAATGAAATAAAATCAATTAGAATTGAAAGAAAGAATTCTTAATTTAACAAAGTTTCTTTGCTCTAAAAGTGCCTCCCTTAGCTCTTAGAATGCCTTGTATTTATAGATTTTTCCAAGAGCTTGGGGTAGAATTGAGAATTTACCATGGTGAAGGTAAAAATGAATTAAAAATCATTTTAAGGGAATCTAATTTGATTAAAAATTCATAAATGAAGGTCTCATTTGTATTATTTTATTCAAAATGGAGAATCCATTTTGATTAAAATAGTGAGCACTTTGAATCGAATAATAATTTATGAATTCACCTTGGAATAGAATAATGATTTATGAATCCACCTTGGAATAAAGAAATGATTTAACTCCATTTTGAATAAAAAATGAATATCTTTGATCCCCATAATGAATAAAATATTCATTATAGAATAAACAATGAATTTCCTTGAATCTCACTCTGAACAAACTATTCATTATGGAATAAACAATGAATATCCTTGAATCCCACTCTAAATAAAATATTCATTATGGAATAAACAATGAATATCCTTGAATCCCACTCTAAATAAAATATTCATATCTCAAATGGGGTCCTCTTTCAAATATAAAAATAATATTTCAGGATAATTGCTTATTTAAATTAATTTGAAATTGATATTAATGTGCAAAATTCAAATGGGTTCAAATAGTTGATTTGTTTGAATTCTTTTAATTCTTTGATTCAATTAATTCAATTTGAACCTTCACCATGAGATATAATTATGCATTTAAAGGATTGACCAATTTTGGGTGATTACAATGCTAAGAAACTAAATCCATTCTATATGTCCCTATTTGTTCATGGACGTAAACTAAGCAATTGCATCATCAATTCTAGGGCCCCAAACAATATTATACCTACTATAGTAGCTCAAGTGTTATACCTAACTTTGACTAAAACCTTTGGTAAATTCTATATCATGGACTTTAAAAAAGTTCCTCTCATAGGATAGATAAAAGATGTTCAAGTAGCTCTAGCTAAATTCCCTGAAAAAAGGCTTAAATTAACCATCTTAGTTGCAGATATCCCCGCTAGCTATGGGATGCTTTTGAGTAGAAATTTTTGTAAAGACTTGGGTGGAGAAGTAATATTAAACTAGTCTCAAGCTACTATTCTAATTGGGAATAAGAAGTATGTGTTCAAACCTGAAAGTAAAGCCAAATACAAAGTCCTAGCCTCTAAAAATCCTAGGTCCCAAATCTTGTACACAAAATCTGATTTTGCTAACTATTTCATTTCATGTGAAGAATCAATGATTGCTAGATATGGGTCTAAAGATGGCCTATGGACTTTAGATTTTGATGAAAATTATGTTTCAATTGGTTCATGTGCTAGAGTGGTGCTAATTTCACCCTAAGGTGACATTACTCCTAAGGCTTTCAAACTTGAATTTGAAAAGAATAATAATATTGTGGAATATGAAGCCCTACTTCTAGGTCTTGAGGAAGAAAAAAGGAAATGGATTAAGCTATTAAGAGCTAAATGAGATACTAAACTAGTAGTTAAATAGGTGAAAAATATATTTGATGTAAAGAATCCAAGGTTGAAGCACTACAGGAACCAGGTATAGGATGAAATTAAAGGTTTTGAAGCATTTTCCATAGAATTTATTCCTATATAATATGACACTAGAACTAACTCATTGGTTGGGTCTACACCCCTAATGATACCACATTCTAATTTTCAAAATGACGTTTACATGATAAAATTGATCCATCATTAAAGTGTACCTAATAATGCAAATTCTTGGAAAATTTTTGAAAATAACACTCACATTAATGCATTTCTCCAATGGTCTATGCCATTTCAGTCTCTTCACTTTGAGGGTTGAGACCCTAACGATTTTGAGACTCCTATGAACCTCAAACATGATCCTAAAAAGGATTTCATTCAACTAAAAGACAATCATATTCCTAAAGGCCTAGTCACATTGGAGTCACTCTTTGATCGTAGAGATTGTTGTTTCAATAAAGATGTAAGAGAGGTAGAGGAGATTTCGGGAAAATGTGAAAAGGTGAACATTATTTCAAAAGGTAATTCTAAGTGGGTCAATTTATGAAAATATTGCAATGAGTTTGAAATAAATAGATTCTTGAAGCTATTAAAGGATTTTTGTAATGTGTTGGCCTGGTCCTATAAAGATTTGTAGGATTTCTGCCAAGGGAATTCAACGATGAAATTCCCCTAAAATTTAATGTTGCCCCTTTCTATTAGAAGCTTTAAAATTACAATCCAAGGGTGGATGATGCAATTTTTAACAAAGTGGACAAGATGTTGAAAGAACGTATAATGTATCCCATTCATCTCTCCACATGGGTGGCCAATAAAGTACCTATCAAAAAGAGAAGTGGTGACATTAGTGTTAGGATTAAACCTCAAATAGAAATAATAATTACATGCAAATATAACCAATATCAAAAAATAATAGATCACACAGAAAAGAACACAAGACATGAAGATTTAACATGGCTCACCCAATTCCTAGGCTAAGTCCACCAAACAGCAAGTCTAATATTATTGTGATCCAGTGAATACAACTTGATTACAATATGTAATCCCTTACACCTCAATACCACTGCAAGAAGCAATTTTTGCATCACCCACAATTAAACAATCCCTAACCCTAAGCCCTTGTATATAAGTATTTTTACCACTTTAGGATTATAATTAATAATTACACGTTGTCCCAAAATCTCAAACCCCAACAACGAATTATGAAGTATGTATAGTACTTCCCTAATCAGTTACCATAATCTAACAATTAGGATCTACATCAACTTCAAGAATCAAAATCAAGCTAGTCTAAAAGATAATTTTTCTCTCCCACACATGGACCACATCCTACAAATGGTAGCTAGCTTTAAAATGATGTCCATGCTTGACATTTTTTTTGGATACAATCATATCATAGTAGACCAAAGAGACCAACATTAAACCACTTTTTTAATGCCCTGAGGAACCTACACATATAGTAGGATGTCATTTGGGCTCATCAATGTGGGTACCACCTTTCAAAGGGCAATGAATTCATCTTTTGGGCACTTTTTGAATAAGAGAATTGTCATTTACCTAGATGACATTATTTTTTTCCCAAGAAGGAGGAAGAAACACCTTTTTGACCTAAGGTTAGTTCTAAGAAGGTGCAGAGAACACAATATCTCCTTGAACCCCAAGAAGTATTTTTCTATGTTATAGAAGCAAAGCTCCTAGGATAACTAGTGTCAAGAGATGGGATCCGGATAGACCCCAAGAGAGTCAAGGCCATTCAAAAATTGATTCTTCCATCTAATTAGAATGGTATTCATTCTTTCTTTGGCCAGATTAGTTTCTCCAAGAAGCTCATACTTGGTTTCACTAAAACAACAAGGCCTATCGCTAATTTTCTCAATGAGAAGCTAGTTTTCAAGTGGACTAAAGAAGCAATAAAAGCATTTGAAGGAGTTAAAATTTCCATTGCTAAAACATCTATTCTTTCTCACCCAAACTATAAAAAAGATTGTGTTATCATCTATTATGCCAATGAACACAAATTACCTGCAGTCTTGTTTCAAGAAGATGCAACAGGCTCTAAAGTTCCCATATCCTTCATGAGTGTGCCCTTGAAGAATTATGAATTAAGATATTCATTGGTAGAAAAGAAGGCCTTATTAGTTGTAAATGTAGTAAAACACTTCGGGTATTACATCTTACATTCGCACTCAACTATTTTTGTTCCAAGTTCAACTGTAAAGAGTATCCTCACACAACAAGAAGTGTCAGTCAATAATAGAGGCACTTGGGTATCCAAGGTTCAAGAATTTGATCTTGAAATAAAAGCTACCAAGCTAGTAAGAGGTTAGGTTTTGTGTAAGATAATGGTGGATGGTAAAGAAGACATTCTTGAAGATAACTCTTATGCATTACTAGTGACCTTAAAGATGATTGGTTCTCTAAAATTGCTTACTTTCTTACCTATGGAGAATGCCCTAAACACCTCATCTGTAAGGAAAAAAGGAACTTGAGATTCAAAGCTGCCAAATATACCATTATTGGTGACATGTTTTATAAGAAGGGCCTCGATGGTGCATTACTAAGATGTGTGAATAAAGATCAACAGGAAAATTACATAATTCTCTTCACAATGAGGCTTATGGTGGTCATTTCTCATCCATAGTGGCTACTTTTAAGATACTAAGAAATGGGTTCTATTGGCCTGGAATGTTTACTAAGCTACACTTCCTCTGAAGCATGTGGTTATCAAAGAACCATTTAAGTAGTTGTAGTTAGACTTTATAGGGCCTCTCAATATATCCTCAAGCATAGAGCACACCCATAGTCTGATGGTCACATATTACTTCACCAAGTGGGTTGAAGAAATACCCATTAAAAAGACTACCTCTGAAGTGGTGAGTAGACTCTTAATAAAAAATATTCTAGTTTAATTCGATAGCCTTGAGAAACTAGTGACTGATAACACCCAAAATTTCTCCTTGAGGGAACTACAATTTTTCTTCTATGATAATGGAATCTACCTGTCTCATTCCTCTTATTACTTTCCATAAGGTAATGGTAGGGTAGAATCTTCTATTAGAAGCATGAATGTTGATGATACTTCTATGGGGGAGAATTGTAGAAACATGATGAGATCATTATAATGATGAGATCTTACATTCATGACTGTGTTTTTTATTGATGTCAACCCAACAATTTTCTGTGGTATCTGATAGAAGAATAGTGATAAAGATCAAGTTGGTACCTAGATGAGCATTTTCACTAAGCGAGGTTAAAGGGAGATTATTCTAAATGTGTAGTATATGAAGCTAACCTCGGAAGCATAAGATATTAAGTCTAGAATAATTTATGCAAGTTTCAGTGAAGATTGTTCTAAGATAGAATTTACATAAGCATGTTCTAGTAAACTTGTTATATCTCTTAGTAGATTTTTTATTCTAAGAAGTCAAAGTTAAAGATGTGAAGAAGACATTCTGGAGATGACATAACTAAGCTCGCTCATCATAATTTTATATGTATAGAAATTTATTCAAGTTACAAAGTGGAAGATTAATGTTATTGCTAATGTGTTCTTAATGAGGTCCTATAATAATCAATTGAGAAGGTGTGATAGCTGACTCAAGGAATTGTTTTATAGATTCAGTATAAAGGAAGGGCATTTTCCTTTTGTTGAAAATTGGCTAATATAGATATGTAATTGTTGTCATTTGTGGCAACATGCTTACAGGAAACCTTGGAAATAAAGGTATTTAGCTTTTGGTACTCAGAAAATTGTCTAAGTATGAAATTTGGTTTACAACAATGTTTTCTTTTGTATGTAACTTGTTACTGATGTCATATTATGATTAGAAAAGTTAAATGGAGATGGTATACATGTTGATGATGACATATATGACTTTGGAAGTCAATATAGACTATACAAAAAAGAGATTCATGTTTTACTATTGAAGTAGAACAATAGAATTAAAGGAAAAGAATTATTTTGTTTACAAAATAATTACTTGACCAATTAGAGCTGACATCCTAGATGTTTACTCTAAGTTGGAAAAGTATATTATGGTCTTAGCTAACCCAACTACAATTTTTGAAAATGAATTGTATTTATGCAAAGGACATCTTGCGATAAGAAGAGTGTAAGTTGTGTAAGTGTGCATTTTGTATTATGATATGCAAACTTTTGTGAAGCGATATATGTGAAGTTTTGTAAAGCTATTTTTGTGATTCGAGATTGTGAAGAAGATCAAATATCAATCAAGAAAGAAGTTACAACACCTATACACTAGAAGACTAATTACTTGTTTGGGCAATGAGCTCTTCTTGTAATTGGAAGTGTGTGTTTGGGTAGTGAGCTCATCTTGCATCTATTATACTACAACTTCTAACAGGGTTGGAATCTCCTAATAGGGACTCTCTATACTGAATTTTCTCATTCACTCCTAAAAAGATCCATCCTATAATAAGGAACATATATATTAGTATATTACCTAATCCCCACTGGGCTTTTCCCTTGGCCATGGTTCCCCTAGTTAACAAAATATGGTGTTATGAGTTATCTTTGTGCATGGTTACTATTTCTATTCAACATTACTTTATTACTTTCTTATGTATGGTTCAAAGTAATAAATAATATTTAATTGGTGACTAGAGTTTGTAAATTACATATTCACCCCCATCCCCCCCACCTCTCAGTAATTCCTATTTCTAACAATTGGTACCAAAGAACAGTTACTCAGAAGAGGCTTAACAACTTGAGTAAGATCCCTATGAATATGGAATAGTTGATGAAGAACTTTGAAGAGGCACTTGAAAAAATTGATCTCCTTACTAAAGAAAGAGATAAGCTGAAGGATAGATATGAAGACTCCAAAGTATAGAATGGATAGTTGAAAGAAAAGATTGAACATCTCAAAACCAAGCCTAAATCTACTAAATCTTAAACTAGTGATGATGATTATTCAAAATTAAAGATAGAGTATAAGATCTTGAAGCATGAATTAAAGATTACCAATCTAAATTTGACTTTGAAGAGTGATCCAACCAAAATTGAAATTTATTTGAAGACTAAGAATACAGATCTTAGAGCAAGTCTAGCAAAGAAGACATTTGAGTTTGAAACATTGAAAGAAGATCATAAAGAACTTCATAAGTATGACACTATTGTGAAAGGTGAATTAACTCAATTCAATTAACAACTTGAGAAGCTTTATTCTAGTAGAGAAAACCTTGATGATTCAATGTCAATACAAAGACCTACTTATGATAAAACAGGACATGGTTATCGATTTAACATGTCTACAAAGAAGCTTGAAATTAGATCAGATCCAAAAGAGAAAGATAAATTTGATGATAAGATTGAATATAGTAAATCTTCTAATAAATCTAAACAACTTGGAAAAGACAAGGAAGTTGAGATATTGGATGAACCAAAGAAACTAGAATCTCCTAAGGAAACCAGGTATGAATTTAGAGGTAAGTACTTTTCATGTGATGAAACAGGTCATATGAAAAGAGATTGTACAAATAAGTCATTTAATCATGTTACAAATTTTTATTGTCATAATTGTCATGGTATGGGTCATAGAGAAATTGATTGTAGGAAACTTAAATATGATAATGATAGAAGGAATAGTAGAATGTCTAGAAATACTAACCCTACAGATAGAAGAAGATCTAATGAAAGGACATTAAGAGAAGGAAGACCTTATGAAGAAAGAAGAAAAATCATGTGTTATAAGTGTAACAACTTTGGACACATAGCTCAAAATTTTCATGCACCTGATGATCAAAAGAATCCTAGAAGTAGAACTTTAGTATGTCAATTATGCAACAACATTGGACATATAGAAAAGTATTATAAAATGGATAGAAACTTTGAAGATAGAAGGAAAAATGGAAGAAACTTTGGAAACAAAAGGAATGATGGAAGAAACATTGGAAATGATAGAAGGAACCATGAGAGGAACTTCATAACTAAGAAAGACAATGAGGAAAAAATTAATCTAGTTACTGAACTTTGAGAAGAATTCAATATGGCATTTGTAAAAGGATTAGACATCTCAAAAGAAAAGTTAGAAGATTCTGAGACAGGAATATCAAAGTTAGTAAATGAGTTTGATTCAATTAAGTTGAATTAAGCTTGTTCATAGCACCAGAATTTGAAACTTCATCTAGAGATTGAACTAGAGGTAGTGAAGTTGAGAAAAGGTGTATCGAGATAATTTTAGATAGTATCTAAGCTTGCTTGAAATTTGGAGCTTACTGGCACTTGTTACGAAGGAATTAAGAGTTACTATTATTACAAAGAAAGTTAATTCTATAGTAGAAGATGAAAACTATGATTTTACAAAGAATTTCATGGAGCATTGTCATGATGGAAGGAAGCTATAGTAAACTACGAGTATCATTTGAAGATTGGATAGAATATCTTGAGCAAATATTTGATCTCAAAATGTGATTGAAAGCTTTTTCATGTTTGCAAAGTATGCAATTAACGCAAGTTAAAATTAGAGGAATAAAATGGAGTATAGAATTAATTACCACTTCATTGCTATTACATTAGAAGCATAGAGAACTCAGAAGTGAGTTGACAAGGAAGTTTCAAAGTAAACCCTATTTTCAGAAAGGGGTATTTTATCATTTATCCAAAAAAATTATTCGATAAAATTTATATTTGATAGAATCATGGATATGTCAGTAGTTCATAATGTTGAAAATGAGGAGACACTAAAATTAAAGGTTGTTTCTATGAAACCCGTAGAAGAAAACCCTAACTCAACATTATCCATTACTCTGAACAATGTAGTACACTAAGAAGATGTAGGAAGTTATCTTAATAACAAGTTTGAAACTATTGGGAGTGAGTATATGAACAAAGATATGGAATTAGTCTTTAACCATGATATAACTGTGAAGCCCAAATTTGAGCATTTGAAAGAACTAGATCTTTTCAAATATCATTTCTATTGAGAATTGGACACTAAATAATGGACAGGGATCATACTAAGTAGGATTCATGATGGTAAACTATGGATGGAAGACAATGTAGTTGATATTTTAGCCAACCTTGTTCATGAGATAAGTGGTCTTAGCAAATAAGGCAGTGTACCTATAGGTATGGAACTTGTTAAGAAGAAGGTTGAAAGCTACACAAAAGCAGTTTATAATAGGAAGGCAATGGTGATTAGCACCATCAAACAAGATGATGTAAGATTCCTGAGTAGAATCATCACCTACTCGATATGTGCAAGTTCTAAGATTGATAAATTGTTAGTAGGATTCATCTATGCAGCATATAAGATTTGTGTTGAGAAGGAACAATTTAATCTTAGTGAAATTTTGAGAATGCAACTCCTTGAAAACTTGGAGAAAATTAAGAGGACTAAGAATGGTGTGCTTAGATTTTAGTCATTGATCAATCACATATTATTTCATGTACTTAAGATATTTCCATACTTATTAGTCACAGAGATTATGAGCGGTGAGAATTGTACCATGGAGAAGATTACAGATGTATGTAGAAGACATCTAGTAGATAAAATCTTGGATAATGGGAATTTCATAATGAAAACATTTCATAATGGGATGAGATAAAGATTCAAAATTGCACCTACAATTGTAGACAATTCAAATATGATATATGTGCTATGTTTGATAGTGATTCAACTCATATTCAAGCAGTAGAACCTCGGGAAACATTTCTTGATTCCTTAGGTGATGAAAGTGATGAAGTAGTAGTTGGGTACATTAATTTATTGTTGAAATTTGAGAAGGACCAAGCTAAGTATAGATTTAGGACTTATGAAGAAATTACCGAATCAGTTCATCAATCATCCTTAGAGAAAGAATCTAACAAGAAGATAGAAACAATAATTAAGAAAGCTTTAACAAAGGCTAGAATGATAGATAGTGAGTCACAAGCAATTAGGCAAACCATGAAGCAAGGTATAACATATGTGCAACCTTTGTCAGTGTCTATTGCAGAGACATCTTCAAGAAGAAGCATTCCTTATGTAGCAATGTAAGATGAACAACCAAGTGAACCTAAGAGGAAATCAGAGAGATTAGTCAAAGTTGTGATAACAAAGTCAAAAAGAGTCAAGCAACAAGCCACTAGACCAAGAAACAAACAAAAGACATTGTTGATAATTGTTGAATCTAGTGAAGAAGAAGAACAACAAGAAGCTAAATAGGTAGAGAAAGTTACTACTTCTAAATAGTCAGCAGGAAAAGTTTGCAACCATGAAAGCTGAAGATAGCGAAGACTTATTCAGTCATTGCTAATGAAGGAAACTTTGTTTAGATGAACAAATTTTATGACTTTTATAATGATATTGAGAAAGATTAGATTGATATCTCTACTATGAGATATATAATAGCTAACAATCTAAAACTTAAGGATATTGAAGGCATGATCAATCAAAAGGTCTATGACAAACTCATAGAGAAGAAGGTACTAGCTCGAGAAGAAGACATAGAACTTTGAAAGTCTATGATAAGGACCATATGCAAGACTGGTGATGAAGAAGAAATCAAGAATTTGCTAAGCAATCTGACACCTTGCTTAAGAAACAAGGTGAGACCATTTCTTTTTGTGGTTGATGAGAAGGACAAAATAAGAAGTGAAATAGTTGTAGCCATTAGTCAGATGATAATAGAATCTAAGGTAGCACCTAGAACCTCGAAAGTGTCAGTTAGTGGTGACACAATGCAAATTGATCAGACCAATGTTACCATGAACATTGATGATACTAACCCTTTTGAGAATTATGAACACCTTGAATCTCATGTCAATATTATTGAAGATTAATTGAAACAAATTGAAGAAGAGAAGAGGCTATTAAAAGAAGAAAAGAGAAAAATAGAAGAATCCAAGTAGAAATTGCTTGAAGAAGAGACGAAAAGAACAGTTGAGGAAGAAAAGAAGAGGAAAATAGAGGAAGAAAGGAAGAAGAGAATAGAGTAGGAAGAGAAAAGGAAGAGAGAGAGAAAGAAAAGAAAAGAGCCAAAGAGGTAGTAAAGAAGAATCAAAGGGAAGATGAATCTAAACCTTCTAGTTCATCTACTCCACTTTTGCTACTAGCCTGACAAGTGATGATGATGATCAAACTGACTTGATCTCATCTCTATCAAAGATTATTCAAAAGAATAGGACAGTAAAGAGCCTACCAAGAACCTTGATGGAGGTTACTGATAGATTACATAGTACTCTAGTAGTCCAGCATACAAAGGCATATCCTAAATAGAGGGCACAAGCAATATTGAAATCTTTTGATGAGGAATTTACAAATTTGTTGAATCTTGTAGAGTCTAAGGTACAAATTTCACATGATGCTAATTTATTTGGCACTATTTATTAGAACATCAAGAATGATTTGTTGAGTCTTGAAACTTGTATTAAGGAACTTAAGAAATATCAATAGGATGGAATGGTATTATACATTAAGTGTACCTTATACCACAAGCTGACCAAGGTTGTTGATAGTAAGATTGAAGGTAAGCTAAGTAAGGTAGAGGCTCTATCAAGCTAGATGCAACAACCTTCTAGTAAAATTGATGAATTTGAAGGACGAGTGGCCAGTATTCATAGTGATATCAGGAAATTGGAACTTTAGAAAGAAATTTTTTTGAAGAGATTATCAGAATAGTGATATCAGGAAATTGGAACTTTAGAAAGAAATTTTTTTGAAGAGATTATCAGATTTTAGAGATTCTATTGTTCTAAAAATATCTATTGTTGAGAGATAGTTGGAGGAGTGTGTCAAAACCAAGGACACCTACTCAAACTTTTTATACTTCGAGCTTAATGCAGTTGAGATTACATCATATGCCCTATGTGCAATTCTCACCTCTACTAAATTAGCCAAGGATACATGGATAAAAAGTTTAAATAGTCTTAAGGCAAGTTCTAATGATTGCATGAAGATACTATCAGTTTAAAGCAAAATAATAGAGTTTTTGACAACAGTTTTTGGATAGTTTTTTTGACATTCTAACCATTGTCATTGATGTCAAAGGGGGTGAAGATGCATAAGAAAATTGTAAATTGGGTAAAGAGGAGAAGATAAAATTGTAGGGTATGAAATCATATTGAAAGGGGGAGCATATGTAGGATGGACAAGTTGTAAAAGTTAATTAATGTATTCTTTTTGAAATTAAAAGCAACCAAAAGCAAGGGGTTGGCCCTTAATAGTCAAAAGCCTGGTAACTAGCACAGTACCAACCAGTAGCAAAAATAGACAACAAGAACAGGAGAACCAGTAGTCAAAGATAAGAACCTAAAACAAGAGAGCTAGAACCAGAAAGGAACCCTAGCAACTAACCAGAGTCCAACGAGGCACCCAGGCCTAATAAAAACATAATTATAGCTAATAACCAACAAAACTATAACTGTCATAACAGTATATAAAGTCTTTGGATCCATAGACCCCATAACTAAACAGAAATAAAAAAGACTTAGATTTCTTTTTCCATTTTCCTCTTACATGAAGAAGAATTTGGGTCCAATCATCAGCAAGGAACTTAAAGAGTAATTTATTGTCCTCCATGTCCAAGCCAGCTTCCTCCTTCTCCTGTGCTAGCAATTGGAGGGTAGTTGCAGCAGCATGAGTAATTAATGTATTGTTAGTATAATGTTTTTGACAAGTTTTTGATACTTAGCCAATTTTCCCTATTTTGTTGCCATCAATGCCAAAGGGGGAGATTGTTGACAATTGGATAATGTAGATATGTAATTTTTGTCATTTTTGGCAACACATGATGTACATGCTTGTAGGAAACCTCAAAAATAAAGATACTTAGCTTTTGGTACTCAAAAAATTGTCTATGTATGAAATTTGGTTTACAGCAGTGTATTGTTTTGCATGTAACTTATTACTGATGTCATATTATGATTAGCGAAGTTAAATGGAGATAGTATACATGTTGATGATGACATACACGACTTCAAAGTCAGTAAAGACTATACAAAAAAGAGATATTCATGTTTTACTAGTGAAGGAAAACAACATCTAATTAAAGAAAAGGAATTATTTTGTTTACAAAATAATTACTTGACCAATTAGGGCTGACATCCTAGATGTTTACTCTAAGTTGGAAAATTATATTATGGTCTTAGCTGACCTAGTAGCAATTTGTGAAAAGGCATGGTATTTATGCAAAGGACATCTTGTAATAAGAAGTGTGTAAGTTGTGTAAGTGTGCATTTTGTATTATGTTATGCGAACTTTGGTGAATCAATATATATGAAGTTTTGTAAAGCTATTTTTGTGATCCAAGATCAAGCAAAAGATTACAGATTAGTCAAGAAAGAAATTATAGTACCTATATGCTAGAAGACTAATTACTTGCTTGGGCAATGAGCTCTTCTTGTAATTGTAAGGGCATGTTTGGGTAGTGAGCACATCTTGCATCTACTGTATTACAACTCCTAACACTGTTGGAATCTCCTAACAGGGATTCAAAGTCTCCTAATAGGAACTCTCTATACTAAATTTGCTCACTAAATCCTAATAGGATCCATCCTCTAACAAGGAACATATATATCAGTATATTATCTAGTGGGTATCATCCCCACTAGGGTTTTCCCTTGGCCAAGGTTTCCCTAGTTAACAAAATATGGTGTTATGAGTTATCTTTGTGCATGGTTACTATTACTATTCAACATTACTTGTTTACTCTCTTATGTATAGTTCAAATTAATTAATAATATCCATTTGGTGACTAAAGTTTGCAAACTACTAAATCATCCCCCCTCCAATAATTCTTATTTCTAACACCTTTATCATGGATGAGATGAATGAGATGTACAAATGATTGCAAGAAGCACGAAGAGTGGAATGCAAAGATAAGCAGAGTAGAGAGAATGTGAAGAAAACTTCATTGTTGAAGTTTCACTATGAGATCCAAAATTTGATACTTGGATCCAAGGTTTGTGACCTAGTCTACAAGGTCTAACAGTAATTGGTCAAGTTGATAGGATAGAGTAAAGAAGTTAAAGTATAGTATAGACAATTATTCTGCAAGGAATAGTTGAAAGATCAGTTAGACAATGAGTTCATTGATTTTTCCCCAAAAGCTATTTGGATAGTGGGTCCTTTTGTCTTCCACAACTCCTAATAGGATTGGCACAACTCCTAAATGTATATGAGCAATGTTAGTATGCTAATAGAAACCAAATTTAAATAAAGCTTCGACAAACTAAACAAAATTCATAAACTTCAAGATAGACTAAGATGAACTCTCAATTGAGAATATGAGTCATTAATGGGCTCTCTCAATGAGAAGCTCTCTTGTTGAGTGGCTTTGTCTAAATAGATAGGATGTATGCTCAAGCTTATGCTTCAAAAAGGGCTTCAAATGGAGTTGGAAATTTGGGTGTGAGTGTATGGTTTTGATGTAAAATGGCTTCTTAAAATGGCATTATGACTTTACTTCATGGATTGTATTTTTTTGCAAATGGGAAGGATCCAATTTATAGGCAAGAGGCTTGAGGGATTGAGGGCTAAGATGCAAGGATGGGGAAAAGCTCATGGAGGGCTCAGATTGCATGAGAAGAGAGCACATCGATTGTGCTTCCTTACAGCCAATCAGGGAGTGACACATGTCACAGGGTGAGAGGATGGAGGAAAGGGGAAGGATGAGTCAACAAAGGAGGCTCAAGGGATAAAATCTTCATAAAGACCCTCATAATGGCTTGTAAGAGCAATAAAAGGGCTTGGAAGAGTCATTTATGGCCTAGTGGGCTTCATAAAGTTTTATGGTTGGGATATTTTGAGGGAGATGAGAGGAATTTTGACTTGGGCTTGATTAGGAAGGTTTTAAGCTTGCTTAGGATTGTGCAAATGATTAGAGAATGGATTAGGATGGTTTAGGATTAGCTTAGGGATAGGCAAGTGGATGGCATTTAATGAGGGTGGGTGAAAGAGGAGATATTTGTTAACTTTGGCTTGGGTTAGTAAGTCTTAACCCATGTTTAGGGAATGTGACAAGGTTAGGAGGGGATTAGGTTTAGGTTTAAAGACATCTTCTAGAAGAGTCTAGACTTTGGATGAGGATAAAGACTTTCTAGAATAGTCTAGAACTTCCTAGGATGAGGATAAATTAGATTTTTAGGAAATAAATAAAGTTTTATTTATTTCAAGGGTTTTGGTTGAGGAGATATTTATTAAAACATTTTTAATAAACATGAGGATTAATATTTAATCTTAATTAAATATTTTGAGTTGGAATTAGGGGTAGGAAATGATGGGACTGGCCTTTAATTAAAATTAAAGAAGGATTAGAAGATATTGAAAGAGGTTAGTGGTCTTAAGAAAATTCGCCAAGTTTTGGGCAAAAAATAAAATTTTTATTTATTTTGGGTTTTTTGGTCAATTTATTAATTAAATAATTAATAAATAAGGAAATAATGTTTAAATAAGATTTAAACATTTTTGGGAGGGATTCCTTAATTAAATATTTTTAATTAAGATAAAGGGATTTAATGGCATAAAAATAAATTAATTAATTGAATAAATAATTAATTAATAAATGATGATGTCATCAAGAATTTTTTCAAAAAATAAAAATACTTTATTTTCTAAAGGATTTAGGTGTCTACATTTTGCCCCTCTTTGATGTGATGCCGCAAGTGGCATGGCATCAAAGATAAGAAAATAAGATGCCCAAGGCTAGAGTAGAAGAGGAGAGAATGGACTGCAAGATGCCCCCTCAAGAAGGCGGTGCAGAGAGAAAGCAAGGCTCGACAGCTTCTTGAAAAGTACAAGAATCTAAGATGAGCAAGGAGACTCAGATTGGCTTAAGAGAAGAGGTTTAGTTAGCTCAAACTCTCACTACAGGAGAATGATAAAGGGAGAATCAGAGGCACAAGAGGAAGCAAGCTTAAGATCTCAGGGATTGCAGAGGATGAAGGAGCGGAGCGCTATAAAAAAGAATCTAGGATAGGGAGATGGATGATGGGATGATAAAGCTGATGCAAAAAGATTTCAAAGAGTCAGATTGGCGGAAGATGGGTTTCAGAGATCCCTAAGACTAGGATTGTGGAGCTCGAAAGATGAGGCTTGGTGGATTGATTGGATTGGTGGATCCCTAAGACTAGGATTGTGGATCCATAAAGCTAAAAGTGCATATTGATTCAAAGAGATATTGATGCATAAGCTGGGGTAGGAGAGATAGATGTTGGATATGGGTGGGGGATAATGGAGATAAAGGGAAACCATTGAAGCTTTTTTGAGCAGGGGGATACTTCAAAGAGAAGTACCACCATGTAGTTGAGCACTAGATTTTTTATAGGACTGTTGGTTAATTGCCAAGGTTACCAAGAACATCAAGACCTTTTCACCAACTGTCCAGAGGACTGACGGACTGACTCAAAACAAACACGCAAGGATTTCCCTAGCATCACACATGAATCCCAGAGGAAGCAATGTAGAATTGACACTGGGTAACCCACAAGCAGAAAAGAAAAACAAACAAAAGACCTGATCAAACCCATATGCTCAGATTGCCCCATTCGTAGCATACCATGATATGGAAGATCATGGAAACCTTGAGGAGGGAATAAAAAGATTGCTTGGAAAAGATACTTCAAGACCCAAAAGGGAAGATTCCAAATCAAAAGAAAGTGAAAATCCAAAAGAGAACCGTTTGCCAATGAGATGGGTAGGATGAGGTACTAACAGACCAAGATCAAACATGAGGAAAGCTATATCCTACAAGGATCTATCGAAGAGCACCTAAGCTGGTGGATTTGGATGAGTGATGCACTTGGCAAGCTGAACTGAGAAGGATAACACTTTGGTGACAGGAGATCTAGCCAAAGGATACATTTGGAATAGCTAACCAAGGGTTGTGCGATGTGTACAAGATGCTGATCAAGGATGAACTGACACAAAAGCTGGATAGATACAATGGTATTAAGCTAAAGAGGATGTACAAGTTGATAGACCAAGATATGTTACAAATGTACAAGGTTTGTTCATGTTGTGGTTTTTGTGAGATGGAAATGTTTGTGAAGGGTGGGATGTCTGTAATAGTTGATAGGTAGATAGGTAGATGGTTTACGAAAAGCTTAAGGAAAAATGGGATTCTTTGTGTGCATGTGATAGGATACAAGCTAGGATATAAGATTTGGCATATAATACAAGCTAGAATATGTAACAAGCTATGGACAAGATTTGGATATACAAGCTATGATACAAGGGATGATACAAGATTTACAAGCTGGGGTACAAGATTTACAAGCTGAGGTACAAGACTTACAAGCTATACAAGAGGTATTTACAAGCTTCATTATATGTTGGATATTTGGTTGGAACACCAAGGGAAAAAGTAGGTGTTTTATGGGATGGTGAGTGGATGGATGAGGGATAGGATAGTGATAGATATTGGATTAGTCTTAGTACACAAGGCACTTGAATTACCAGGTTTTCACCAAGGTACCTATCCAAGGCACTTGAATTGCCAAGTTTTCACCATTGGATGCTTATTTCTCTTTACTATTTTTTTTTGTATTTTTCAAAAGTTGGGTATACCAAGGATCTTCAAGCATAGAACTTCTTGAGATGAACGATGTTAGTAGGATCATTCAAGAGTTCTCCTTCTGGTGTAGATAGTTCATAGGCTCTAGAGCCAAAGGCGGTAGTGACAACATAAGGACCAAGCCATGTAGGTTCAAACTTACCTTTCTTTTCTCGATCTGCTTGGACTTTCATGTTTTCTTTGAGGACCATGTCACCCAGCTAAAAGTGTTGAGGAAGAACCTTCTTATTGAAGTTCCTTTTGAGATGAGATTGATAGACTGTGAGGTGATCATAGGCATGTTTTCGGTTCTCGTCTAGGAGATCTAGCTGGGTGAGCCGAGCTACTATGTATTCTTCATCTAATATTTTCCCTTGCAAAGATATGCACAAGGAGGGAAGTTCAACCTCTATGGGTAGTACTGCTTTGGCACCATAGACTAAGGAGTATGGAGTTGTGCCTGTGGATGTAAGAAAGGAAGTTCGATAAGCCCATAGGGTAGGATTAATCTGTAGGTGCCAATCGCGGCCAAAATCATTGACAACTTTCTTTAGGATTTTTCGGAGGGTTTTATTAGTTGCCTCTGTCTGGCCATTACCTTGTGGGAAATATGGGCTAGAAAAGTGATGATGGATGTAGAGGGAAGTACATAATTCTTCCATGTTGAGATTTTCAAAGTTACCTCTATGGTCAGTGGAGATGGTGGATGGGATGCCGAAGCGGCAAACAATGTGGTACAAGATGAACTTGGAGACCTGAACTCCTGTAGCTGAGACTAGGGGGACTACTTCCACCCACTTAGGGAAATAGTCTGTAGCTATTATTATCCATTTATGTCCATCAAATGAGAGAGGTGTGATAGTTCCAACTAGATCAAGGCCCCAACAAGCGAAAGGCCAAGGTGGTACAATAGGTTGTAGATCCTGTGCTGGAGCGTGCACAAGATTTGTGTGTTGCTAACATGGGAGACACTTTCTGACAAAGTCATAGGATTCATCTTCGATGGTAGGCCAATAGTAGCCTGCTCTAAGGATTTGTCATGCTAAGACAATACCACTCATGTGGGCATCGCAAAGTCCAGAGTGTACTTCTTTTAATATCATTGCGGCTTCATTTTCATCTAAACATCGAGAGAGAGTATCATGATAACCTCGATGATATAGGATATTGGCTATGATAACATAGCAAGATGATTTTCAAATAAGGTTCTAGCCTTGGGTACATGTGAGGTGAGGGGATATAATACCATTTTTAAGGTGAGCATGAATCTCATGGTACCAAGGGGATTGGGGACCAACCAAGATACAAACATGGTTTGAATCCTCATTCACATAGGCAAGTGTGAGGAGCTACTTGACTAAGAACTCATACTACATAGCCACTTGGGGAATTTCCAAGAGTGAGCCGATAGTAGCCATAGTGTCTACTACTTTGTTCTGCATTCGAGGAACTTGTGTAAACTGAAGCTTTGTAAAATTCTAGGTTAGATGATCAACTAGCTCTTTGTAGGTTAATAGCTTTTCATCTTTGGTTTGATATTCATTTAGGGCTTGCTTGATGATGAGCTGAGAATCGCCAAAGATTTGTAACTCAGTGATGTTCCATTCTGCGGCTATCTTTAATCCTGCTACGAGAGCTTCATATTCTGCTATATTGTTGGTGCTAGGGAATTGTAGCTTGAAGGCTTTTGGAATGTAATCTCCCTAAGGTGTGACCAACAATATTCCTGCCCCTGATCCATGAGATGTGTATGAGCCATAAAAATAA
Source organism: Cupressus sempervirens (assembly GCA_028749045.1). NCBI lineage: Eukaryota > Viridiplantae > Streptophyta > Pinopsida > Cupressales > Cupressaceae > Cupressus > Cupressus sempervirens. The sequence continues at coordinate 54,525,891 of CM053789.1, read as the reverse complement.
AGTTTCCATGGGGGTAGTTCTTCAATTAGACAAATATGCTCATCTAAAAATTCTGTGATCAAAGGATATGTATCTACTAGAGGCGCATCAACTAGATGATCTGCTATAGCTTTCCCTTTGATTTCCTTTCTATCCACATATTGGATGTCAAATTCACTAAGGAGCATAACCCATTTGGCCAAACGGCTTGTAAGTGTTGTTCTGGAGAGCATATACTTGAGAGGGTCGATCTTGGAGACTAGTTGGATGGTATGACTTAGCATGTAGTGGCAAAGCTTTTGAGTCAAGAAAACAACTGCCAAACAAGCTTTTTCGATAGGCATGTAATTGAGTTCATAACCAACTAGGGTTCTACTGATATAGTAGATGGCTCTTTCTCTACTATAGTCATCATGTTGTGCCAGAAGTGCCCCTAGAGTAGTAGGCGTTGCTGACATGTACAAGATCAAGGGACTATTGTATGAATTTTTTTTCTTATTGGACATGTAATGAGTTTGGTCATTTTCCATCTACATGCCCTAAGAGAGTAAGGAAAACTAGAAAGAGTTCACTTTGTGATGAAGATGAAGAATTTAAAGAAAGTATGGAAAGATTCTTGAATGATTGTGATAAAGATAATGAGCTTGAATTGGTTAAGGAAAAGGAAGTATTAGAAGAGATAGCTTTGGTAACTATTTTTGATCTAAAGGCTAACCATGAAAATGTGGAAGTTATCATTAGCAATCATTTTCAAAATGGGAATTGGATTAAAGAGAAAAGATTCAATCCTAGAGCAAAAGAAAGAGTTGAGTTGAGAACCCCTAAACAAAATGGATTGTAGAGAGAAGAAACATGTTGGTAATAGAAGCAACAAGAGCTATGCTAAATGAGAATGATGTATCCAAGATGTTTTGGAGAGAAGATATGAATACAATAGTCTACACTATGAACAAAGTGCAAGCCAGGAAAGATACAAACAAGACCCCTTATGAACTATGGTTTGGTCACTCACCTACATTTAAGGATTTTAGAATTTTTAGTAGTAAATATTACATCAAAAAAGATAATAATGTTGGTAATTTTGATGCTAGAAGTGAAGGTATGTTTCTTGGTTATTCATTGAAAAGAAGAGCTTATAAATGTTATAATCAGAGAACTAAGAGTATTGTTGAAAGTGAAAATGTAAGAGTTGATGAGAAATTCAAGATACAAGAAAGAGTAGTTGATTACAATTTTGATGATGAGAATTTTGTTACTAAACCAAGGAATGATGAAGTATTCTTTGAGACTAACAATGATTTGCATAATGAAGGAGAGAAAAGGCATGAACAAAGCTCAAAACCTTCAATAGAGCTCAGAGTTGAGATAACAACTCATACTTCTGGTAAGAATATGACAAAGAATTATCCACTAGAGCATTTCATTGAAAGTAGAGATAAAGGTGTGATGAAAAGAAACATAATCAATGAAGAATTGTATGATATCTCAAGATGAACCAAAGAATGCAAATGAAGCATGTAAAGATGACTATTGGAAGCAAGCTATGAAAGAGGAATTAGATCAAATAGTGAAGAATGAGACATGGGAATTGGTCCCCATACTAGCAAACAAGAGTGTGATAGGAACAAAATGGGTATTTAGGAACAAGATGAATGAACAAGGTGAAGTTGTAAGGAAAAAAACAAGATTGGTATGTAAAGGTTATTCACAACAAGAAAGAATAGACTATGATGAAACCTATGCTCCTGTGGAAAGAATAGAAGCAATAAGATTATTCTTAGCTTATGCAACATATAAGAAATTCAAGGTGTATCAGATTGATGTCAAGTCAGCATTTCTAAATGGATAACTTGAAGAAGAGGATACATAGAATAGCCTAAAGGTTTCCCTTTATTAGATAATAAGTACATAGTATGCAAATTGAAGAAAGCATTGTATGGCTTGAAGCAAGCACCCAAGACTTGGTATGCAAGATTGGACAAGCATTTAACAAAACTTGGATTTAAAAAAGGTATGACAAACAATAATCTATACTAGAAATAAATAGATTGTGGATTGATGATTTTGTAAATATTTGTTGATGATATCATATTTGGAGGAAATGGTGATGAAAGTGACAAGTTATAGAAGAAATTAAGAAGGGATTTGAAATGAGCATGATAGGAGAAATGAAATATTTCCTAGGATTATAGATTGTACAGGACAGAGAAGGGATCTTTATTTCTTAGACTAAGTATTTGAAAGATCTACTAAAAAGGTTTGGTTTGGAAACATGTAAACTAGTTGGAACACCTATGGTAACTAGATGCAAGTTATCTACAAAGGATGAGACATCTACTCTTGAGCAAAAGAAGTGTAGATCTATGATTGAGGGTTACAATATCTAACTCACATGGCTGGATATAGCAAATGCAGTTGGAATTGTTGTGATATTTCAAGTTGATCCCATAGAAACACACTATGCAATAGTCAAAAGGATATTTAGATATCTTAAAGGAACACCAAAGTTTGTATTATGGTATGACAGATCTAATGATTTTACTTTATATGCTTATAGTAATGTTGATTGGGTAGGTAGTATGGATGATAAAAAGAGCACCAATGGTGAAGCCTTCTTTCTTGGAGGAAGATTGGTTTCTTGGTTAAGAAAGAAGTAGGACTATCTCTCACAAAGTACAACAAAAGAAGAATATGTTGAAGCAACAAAAAATTGTAATCAAGTTTTTTGCATGAAGTAGGTGCTAAAGGATATAAGGATAGTTTCAATGAACCTTTTTTCATACATTGTGATAACACAAGAATAGTGAATATGTCTAAGAATCTAATGTTGCATTTTAAGACTAAGCACATTTCTATCAAATATCATATGTTGAGAGAGAAAGTTGTAGAAATGTAAATTAGATTGGAGTATGTAAGCACTAAAGAGTAGATTATAGATATTTTCACCAACCCTCTTCCCAAAGAGACTTTTGAGTATTTGTGAGGTATGCTAGGGGTTATGCCCCTTCCTACATCAAAGTAGATGATGCATGAGTACATCAGTCCAATGTATCAGAGAACTATTATTTTTCTAGATTGAATGTTGATCCTTCCTATTTGGGGGAGTATCTGTGATGGATAGATTCATCTAGAACTCTTTTTGGATGTCATTTTGAATAGTGTCTTTTGACACTTGAGCTAGTTAGACACAATTATTGCAAAGGTTGATGGATGCTAAAACCTTTGACATTAATGTCAATGGGGAAGAGATTATAGCATGAAAAATAGTTTCAGCATGGAAAAATAGTTTGATACAAAGCACATTGAGATATATCAATCAGGGAGATTGATTGATGAAGAGAATTTGAAAAAAAAGGTTAACAATCTTTACAGTTGGTATTTTGGAACTAGATGTTTTTCATCTATGTTGTCATCAATGCCAAAGGAGGAGATTGTTGGAAGCATGAATATTGATGATACTTCTATGGGGGAGCATTGTAGAAACATTATTAGATCATTATCAAGATGAGATGTTGCATTCATGACTGTGTTTGTCATTAATGTCAACATAACAGTTTTCTGTGGTATCTGACAGAAGAACAACAGTTAAGATCAAGTTGGTATGGATAGCTAGTTGAGCATTTTCACTTAGAAAAGTTAACAGGAGATTATTTTAAGTGTCTAGTATATGTAGCTAACCTTAGAAGAATAAGATATTAAGTATGCAAGAAGTTATGCAAGTTCCAATGAAGATTGTTCTGAGATAGAGTTTACAAAAATATGCTCTAGTAAACTTGTTATATCTCTTAGCAGAGTTATTATTCTAAGAAGCTGAAGTTAAAGATGTGAAGAAGAAATTTTGGAGATGACATAGCTAAGATCATTCATCATAATGTTACATGTACGGAAAGTTATTCAAGTTACATGGAAAAAGAATAATGTTATCGCTAAGTGTCACATGTTCTTAATGAGGTCCTATAATAATTAATTGAGAAGGTGTATTAGCCAACTCATGGAATTGTTTTATGGATTCAATATAAAGGAAGGACATTTTCTTTTATCAGGGATGAGATAAATGAGATGTAAAAATGATTTCAAGAAGCATGAAGAGTGGAATGTAAAGATAAGAAGAGCAGAGCAAATGTGAAGGAAACTTCATTGCTAAGGTTTGATTGTGAGATCTGAAGTTTGATACTTGGATCTGAGGTTCATGACCTAGTCTACAAGGTCTAATAGTTATTGGTCTAGTTGACAGGATAGAGGAAATAATTTAAAGTATAGTATAGACAATTATTCTACAAGGAATAGTTGAAACATCATTTGGATAATGAGTTTGGTGATCTTGCCCTAGAAGCTATTTGGATAGTGGATCGATCTATCTTCCACAACTAAATATTGTAATAGACTCCTAACAGGGTCCATCCTCTAACAAGAAATATGTATTTTAGTACATCATCTTGTGGGCATCATTCCCACTTGGGTTTTCCCTCTGGTCAAGGGTTTCCCTAGTTAACATATCTAGTGTAATTGTGTATGTGCATCTTTTTATGGTTGTTGTTTACTTTTATTAAATGGTTGAGATTATTTAAGGTTTATAATTATTGAATAATTGATTCACCCCCCACTTTAGTTATATTGGTGGACTATTGTTTCTAACATCTTCAAACAAGAGTTTGATTTCAATTATGACGAAACTAGTGAGTGATAGTGTGAAATATTGACCTAGAAGGTTGTTTGAAGCACTTTGGGCTGATCAAAATACTCCTAAGAGAGCAATAAAGATGACATCATTTGAACTAGTGTATGGGGTTGAAGTACAACTATCTCTACCATTGGAATTGGCCACAGTCAAGTTACAAAAGATGATTGAGGATGAAGTATTTTAGAATTCATTAGACAAAAGAATCTATTATCTCACAAAGATTGAAGAAGAGAGGGAAAGAGTAGTGGTGTATATATCTATTCACCAAGCATAGGTTAAGAATATTTTTGATATGAAATCCAGGCCCAGGAATTTCATGGAAAATGATAAGGTATTTCTTTGGGATAACAAAAGAGAACCAAGGGGCACACATGGAAAATTTAAATCACTTTGGAAGGGTCCATTTTAAATTAGCAAGGTTCTTGGGCCAAATTCTTTCATGCTCAGGTACTTAGATGGCACGAATTTGCCCCTGTCCTATAACAGACAGGACTTGACACTTTTTCAGCTTTGGTTTTTTCTATTTCACAATTTCATTGTGTCTTAGTTTATGTTTATTTATGTTTTGGTTGTGTTTTAGCTTAGTTTATGTTCCTTTAAGTTAGTCTTAGTATAAAACTAGAGATGCCTAAATTCCTTTTCAATCCCTAACAATCTGAATCCCTAGTCATAGCTAGTTGTTACCCATAAATGGTCCACACATATTTCTTGCACATAAACATGGTAACACTTAAGCTTTTGTAGAGAAATTGGATCATGTTTTGAAGTCCCATTGTGAATCTTAACCTTTTTTGAATTTTTGTCTCCTAGTTGAACAAATTCATGAACTTGAACATTGAACACTTCATTCATTGTTCAAGGTTCATTAGTTCATCAATCCTTTTGGTCGATTTGAAAAAGATTTAACCACTCCATAGATATTGCCACTCATTGTCAATGTTGAACTTGAACATTGAACACTTTGTTTAAGGTCCAAGTTCATGGTTTCACCCTCATGTCTAGTCTGTTATTATGAGCATGGTTTCCAATATATCATGACTATTGGACTTGAACATTGAATTTTTTTGTAGTTCAACTATTCATGTTGACTCATTCATAAAGATGAATGCTTTTAGTGCCACGTATGTAGGTTGACAGCTCAATAGAAGTGCAATGTTACTAAATATGTGGAAAATATTTGTATTAATGAAGAGTTAAGGGTAATAATGGTAAGGTATGTCATGGTATGTATAAAACTTGGGTGAGTTTTAATGATTGTAACTCCTATCTTGTCATCAATCTTGTCATCCACCCATATGCTTTAATCCTAGGTTTTATATCTTGAATGGAAGCTTCCTTGTTTTCATTCACCTACTATTTATGCTTTTGGTAAAGATTATTTTGTCTGGTTCAGATGTATGTGGCAATAGCTTAATATTTATGTTCTACAAGTCTACATGCACTCGGCTCAATGAGTCTCTAGCCTCTAATTTTTAAAGTTTCATTTCCTTTTTCATTTCTTTAGAGTTGTGTGTTCATCTATATCACTTTTCTCTAGTTAAAGTTCCATCATGACCACTCCTAGCTACAAGGCTAGGGAGTATGTTGTTAGTAGTATTATTGCTGACATGGAGGACACCTTTCTTGCTAAGGAAGACATGAGAAAATCATTAGCTAGATTCATGAATCGAAAACCTGGTTCCATATCCCAAAAAGTCTCAAATAGTGGTTTTCTACAAGCGTCGGCCTTCCCAAAAGCCTTCCCCTTCCCTAAGTTATTCTTAAAATGTAGAGATAGATATGATATAGCTGAGAAATGTATTCATACTTTTAATGTGAGGTCTTGGTATATGTGAGCCTAGTTACTATCATGGGTGCTTTGAGAATTCCCCTACATGAAATTTATGAAGACTAGACTATTAGTTCCTCCTATGCCCAATTTTCCATAGATGTCACAAAGTTGAACAAAATTTCTAAAAGTTGGATTTTCAAGTCTAAGAGGGGGTTCCTATCTTGCATATCCATTGACTAGAGAACAAATGATCCCTAAAATTAAAGATGTCATTACACTGTTGAACAGGGTAAAGGGAAACATGCATGCCTTTCATTAGGAGAAATGGATGTACTTTTTAATCCAGACTATTCTAAGGGAAGATAAGTTCATTGATTGGGTAGATATAATAGCTACTAGGTTGCAAGAAGAACTCTCTCAAGCTTTTGGAATGTCTGATTTCTATATGTCTTCCTACTTTTTTTACATTCTATCTTGTGGCAAGGAATGGAAAGGATTACCACACTCAAATTAGAATCCATGTATGCCCATCTATGAGTATTAATCTCTCTTGTAAAAGAGTAAAAATTGCAAAGGCCTTAAAATAGTCCAAGACACTTTCCTGGACAAAATGGTATTTGAATTGTAAGGTAAAGAGAATATGAGATTGATAGAGGAAGTCACCTAATTAATTGATATTTATGGTAGTTTCTTTATGCAATTTTCCAAATTTACCTATCTCAAGATTGGGGCCTATGAAGGAAAGCCACTATGGCTACCTCAACATTCCCTTGACCATATTGTATTGATGGAGGTTTGCAGAGAGTTGGTGGAGGTTGAAAAGAATTGTAAGACAAGGAAAGGTTCAAGTTACACCTTCCCTATTGAGCTTAGGCATTATAAATGAAAATCCATTTAAGATTCCCTCAAGCTCAAAGTCGAGATCAAATCCATGAGCTTACTGACATACTCTTTTAGACCCAATTTTGATAGCTAAGAATTCTCCCTAAAGTGCTTTGAACTATATTTCTTTGCTCTACATATTCCCCACTTAGATAATTTCTAGGTTGATTGTCAGGATTATTTTAAGTTAGATAAAGGCTATGGTCTAGACTGACATTAGCACATATTAAGAAGTTCAGTCTCCTATTAGATGTCTTAGGCATAACTGAAGAGGAGTATGAAGAAACCATTGACCCTACTTATTTTGAGAAAGTAGAAGCTTACCCATTACTGGAGATTGAATGGACAACACTAGAGGAAGATGACTTGTAAGCAAAAACCCTACCCGTCTTAGCTAGAACAATGAAATGGCTCATTAGCAAGAAGTGGTCAAGATCAGGGGCCTGTATTGTTTAAAGGGTTCATGCTAGTTCAAGTTCACCCTTGGTTATTCTCAGTTATAACAAACTTGTTGGTTCTCACATTGAAGGAAAACTAAAATCAAGTGTTAAACCTAAACATCTTGTTCAAGGTTCAGTTCATCTCCCTCCATTTTTTAATTGGACTTTCTCTCACACAAGGAAGAAGTAAGAGTACTCAAAGGGCTTGAACAAGATTCATGACCAACTAGAAACAATAGAACTTGATCTTAGATAATAGATAGAAGGAATAGGGGAATCCCTAATCAGAAAAATGGAATAGGGGTGTCAACAAGCAATAGAAGGTGCTAATACTTTGAGAAAAATGTCTCTTAGTTCATCACATGTGTTACAAACTCTTCCTCCCAAAGAGAACCTTCTTTTCCCCAAATTGTTTGAGCAATCAGTGAGCAAGAAGAGAAGCATAATGCTAGTGATGCTCCTAGTGCATGACATAATAAGTAATTGTCTTGGGAAGACTCCCAAGACCAAAATGCTAAAAATTAAAACTAGGCTATTGAACATCAATGAAGATATAGGATAGTGGGTTGTAGAGATAATGAAGCCAACAACTAAGTATAGACGAAATACAACCCCCAAGACTATGTGGTAGAGATGACTATCCTTGGTTCTACTTTAAGGGCCACTGATATGAAGATATGGAATGTTGGGAACACTAGAATTTCCCCATAGATATGGAAGGATCAGAGAGATAAACAAGAATTAAAATAGTCAATGCAAAAAATTATTGTGTACATTATGAGCTTAAAGTCCACATGTGGAAGCATTTCTATATGCCATTTTAGTTATTGATATTGAGTCTCCCTCAAACAAGAGCTTCATTGAGCACATTAAAATATATCACTTCATCACCCAAGCTTATGGTGAGTGGTTGAACATTGTGCATTCTCAAGAAGCCAATTATTTCTCTCATTTTACCAGTACCAATGCAAGAGTTGATAAGTCAATAATAGCCTTAGAATCAGAAATGAATGCCTAGGATTCCAAGAAAATCAAATGGGATGAATACATCATCAACATTTCTCAAGTACAAGAATAAGGCATAGAAAAATTTATGAACAAATTCTATGTATCCAAGATCAATGTTGGCCAATTTTCTATTCATCACTTGAGCCAATTGGTTTGAGCTATCAGTGACCAAGAAGAGAAGCATAGTGCTAGTGACACTCCCAGTGGATGATATGGTAAGTAAATGTCTTGGGAGTCCCAAGACCAAAAGGCCAAAAATTGAAACCATGTTGAACATCGATGAAGATATAGGATAGTGGGTTGTAGAGGTAATGAAGCCAACAACTAAGAAAATTATAGATGAAATACAACCCCCAAGACTATGTGGCAAAGACGACTATCCTTGATCCTTCTTTCAAGGCCACTGATATGAAGATATGGAATATTAGGAACACCAGAATTTCCAAAAGGATATGGAAGGATTAGAGAGATAAACAAGAATTAAAATAGTTAATGTGGAAAATGGTTGAGTACATTATGAGCTTCAGAGTCCACATGTGGAAGCCTTTTGAATGCCATTTTAGTTATTGATGTTGAGTCTCCATTAAAGAAGAACTTCATTGAGCACCTTAAAATATATCGCTTCATCACCCAAGCTTATGGTGAGTGGTTGAACATTGTGCATTCTCAAGAAACCAATTATTTCTCTCATTTTACTAGTACCAATGCAAGAGCTGATAAGTCAATAATAGCCTTAGACTAAAAAATAAATGCCTAGGATCCTGAGAAAATCAAATGGGATGAATATATCATCAACATTTCTGAAGTTCAAGAGTAAGGCATAGAAAAACCTATGAATGAATTCTATGTATCCAAGATTGATGCCAGTTTTCTATTCATCACTTGAGCTAATTTGGAGTGGAGAAACATAGTAATGAAACAAAAGTTAGAAGAGTGATCTGAACTACTTAAGGAGGTAGGATGTCTAAAGGAAATCCTGATTGCTAACATAAAGTGTATTGATGTAAAGATCATGGGAAATGAGGATCAAATTGAAAATCTCCCTAAGGAATTGGAGACTACCTTTTTCTCTAAAATTAAGCTACTAAAGGAAATGATAAAAGTCTCTATTCATGATTTAACGATCATCTCTAGGGTAGACTCCATGATGATTATCTATACTAATCACCTGGAGGTAAAAGTTGGATCATATATGTTGAATCATGAAGATCTAGAAGCTCCAATTGGAATAGCTAGGAATCTCACAATAGAAAGATTTGTTTGGTTTTCTTGTGGCACACAAGGTTTGCAAAGAAAGTAGTGGTGATTGTTTTGACGCCTAGGAATCTCATGCCAATATTGATAGTACAACTAGAGTGCAAAAGACAAGTGAAGGGTCACCTTCATATTTTTCTTAGTTTTAGTTATCTATATTTTAAAACTCTATTGTTGAAAAACATTTGAACTTCTAGAAGGGAGTTACTTTTTAAAGGAATTCAAAAAGCCTTGCATGGATATATATGTAATATTTTAAGTGATTGTAAAGGTCGGCTCTATGAGCTTAGTGCAGTTTTATTTTGCTTGTTATTTTTTGTTGAACAGTGAAGTTAATGATAATAGAAGTGATAATATGATTATTTATGATGTATCTATTTTATAGTCATGTGGTCATCTTGCTGGTGATAAATTCGTATGAAATTCATTTCCATATGGATGTTGTTTCATTAATGGTGCTATAGTTCTTTTCCTTTTGTTGGTTTGGTGAGGCTGATCATAGTTCTAAATTTTTGAAGTTGTGTGTCGTGTGGCATATATCAATATTGTGATAACTCAAATCTACAACATTCTTTTACGGTTATGAAGGGATGTTTATATCTTTCCTTAAGTTCTTTCAGGTCAAAAGAATGACAATTATAATTCATTTATGATAAGATTTGTATTGTAAATTATTGTAGAAGGGACTTGTGCCTTTGAAACATAGAGAGTCTTTGTATTTCATCAAGACTCATTTGTGTTGAAAGTTGGTTTTTCTTGTTAATATAAACTTAAACAACTAGGGGAGAAAAATATTCACTAACAGATTTAATTAATAGGAAGATACTTTATTACTCTAACTAAAATTTCTAAAAAAATATTTTTATTTAAGGTGAAATTGTGTTAGGCATAGTGTTCAATGACAAAGCTTATGAAAAGAAAATAAGAAATTGTTGTTTGTAAGATGTATTTCTTATTATTCTAAATTGTGATACTTTGAGAAAGAGTTGAATGGAGTAGCTCAAAGTTCTAGGTTATGGAGAACTAAATTGGTTTAAGTTATATTTATCAATTTATAGTAACTAATATTTGTAGCTGAAAATTAACATGCACTCTATAAGGACCTTTAGTGTTGTATAATGTCATAGCTCATGATAAATTGGCGTTACTTGTCTCTATCCAACCTAATTCAACACTGTAAAGGTATCTATATTTGTGATTTTCTTTTTATTTTTTTATGTATGTCTTCTAGTTTTAAATTAAACTTGATCGAGGTATTCATTTCTCTATGATCTTTTAAGGTTTGATTATATTTTTTAAATTTTATATCCAATTATGGTTACCAAATTTGATCTTTTGCAAGGAACAAATTGATATATTCTAAACAATAAAATCAGAATGAGGAAGAACAAATGAACAAGTAAATTAAGTTTTCAATCAACAAGCTACAAAACAAGGTTGTCCATTATTTTATCCTAGCGTTGTTTATTTCTATTCTCCAAAAATATTTTATAATTTAGATCTTCATGCATTCAAATTTGAAAAATTTGGTAAACATTGTGTAAAGGATGTTAAATTTAACATTTTTTAATTCATTATCTAAGAAATTATGACTAGTAGTGAAAGTGGGGAAAAACCATTATGGTAAGGCCAATGTTACTTACCTAGGTTTAAGCATGGTTAAGGAGAGGGGTTTATCTAAGATATGGTTGGAGAGTGATTCATTAAATTTGATTAATTTCCTTAAAGGTATATCCCCTCCTAATTGGACCATATCCAACATTGCTAAAGATTGCACAAATATTTTAAAAGACTTACAAGAAGTTCAAATTTATCACACATCTAGAGAGGGAACTCAAGTGGTCCATTATATTATCCTAGCATTGTTTATTTCTATTCTCCAAAAATATTTTATTTTACATCTTCGTGCATTCAAATTTGACAAATTCGGTAAAAATTGTGTAAAGGATGTTAGATTTAACATTTTTTAATTCATTATGTCAAAAATTATGACTACCAGTGAAAGTGGGGAAAACCATTATGGTGAGGCCAATGTTACTTACCTAGGTTTAAACATGGTTAAGGAGAGGGGTTTATCTAAGATATGGTTGGAGAGTGATTCATTGAATTTGATTAATTTCCTTAAAGGTATATCCCCTCCTAATTGGATCATATCCAACATTGCTAAAGATTACACAAATATTTTGAAAGACTTACAAGAAGTTCAAATTTATCACACATTTAGAGAGCAAACTCAAGTGGTCAATTGCATCAAAAATTCAAAATTCAGGGCCAATCAACCCTTGGTGTGGGATTTGGTAGATCGGGTTAATAATTAGATAACCTATCCTAAAAAAATGTTGTCAAATGGCTTGATCATGTTTAATCTTCACTCATATTCTCCACTCATGAGAAATCCTAATGATTTGAAACTTATTTTAATTATTAGAAAGGGATTATTTGGGCATTGGAACTTGTATTTATTTGGTGTTATTCAATATCTAATCCTATTTTTAGTCATGGGAGCTGACATAAATAGGATGGAATTGATTGTGTACAATAAATGGTAAAACTTGGAAACTGTTTAGAGTCCTTTCTCAATGGGAGGTTGTATTCCTTACATAGAGTGGATACCCTTTTCATAGAAGTGTTTTTTGATGGTTTTAATAATGGAGTTGTAAGATACTATGGGCTAGAAGTGGTTATCAAAATAGATCTCATTATTATTATCTCAAAAATTGATGCAGGAGCATCCTAGGCTTGCCTGCAATCTTGCATGTTGGGGGTATTTGGCTTCAGAGATGTGGACTCAGTCACCAAAGGAGTGGTGCTCAATTATTGTTAAATGTAGTGTTGGACAACGTGCTCAATCATTAAAGGCATTCAGTCACTAAAGTTCTCGACAGATATTGTTACTTAGCACTCACTATTGTGCTCAGCATTGTTAGAAATGCTTTAGAATAACTGAGAGGGGGGGTTGAATTAGTTATTCAAGGTCCAAATGTCCCATTCAAACTTTTTCACTTAGTGTTGTGAGCCTATTCAATCATTCATTCATCCAAGCATTAACTTTTCCAATTGGCAAGTTACTATAAATCAACATGCAAGCATAATACATAAGAAATCAACACATAACATAGTGATTTACATGGAAACTCGATTTGGAAAAAACCACCAGTAACATGCTACTCATAAAGGCTTACAACACACTATTAAATGTGACCTTGTTAGAGGATTTAACCACCCTATTAGAAGTGGGCCTTGTTAGAGAACTTTTAGAACATTCACTTGGAATGCCACTCTATTAAAGGATTTACAAATGGCTATTAGACCAACCTAAGTCCATAGGATTTTCCTTCTATCCTAACTGATACAATTTCTAGAGAGTAACAATTAGGGATTTTGACCTGATTACAAAATACAACTTAACTTGTAGATCTCAAATCACTTCTTAGCTTATACCATTGCCTAGCATTCAATCTCTACAACTCTGACAACTTGCCCTCATTTCAAGCTTAGTCTCCTTGAGTCTCCATGCTCAATGTACTAGTATAATCATCTCTTCTTGACCACTTGTAGAAGTAGAGCCTCTGTACTCTTCCTTCTCCTAGATGTCTTCTTCTTGACACCCTTCTAAGCACTTCGTAATTTGGCTCTTTAGTAGCAGCATCAGCAGCGTTAACTTCTCAGTCTATGACTCCTTAAATAGAAGTCTTGGAGTTCCTTTTCTGGCTCAATTCATCCATTCTTTAACTTCAATTCATATGGATTAGGTAGGATTCATTGTATCTAATCCATATGTTGTTTCCTCTAGAAAATTCTTGAATAATCCTTCTGAATTCACCCAAAAATGGTTTACATAGAATTCTATGTCACCAACTCATCATCTGTATCCTTCATTTGTTCACAAAATTCAAGGCAACAACTTTTTTGGCTCAGATTTGCCAAATCTCCGTTATTTGGAATAATGCAGCAACTCACCACTATTGAAATACTGGTCCTCGGCACATATTATGTTACTCGGCATCAACTATGTTTTTCCTAATGCTCGGCACCTAAAGATCACTTGGCACACACTAGAATTTCCTGTTACTCAACTCCAACTAAGAATTTTCTTAGCTTCAACTAGCTTGCTCAACACCCACTAATGATCTTAGTTTAAGCTTTGCAGTCATCCTTGTTACAACTTATTCCTCCAATGTTTCTAAGTGTGACCAAACTCTATATCTTTGAGTATGTTATCAATACATCATTTAACCATTATCTTAACTAATCCTTGCACTTCATTACAACATCATAACTCAACCTTTCCCTTAGGTACTCTAGTTACATCTTGTTGATCAAATCCTCTTCATCAATCAACTAAGTGATAGTACTTGGATCTTATGATAAAATGCCATTCCTACAAATAATAGGTTTGACATCAATGACAAAACAATGATTGAAAATATTCTGTTAACAAAAATCTCCTTCTTTGATCTTCAACAATGAGCTTTTCAATTAGATTTCCAACAATCTCCCTCTTTAGCATTGATGGCAAACCAAATTGATCAACCATCAGACTAAACTATTCAACCAAATGCTAACTAGGTTAAAACAATAAGTCAAATGCCAAAAAGTAATTGTATTACTATCAATTTTCACATCTCCTATTATTCTAATTGCTTCATTTTTGCTTCTCCATCTTTGTTGTTGTATCCTTTCTTTTCTTTTCTTCCATCTTACAGTTTCTCCCTTTGTATGCATTGCTCATCTTCTTATATTCTCTATTCTAATCACCTTCTATGTCTTCAATTGTTGATCATTTCTATCTACTTCACCCTCTATCTTCATTTGATCAGTTTCTACATTTTCTTGACATTTCTCCCTCATACTTTTGATCATCAACATTTGATCAGTTTCTCACAACTTCTCCCTCTTTGACAACAATGCCAAAGACATATAAGCATCTTACCATGTAAGTGTAGCATTTGTAGGCTCTTTCAATTTCTCCCTCTATCACCTTGCTTGTGACTAATTTGGAACTTCTGCACTTTGATTACTTCAGGCATGAATCCTAAAGTAAACATCCTCTACATCAATGTGTAAAATCTTCAACAATTAGCTCATTTGATGTAGGGCAGTCTTGCTTTTTGCTTCAAGTAGCCTTGGTTAGGGGTATTACCCCTAACTTACCTCTAACATACTCAAAAGCATATTTAGGTAGAGCTTTTGTGAAGATTTCAACAATCTATTCCTTTGAGCTAACATATTCCATCTTCACTTACTTATCTTCAACCAATTCTCTTACATAGTGATACTTGATTGCAATGTGCTTGGTTTTAGCATGCATTAAAAGGTTCTTTGATATGTTGATAGCACTTGTATTATCACAATAAAGTATCACAAGCTCATTTACTTCTTCCTTCATACCTTGCAGCAAATTTTTGATCCATACAATATTGGTACAATTTATAGCAGATGCAACATATTCAGCTTTAGCAGTGAACTATGAGGTGCAGCTTTGCTTTTTGCTGGTCCATGTAATCAATCTTTTTTCCAAGAAAAGTGCTTCTCCACTGGTTCTTTTTCTATCATCAATTTTACCTCCCCAATCTACATCAGTGTAGGCTTTTAGCTCAAACTTTTCATTTTTCTTGTAATATAGACCAAAGTCATCAGTTCCTTTTAGATACCTCAGTACTCTCTTCACTGCCATTAAATGATTTTATCCTAGATTTATAGAAAATCTTGCCACTATTCCAAAAAATAATGCAATTTTTGTCCTACTATGTACAACATATTATAACTTTCCAATCATTGATCTATACAATGTCTAATTCACTTCAGTGGACTCATCATTCTTAGATAGCTTGTGTCCTGTTGCCATTGGTGTGCTGACTAGTTTTGACTCTTCTAATCCAAATGTTTTGAGTATCTCCTTGATGTATTTGGATTGGGTCACAAATATGTCATTATTCAATTGATGTACTTGTAATCCAATAAAGAATTTGATTTCTCCAAACATCAACATCTAAAACTCATGCTTCATTTGATTAGAAAAATCTTTACATAGAACATCTTTTCCTCCAAATATTATATCATCAACAAAGATTTTTGATATCAAAATATCTTTACCTTTCTCAGATTTGATGTACCAGTTGTTTTTGTCATCTTTTCTCTCAAATCCTATCTTCGCAAGATATGTGTGTAATCTCCCATACCATGCTCTAGGTGCTTGCTTCAATCCATAAAGTGCTTTGTGCAGTTTATAGATCATATCCTTGTTCTTGTCATTAACAAATCCCTCAAGTTGTTCTATGTAGACTTCATCTTCTAGTATACAATTTAGAAAAGTAGAATTGACATCCATATGGTAGACTTTGAAACCTTTGTAAGCAGCATATGCAAGTAGTGTTCTTACTCCTTCAATTGTTGCAATAGGGGCAAATGTTTCCCCATAATCCAATCCTTCTTCTTGTGCATAGCCTTTGGAAACTAATCTGGCTTTTTCTCTTGTTATCTCACCATTCTCATCAAGTTTATTTCTAAACACCCATTTTGTACTAATCACATTCTTATATGTTGGTATAGGAACTAGGGTCCAAGTTTTGTTCTTAATCTGATCTATCTCATCTTCCATAGGTTTATACCAATCATCATCTTGTAGTACATTCTTTACTATTTTGGGTTTAACCTTGCTAATAAAACATGATTCATTCCTGAGTCTATTCCTTATCATTGGTCTAGCATCCTTATCACCAATGATTTGATCTATAGGGTAATTTCTTCTTTCATATTTTGCTAACCTTGGTTTTGTCCTCCTCTCCATGTTTGATCCTTCAACTTCAGAGTCATTTTGATCTTCTCCATTTGGTATTTCATCATCTCTATCATGTATACTACCTTCAAAATTAGAATGTGCATTTTTTACATTTTGTAACTCAGCTTCTAAATGTAGCTCAGCATTCACTGGTTGTGACTCAGCTGATATTGAAATTTGTTGATGATCCAAAACTTGATTTGCAGCATTGTCCTCATAAGTCATTCCTTCATAGAAGTATACAAAGGATCTATAATCCTCTAGTTGCTTGAACTCATCAACCTAAACTTTTGCATACTCATCAAAACTTACATTTTCACTCTCTACAATCTTGTTAGTGTTAGTGTTCAAACACTTATATGCCTTACTTCTAGTGGAGTATCCAAAGAATATGCCTTCATCACTCTTTGCATCAAACTTGCCATTTCTAGTATATTTAAGAATATACCATTTACAACCAAATAATTTGAAATGTTTTACATTAGGTAAGTGACCATACTATAGTTCAAAAGGTGTTGCATTTGTACCTCTCTTGATTTGGACTCTATTCAGTGTGTAGACTACAGTGCTTATAGCTTCTCTTCACTACTTTAGTGCAATATTTTTCTCCATCATCAAGGTTCTAGCACAATCAATCACTGACCTATTCCTTCTTTCAACAATACCATTCTATGGTGGAGTTCTTGGTGTTGATGTTTTCCTTTTGATACGTTTATCATTGCAGAATATCTCAAACTCCTTTGATGTAAACTCACCTCCTCTATCTGACCTTAGGCACTTTAGACTCTTTCCTGTTTCCTTCTCAACTCTGGTCAAATACCACTTAAACATTTGAAATGCATCAAATTTTTGTTTTAAAAATATAGTAGTCATCATCCTTGAATAGTCATCTACAAATAGCATTATGTATCTATCTCCAAGGTAGCTTTGCACTTCTATTGGACCACATAAGTCTATATGGACTAACTCTAGTACTTCCTTGGAAGTGTATGTCTTGCTTTTGAAACTAGACTTAGTCATCTTCCCTAGTTGGCATTGTTTGCCTATTATGTTCTCAAGTTTCTTTAATTTAGGCAACCCTTTGACCTTCTTCTTTTTGTTGATACTAATATAATTATCAAAATTAACATGACACGGTCTTTTATGCCACAACCACACATCATCAAGTATAACAACAAGACAAGTTGCATCTTCCATATCTTGGTAAAATAGATTACTCCTAGTTTGTTCACATTTTCCTATGAGATTTCCATTAGTGTCATAGATCTTGGCAATTTCATTTCCAAATTCAACTTTGCAACCTACATTGCCTAATTGTGACACACTCAACAAGTTGTAGTTCAATCCTTCAACATACTATGCATTATCACATGAAATTTTCTCTATGATTTTAATAGAACCTTTTCCTTTGATTTGACATGGAGCATCATTGCCAAATCTAACATTGTTTCCATCATATCGAGTAAAGGTAATGAACTTAATTTTGTCCCTTGTCATGTGATGTAAGCATTCACTTGTCATTCTTGTTTACATAGGTAACCAATGTTGTTACTTCACCTTCATCTTTATCTGATTCATCCTTCATGGCTACATAGACTACATCATCATTCTCATTAGAGTCTTCTTCAACAATGTAAGATATTTTCCCTTTTTCCTTGTAGTCTTTGCTATCATCTTCTCTCTTGTTCTTGTACTTGTTTCCTTCTTTGTAGTTCTTCTTCTATGTACATCTTGCAGCAATATGTCCTACTCCATTACAATTGAAACATATGATAGGGAGCTCACCTTTGAATTTACCTTTGCCTCTATGGAATCTCCTAGCTAGTAGTGCTTCTAATTGCTCCACGTCTTCATCATCTTTGTTGCTATCATTGGATGCATGCTTTCCTTTTCTTCTCTTCTTGCTTGATGTCTCCTCCTTAGTGTCTTTTATTGTCATCTTGGCCTTGAAAGAAAATTCAAGGTTCTCAGGTTTGTAGTTATTAAAATTGGATAGCTCAAATGCAGTAAGTCTTCCAACAATTCCTTCAAAGGTTAGTGTGTTTCCTTGTACACACCTCAGCTCTTGGATGGTTGAAACTCTAATAGAATAGATAGGGAGAAGAGTTCTTAAGTATTTGTTGATGATAGTTTCTTCTTCCAATTGACCACCTAGACTTCTTATTGCACTTACCACTTCTTTTATTCTAGTAGCATATTGAGCAGCATTTTCTCCTTCCTCCATTTTCATGTCATCAAACTTTCCCATTAGGCTTTCTCTCTTTGCTCTCTAGGCATTCTGATCTCCTCCATAGATATCTGATAGGGCTTTCCACATCTTGAATGCAATATCACAATCTTTGATATCATCATATTCTACATAGCTGAGTGCAGAGGCAATCTCTAGCATTCCTTGATTGTGCTCTTTCCTTTTTCTCAAATCATCTGCAATAAGAGGTCCAGCTAGATTTACATGTTCTATTCCAATTGAGGTTTGTGCATAGTCACCTATTGATCCAAGGTGCAATTTCATCAGACTTTGGCATACATCAAAGTTGTCTTTGTTGAGCTTAGGAACTTCTATCTTGGACATCTTGATCTTCTTGCTTCTAGTACCTTGAAACTAAATCAGCAGATGGCTCTGATACCAATTCTTAGAAATGCTTTAGAATAACTAAGAGGCAGGGGGGGTTGAATTAGTTATTCAAGGTCCAAATATCCCATTCAAACTTTTTCACTTAGTGTTGTGAGCCCATTCAATCATTCATTCATACAAGCATTAACTTTTCCAATCAACAAGTTACTATAAATCAACATGCAAGCATAACACATAAGAAATCAACAAATACCATTGTGATTTACATGGAAACCCAATTTGGGAAAAACCACCAATAACATGCTACTCAATTCTCACTCTTTTGAAGTGATGCCCTATTAAAGGCTTACAACACACTATTAAATGTGACCTTGTTAGAGGATTTAACCACCCTGTTAGAAGTGGGCCTTGTTAGAGGACTTTTAGAACATTCACTTGGAATGCCACCCTATTAAAGGATTTACAAATGGCTATTAGGCCAACCTAAGTCCATAGAATTTTTCTTCTATCCTAATAGATACAATTACTAGAGAGTAACAATTAGGGATTTTGACCTAATTGCAGAATACAACTTAACTTGTAGATCTTAGATCACTTCTCAGCTCATACCATTGTCTAGCCTTCAATCTCTACAACTCTGATAGCTTTCCCTCATTGCAAGCTTAGTCTCCTTGAGTCTCCATGCTCAATGTACTAGTGTAATCAACTCTTCTTGACCACTTGTAGAAGTAGAGCCTCTGTGCTCCTCCTTCTCCTAGGTGTCTTCTTCTTGACACCCTTCTAACATCTTCACAATTTGGCTCTTTAGCAGCAGCATCAGTAGCATTAACTTCTTGGTCTATGACTCCTTAAATAGAAGTCTTGGAGTTCCTTTTCCTACTCGATTTATCCATTCTTTAATTTCAATTCGTATGGATTAGGTAGGATTCATTATATCTAATCCATATGTTGTTTCCTCTAGAAACTTCTTGAATAATCCTTGTGAATTTTCCCAAAAATGGTTTACATAGAATTCTGTGCCACTAGCTCATCATCCTTATCCTTCATCTAGTTCACAAAATTCAAGGCAACAACTTTGTCAGCTCAAATTTGGCAAATCTTTGTTATTTAGAATAATGCAACAACTTGGCACTATTGAAATACTGGTGCTCAGCAATTACTATGTTACTCAGCATCAACTATGTTTTGCCTGATGCTGGGCACCTAAAGATCACTCAGCACACACTAGAATTTCCTATTACTTGGCTCCAACTAATAATTTTCTCTACTTCAACTAGCTTGCTTGGCACCCACTAATGAACTTAGTTTAAGCTTTGCAGTCATCCTTGTTACAACTTATTCCTCCAATGTTTCTAAGTGTGACCAACCTTTGTGTCTTTGAGTATGTTATCAATACATCATTTAACCATTTTCTTAACTAATCCTTGCACTTCATTACAACATCATAACTCAACATTTCCCTTAGGTACTCTTGTTACATCTTGTTGATCAAATCCTCTTCATCAATCAACTAAGTGATAGCACTTGGATATTATGAGAAAATGTCATTCCTACAAATAACAGGTTTGACATTAATGAAAAAACAATGATTGAAAACATTCTATTAACAAAAATCTCCTTCTTTGATCTTCAACAATGAGCTTTTCAATTAGATTTCCAAGAAGCATGTGTTGTTTTCTCAACATGTACTAGGTTCCCAGCATGTATTGGTTGCTTATGTTAGTCTCAGAATGGTTTTGACATTTGAGTGCCAACACAACTTAACCACTTTCTACATTGAAGCCGAGTACACTATGTATGCCAAGCCATAGCTTGTGCCGAGTCAAGAATTCCATCAGGTGTTGAGTGATCTTCAGGTGCTGAGTAGCCTTCAGGTGTCGAGTGAAGATCAAGTGTCGAGTGACTTCAGGTGCCAAGCATGATACAAGTGCCAAGTAATATTTAGGTTTCGAGTCATAGATGATGCTGAGAAAAATAGAAATGCAACAGGAGCCGAGTGAGCCAGTTTGTTATATGTGTCAAGCATCAAGAATCAGTAAGTGCTGAATAACATAGAATGCACATATTAGTTTGTAACTTCACTAATTCAGATGTAAACCATTTTCATAGCTAACATATGATGAATCTCGAAGGATTTAAGTGATAAGATTGAATCTTCTCTATTTCCTATGCAATCTACATATAGCCAATAAGAAAAATGGAGAAGGCATGCAACCAATAGTAAAATGGCAAGAAATAAGCAATAAATAGAGATTCAATATGGATCATAGATCCATATCTAACCCTAAGTCTTCAAATGTCTTTATAAGGAAAAAAAATCTCATTCAATCATGTAGATGGATGAAGGAGTGAATGGAAAACTCTAGTGGAGTTTAGAGTGAAGAGTAAAAGACTTAAAGGAAGAGAGTAGCAATTAAATATTCAATTGATTAGAACTAAGAAAGGAATACGAACAGACATCAGATTTCATAGAATCAAGATCAGATAAAGTCGATCAAGTGCCTGAATTCTGCAATCAAGGATTGTAAGCTATCAGGTTTATTATACCTAATACTCTCTAGCAATTGTATTAGAAAGGAAACCCTATGGTGATAGGTTATTTTAACAACTATTTTGTAGATCCTTTAAATAGGTTATTAAATCTTTTAACAGGGTAACACTTCATGTAAAGTGTTTGTAAATCCTTTAACCAGGTCACTATTGATACATTGTAAAGCCTTTAACAGGGCAAACCGTCAGAAGTGGTCAAACATTATTGCTACAGTGATTTTGTGGGTATCATCCCCACCCCAATTTTACCTTCTTATTCCTAGAGGGTTTATGAGTTACCAAACCTCAAGTTTTATGTGGTGATGCATATGTGTTTCTCATGATTGCTTAATGTTGATATGCATGCATGTTCATTTCAATAATATGTTATTAAGGGTTTTAAAATAGGTCAAAAGCTAGTACTTCTAATTCACCCCCCCTCTCAAAAGCATTCTTTCCATTAAGACATTCCAATAGCTTAGCATGTGTTGGTTACTCAACAATGCTTGGGAGTTTGCTGACACTCAGCAGTGTGTTAGTGTTGACTAGAGTTCTTGGTGCATTTAGCATGTAATAATGATGTAGATTGAATTGAGAGTTTATGTCAAACTATCAGGGGTCTTGGCTATCTCTTCTATGTGCATTTAATATGTGTTGTAAACTTGGAGCTTGTCCTAAGTGTTTTGTGTAGTTATCACATGTTAATTGTAGGTTAACGCGAGGGTTAACATTTTGTATTTAATGTTTTTTCTAAGCTAACTTGTGGCTTTAATATGTATTTGATGTAAGGGGTGTTATTTAATTTGTAATGGATGGGCTGACTTGTCACTTAGTTAGGTATAAGTAGGGGGTTTTATGGAGCCTTTTGTCATTATCATTCATTCATGGAGTGATTCATTCATTTTGGAGGAGTGAGTTTGGAGAGTAGCTAAAGGGCACCAAATTTGAGGTAGTTTACTATAGGATTGTGGTAGAGTTGCCAGTTTGGATTAAGAAGCTAGTGGTTGTGGTTTAGAAACAAGGAGGTTGCTTGGTGGCTTATGAGCACAAGTTGAGATCTTGGAGGATTTTACCATATCTATGTTATGTTATAGATTTGGACTAGCTAGGGTTTGGATTGGATCTTGAGGGATCTTGCAAAATAGTTATTATAATTGTTGTTGTATTTGGTCGTAACCTAAAAGGCCTTACAATCATGCATATTGCATGTAAACAATTATTTTATAAATAAAGAGTTGTAATTTGGTATCAAATCTTGCATTGTTGTTATCCTATGCTATGTTTCTGCTATGTTGTTATTTTCTAGGGGTGAGGACATCTCCTTTGGGGATTCTCCTACCTTGCATTACATAAAAAATGTAGGGTGATAAGACAAAATTCTATAGATATAAGAAATTAGAAGCCAAGAAAATCAACATCTTATTATTTCCAGAAGAAAGAGGGAATGCTACTAGGACTATGGATGGGGGCTATGATCACACTTCTCTGATTAAACTATGGTCGGTAGATGTAGAGGTTATCAAGAGGTATGTTTTAAATTAGGGTTAAAATGGGTTGACTACAGAAAAACTTGAAACCCAAAGGTTTATACATTAAAATAGTTAATAAAGACCCAAACTCCAATAGTGTTGTAAAATAACTAGTACCTCCAACATATAAATAACTAGCACAAAATAACCAGCACCACAAAAAGAATTCAGCATCAAACTAAAACAGTAACTAGAGCACAAAATACCAAAAAAGTATTACATAAATAAGAACTGCTCTAACAGCATTATGTTGGTCCCATGGCCAACTCTTCCTTGATTTCCTTGATCTTTTTGGTGGCCACCTAGATGTCCTCCTTTCTAGGCTCCTTACTCTTGGTTTTCATCCTCTTTGTGCTAGCACAAATTATTTTAGTACTCCAATGGATTTTCTTAGTATTTTTTGACTCAACTAAATTGAAAGCTAGTAGATTTTTAGAATTATGGTCCACTTTTACCTACATATTATTGAGACATTTGATGGTAGCTTCTAAAATTCCCAGACTTATTTTAAAGCTCTCAATCAAAGTATTGTCCAAGTTCTCAATTCTTTTAGTTAGTGCTTGGATAAGATTGTCCTTTTAAATGCACCCCCCCTAAAATATTTTTTGCAATTTCCCTAGGATCTCATCCATCTTGGCATTTAGGATTATGTATTTAGTATTCAAAAGTTTAATTTCATTAGAGGATCATTTCTCCAATATGTAAATTATACTAGGAGATGGCCTTCACCATCTACAAGACTCCTAGGGGAGTTCAACACTAAAATCCTTGAGGTCATCTTCTAGTAGTTTCACATTAACCTCATCTAAATCCATTGTATTAGTCATAGGGAAATTCCATTTATTGTGATCCTTTCTTAGAATATCCACTGCTTCATTCCCCTCTTTTTGGGATGAGACATTTAGAAAGATGTGCACATCATGATTCACATTCTCAAGAAATTCATCAAGATAGGGAGCCTTTTTGTCAAAATGCTCTTCGTTCTCCTCTTGATTAATGACTTTTTCCTCTTTCACCATGTCTTTATAAGGAAGACCATATTTATTCTAATAATGGGATGAAATAAGAAGAGGGAAATTTCTTAGAGGCTTAGTTTAAGCCCATCTTCCCACCATTTTAATACTCTTTTCCTCCCATTCATGGACAATTTCCTCTGTAATTTTAGGCTTGAATTATTTCATCTTCTCCATAAATGGGACTAGACCACCATTAACAAGTTGTTCCCAAACCTCTATCTCCTTCCTCCATTTCTCACAATTCCTAGGTTCATACCTCCTTAAATCCCCTCCCATAATTTTTCCACTATAAAAATTTCTTCTTAGAATACTAAAAATCTCACAAGAAGATTCACACAAATGAGAATCGAGAAAAACCATAAACAAATAAGTTATCTACAACTCGAAATTAAATCTCCAATTTGTATGCTTCTTACTTATGTATGTTACCTTAGGTTGAAATTTTGGAGTCTTTTCAACTACCATTTCATCATTCAAAATCGCATCAAACATGATATGTGTATTTTGATTCCCTATTGTTTGATTTCTCCTTTAAAACATAGTGTAGTATCCCATAAAAAGAAACCCTTGGCTCCTATTTTGTATAAGTGATTGATTATTAATAATTGAAAGAGAAAAAGGTCTTCATGTCTCAAAAAATACATAAGTAAAATTTGGTATGCAAATTAGTAAAAACATTTTTTTGGCATTTTGATGAGGATGGTCTGCATTGTGATGTTTTAATTCATATGTGGATAGTTCCTATCATGTTTATAAAAAAGAAATTAAAAGCCATCATTCCTTGCAGCTACCATTCCCTCTTTCTCTCATTAAAAATAGTTGGTTTTTTTTTATGGAGAGAACTCCTACTATACCCCCTTTCCACTATTATATATCCATTTCATGAGAGAAGGGTACTATCTCTAAAAGGAAAGGCTCCAATAGCAAGGGTAAATTAAAATTGGGTGCTCAAGCTAGTGGGTCTTATTATTTTCCATCAAATACCCATCAAAGAAGAATACCTCTCTTCCTTTGATAAAGTCTCAATGCCCAAAATTATTTTATTTGATAATCATAAAAAACATTTATGTTGACATTTATTTGGAGAATGAGAAGGAGATTCCCCATTTAAGAAGGCTCAAACTGTAAAGTGAGACCTCAGTTGCCAAGATTATAAGTAATTTTGTTTCTCACCAAGAGGATTTATTCAATTGGATATTCTCAAAATTAAACAAAATTAGGTAGAATGGCCAAAACACTTGAAATTAGACAACATTATGGATAATTTTTATAACTTGGCACAAAGGACTTCTTATCACAAAGAAGATTGTAAAGGAAAAACCAATAGTCCTAAAGATGGCTTACTAAGGTCTAGAATGACTTGAATGGGGTTGCAAATATTAGTAAACCTTCATTATAAGATACTATTAATAGGTTAAGGAGACTGAATGAAAAATCAAAACCGGTTCACTACAAGTGTCAAAAGGTAATTCCCCTACCTTTGGTACAAAGGATTTCCTAGATAGCATTGATATTTTTTAGGTATGCATGAAGAATAATGGCATGAATAGAGGCTTGTATATTGGAAAGAGGTCTTGAAGGTCGAGACTATAGTTGTAGTCTTATTATGTGACTAAGGAGTAAGAATAAGGAAGCTACCTTTTTGGATAGCATTGTAAATAATGTCAAAGATATTAATTCTAATATAATTATGAATAATTGGTCTTACTTTCAAATAGCTATGCAAAGGATAAATAGAAAATATTAACTCTTACAAGTGTGAACTATCTACTCGAAAACTGCATCAATTACATGATTAAAATATAATATCCACAACATAATTATCAAGAAAGTGATTATCTACCAAACCACTCATGACTGAAAATGATATAGGGTTATGGGTAGATCTCTCTCTCTCTCTCTCTCTCTCTCTCTCTCTCTCTCTCTCTCTCTCTCTGTGCGGGGGGGGGATATTGTTGTCACAGAGGTCTGCACCCTTGTCCAAAGTTTTTACCTAAGGACAATCTTGTGAAACATGGAAACAACCTTCAAGCTATGGGACTTGAACTATGAGCTTGAGTCTCTAGATAAGGCCAACTTCCTTTACTATCAGGGTGCACCTAACTACTCTTGGAGAGGAAAAGAGAGAAGGAATGCATGAAAGCAAATCTACCTACTCTAACCTAAGGGGGTGATGCACCAAAATAGAGTGTTCAAACCAATCTCTGCCCATACATGCACTATTGAACCATCATGACACCAAAAGATATACACATTTAGACTTGCTTTAATCTAGCAATCACATGCAGATCAGAAAACCCAAATGAATGACACAAGAAAAGAGAGGATTCACTTATATACCATTCATAGGCCAAAAGAGATATAGTCATACAAGATTATAGATCTCTACAATACACCAATGAGAGGAAAATAATCCTTGCACTTTACATCAATGGCTGAAGGAGATAAGGCAAAATGTCATACAGTTCAAAGGCAAAGGGAATTTACACATTAAATTGCAGAGCAATATTAGAGAAGTCAGAGAAGAGTCGACTAGAATAAAATCTACAAAAATTGCCTTTATAGTTCAGGCATAACTAAGATGTCCTCTAACTGAAATTACTCTACAACTACTACCATTAAGTCCTACTGAGAGTAATCATGCAGATCTGAAGAAAATCTAATATGAGTATAGATCCAGATGCAATGATATCTGATCTTTGTTGGAATAGGGCCCTGAGAAGATAGAAATGGTGCCATTAAATAGTTCTCACCTGGTAGATGGATCAACTGGCGAGGGATAGAGTGTTTTCCCTCATTCACTAAGTTCAGCATTTATCCAAGAGTGGTTGGCATTGATCACAAGGATCAGATTGCGCAACAAAACTCAAATTTCCCTATCTCTAGCCTGTGAATCAGCATGATCAATAGGCCAACCTAACTTTGTCACCAGGATGAGCCATGTGGGCCAATAGTCTCTTTTCATTTTGCCACCCTGCAAAGTCTTCCCGATTTTGACCATGTCCTCTAACTAACTGCGATGTAACCGCCAATTGCCAGCCTCTAACTGTCAATACCTAGCTGCAATGTATCTCCCTGGGCCCACAAGAACACATGTCATTTACGCACTTCTCCACAATGTTTAACATCCTCGTATTTCCATATTGCAAGCAAGCATTGATCGTCAATCTGCACAAGATCAACAATTGGGAAAGACTCTCCATTCACTGCGCCTATCCATGAAAACATGGGCCCACGAAATACTTTGACATCCACCTGGCATACAACTGGCACCACCATGGCATTACTCTACAGCATGTGAAACTAGCCTGGCCCCATGGGGACACATGGTGAAAAGGTGCTTCCCTACAATGTTTAACTTCCTCACATCTCCTTATTACAGACATGCGCCAGCCCTTGATTCCTTTTGAATCTACGGTGATCAAAGCTTTGCAAAATTGTGTACCTGGTCAATTGGATGGGCCAACAAAATGCCCTCTTCATACTCCAACTCATCTAATAACTTCCACGGAGGACAAGCTATCATTACCTTCTAGAAAAGTGGACCTGTGATGTCACACCATGCCACATGTCGCAAGAGCGCATACCTGCATTGTTTAATTTCCTCGCAACTCCTTATTGTGGGCATGCACCAACCATTGATCCTTGAAGATCTGATAGTGGAAGGTACCACCAGGAACATGTGAGGTTGCGGGATAGGTGTCACAAAGGGGCATGCCCGCATTGTCAGAAAGCCTGACAAAAGACAAAATGTGAGAATGCAGGCACCAATCAAATTTCCAATCATCCTGTCACCTTGTCCACCCTGTCTGCGGTAGCTCAAAGAAGATGGACTCACCTACCATGTGATGAAAAAGTGTTTCCCCACATTGTTAGGAAATTTGATAGAACTCAGAATGCGAGAATGCATGTGCCAATAGAATTTCTAGTTGGACTAACCCTTATCCTTTCTACAGCCCACACAAAATGAAAGGACCCACTGATCCATGTGTCACAAAGGGGCTCTCCCACATTGTATAAAGGTCATGCATTTGGAGAATCTGAGAAAGCACCCACCGTAGATCACCAAGGATTTGATGGCGTGAAAAGCTACAAAAAAGAAGGTCTATTTGATTGATTTATTTAATTTTTTGCATTTTAAATTCTTGGGCATTAAAATAACATAAAAGATGGGAAATAGCCATTGGGCGGGGCAAGCGTTTAAAGTACAAATTTTGGCAGGAGGGAAAATGGGTAACATTTCTGGTGACTTAGAGGGGATGCAAGTCTACTATGCACATGACTAGTGGCCTTCTACATCCATTGGGCTATAGAGTCATGAAAGATGTGGATCAGTGCACTATAAAACCCTAACCCTACCTCTATAGTAGAAAAACTCTAAAAATCTCTATCTCTACAACTCAGCAAAACACATGTGCTCGTGCACTTCTTGAAAAATTGGAAAACAACAGAAAGGAAACTACTCTAATATGTATAGGAAAATTCAAGCTCTGTCAGAAACATGGTTTGAGATAGATCTCATTGACTAGGATAGGCAAAATTTCATGACCAGGCTTACTTAATTGAAAAGCATTGGCTTGCTTGCAACAGACAATTAGATAGAGACCACTCCATAGTGCATCAAATTTTGAATGTCTTCTTGGTTTTTCCCTGTCTGCATCCCATTTTAAAACTAAATCACCCTCCCTGAAGGTTCTGACCCTAGCCTTCTTGTCAAAGCTCTTTTTCACCTATTGCTGATGTGTTTCTAGGGTCTGCATGGCTTGACTTCTTTTCTCTTCCAGCTCCATCAGCTCTACCATTCTTACTATCATAGCATCATCTTCAATTAACTCTAGCTAATGAGCTAGCTCTAGGGATGGAAATTCTAATGAAATTGGAAGCCTTACTTCTCTACCATATACCAACATAAATGATGAATTCCCTATTGAACTCTTAGGTGTTATTTTGTCAACCCACAGTGTAGTCCTCAACTTTTGATGCCAACACCTCTAGTTATCCTCTATAGTTTTTTTCATAATCCTGATCAAGTTTTTTTTAGAGAACTTAGCCAAACCATTGCCCTAAGGATAGTAGTTTGAGGAGGTGTTGAAGTAGATATTATGGTCAACTGCCCATGTACAAATCTGAGCTCCTACAAAAGATTTTGCATTATCTAAAATGATGGTTGAAGGGGCACCGAACCTAGTCACAATTCTATCAAAGAACTCAACAACTGAAGGTTATGTGGTGTCCTTCAATGCAACTATCTCTATCCATCTGGAAAAGTAATCTAATCTATAGCAGCTAAAATCTATTTGTGACCAAAACTAGAAGGAGGATTGATAGGGCCTATGAAATCCAATCCCCATTGAGCAAAAGACTAGTCTACCTGAATGGGATGAAGAGGAAGAGTTGCAAGCTTCTGCTTACCAAAGAAGAAGGCACATTTTTCACACTTCCTCACATACCTATGGCAATCATGGAATAGGGATGGCCAGTAGTAACCAGACCTTCATTGCAGTTGTCCTTGTTGAGAAGTGACCACCATCAAGACCATCATGAAGCTCTCTAATCATTCTTTCAGCTTGGTCTATGTCAATGCATCTTAATAGGGCTCCATTAAAATCTTTCCTAAAAAGGATACCATCAACTATAACATAAGGAATTGACTGTAATCTATATTGTCTTCTTTTAGTTCTATCTAATCCTTGAGGGTATCCATTGCCTCATAAGAAATTCTTCATATCATCCATCTAGTCCTTGGGTCATTATTTCCTGCTTCTTGTTGCTTTGTTAGTATCATAGCGACTTCCTCATCTGATTCCTGAGATGATATCATCTATTTACATAACCCCCTCCCCCTTACCAACTTGGTGATTTGGATGTCAACATCATATTCCATTACTTTAGTAATCCAGCCAGCCCTCTTCTCACTAATATCTTTTCTCAAAAGGAAATATTTCACACTGTCATGGGGTACTAATAGATGAATTTTTTTATGAGATAGGAGGTGTCTAAATTTCTTTAAAGCTTTGATGGTTGCATGAGCCTACTTCTTTACATAGTTGTATTTGTCTTCATACTCTTTAAGCCCTTCACTAAAGAATGATATGGGTTGCTCTTCATCTTTATCATTCGTTTGAGTCGAGACAGTAGAAATACTTGACTCACCACCTAGGGTATAAAGGATGAAATCCTTTTCAAAATTTGGATTAGTGAGAGTAGGGGCTAAGGCTATGGCTACCTTGATCTCTTCAAAACTTCCCTTCCCTTCCTTGGTCCATGAAAATACCATACTTTTTTGGAGTATAGCCGTAAGGGGTTTTTACCATGGTGGCAAGATTAGGGATAAATCTTCTCACAAAATTTATCCTACCAAGGAAACTTTGCAACCCTTTCTTATGTTTAGGAAGAGGGAGAGAAAGTATTGCTTTTGTTCTTTCTAGATCAATGGTTAAACCATCCTTAGATATAATGTGTCCTAATAATTTTCCTTCATTAGTAGCAAAGACACACTTGCTCGGGTTATGTAATGTCCCCTTTTTAGCATTCATAGCATGATGTTGTCATTAGCCTATTTCCCCACAGTCCCGTAGGCTAACCAAGACATTAAAGGGGCTTAGAGGCCATTTGGCCTATATAGTTTCAGTTGCAAGTCTTTCTGAGGGGTTTTGAGGCAACTTTGGGCATACTTACTATTTATAGTAAGTCATCTTGGACATGGGTGGACATCCAGTGGCAATGGTATGTCAATGGTAATTGTTTAAAATTGACAAGAAGACTTGTTTATCATTGACAAGATTTGATATACATTGATAAAGCTATTTTATAAAGTTAAATTTAAATATTTAACTTTATTAATGCATAGACTATAGCTTTTGGGAAATATTTAAATTAAAGTCCCCTTTATTTTATAACACATTGGAGACATAAGTTACATAAAGGGAGTTATTTTTTATCCCACATTGAGAAAACAAAGGATGGAGCTCTTGTGAGAACACTATAAAAGAAATGGAAGAGCTTCTTTTATGCATGCTTGGAAATATCAAAAAGAATTGGGAAATTTTTTGGAGATTATGTCTCAATAGTTTGAATGATGAAATCCCTTTAGGCTGAAAATCTTGACACCGTTGAAAGATATGATCTTGAGATTCAACATTGTAACAGTCTAAAAAAGCAGATACAAAAAAGTAGCCTGAAAAAGCAAAACCGAAAAAGCAGGCCGAAAGAGCAATCCGTAAAAGCAATTCAAAAAGCGGATCTGAAAAAGTAGTCAAAAAAAAAATCGGAAAAGCAAAGTAGAAGGGGTAGCATTGAAGGAAATTATTACAACCATCTCCAACCAGGTTCTTTTGTTAGTATTGCTTTTTAGGGTGTTATAAGCTTTTAGTTGTAAGTGTGCATTATACCAGCATTATCATTTTGTAATCCATGTAAAAGCCAAAGTCTTGGCCATATTTCATGAGCATTGTAATTTTCATTGCAATTAAGAAGATAATAGTTGCTAGTGTCATTTAGGCAATTTAATATCATTATTTATCAGCTAGTTAGTTTGCATACCAACTGTTTGTAAAAATGATAGTTGGTTGTAAGTGTTCATTTCTCATGCTTAGATCATATATATGCACTGAATATTGTCAAAATTAGTAGCACACTCATGTTAGGTCATTGTGTAGTCCATTGTAGTCTTCTAGCACAAGATTCTCATTGATGCAAATTGAAGAAAAAGTCATTTGAAGCTAGCTGAAATACTATATCAGTCATACGTCCCTTGCATGTGAATTGTTTGATGAAATTCCTTGAGCTTTCATCAACATTTTTTAGGGTAGATTTGAGGAGGGTTATTACAATGGTATCAGAGCTTGCTTACAAAATGTTTGACAAAATGTCAAACCACTGAAATATAAAGATTTTTGGTGTTTGAAGAAGTTATAACCGGTTGGGGTTATTACAGTGGTATCAGAGCTTGCTTACAAAATATTTGACGAAATGTCAAACCACTGAAGTATAAAGATTTTTGGTGTTTGAAGAAGTTATAACCTATTGGGGTTATTACATTGGTATCAAAGCTATAAGTCCCGCCATCCTGTGGAGGTTTTATAGGGAATTTGGAATAGCTAGATAGAGAGAAAAATATTTGACAAAATGAATTCCAGTCCAGATCAGGGAAAGGAAAGATTCTTACAATTATTAGACACCTTAGCACAGGGACAGCAATCAGCAGAGCAAAGAGCACAGGAATAGAGTCAAAGATTTGAGCTTATGATGCAGATGATGGCTTGTCAAATGGGGTTGAATGCTAATGTGGGTGGAGGAAATAATCAAAATGGTAATAATCAGGATGGGGCACATAATGGAGTGAACAAGTTGGGAACAATTTCGGTCATGCACCCCAGCAAACTAGGACAGTGAGTTCACAGCCTATGATTCCCACATTTCCTCCTAGAGCTCTAGAGCAGCCCGTACCAGAGCCCCAGATAACTAATATACAGGACCAGCTGAGGAGAGATTGGGAAGTCGGAGTTCTAGATTTTATTGCTACAATCACCTTTAGGGAGTATATAGATGTGTGGATGAAGCATATGCCACGTGGACATGACAAGAACTAGAGCTATGAGCTATAGAAGAAATTAGGGAAACTTTCGTTACCATATTATGATGGCTCGGGGAAGTCTACAGCAAGAGCTTGGGTTCAAAAGCTTGACACATACTTTCAAATGAACCCTATGCCTGAGGAAGAAGCTATTAAGTATGCAGCAATTCACCTAGATGGGTTAGTGCACGAGTGGTGGCATCATGGTATGGTCACTATGGGTCATGCACACATTACCTCATATGTGGAGTTTACAGAGAGACTGATTGAACGTTTTGATAGGCCTAAGGATTGTACCTTCCCTATGATAGGCAAAAACTTGTATGAGGAGTTTAATAGACATGTTGATTCAATACAGGGAGACATTAGCACATCTTCAGGTAATAGTTTATCTGCATCATCTTCACAGGCAGAAGGGATTTCAGATGTTGTGCAGGTTGAGCCAGTTGCATCAGAAGGTGATATCATAGGCACACCGGATTGCGAGATTCACACAAATAGTGATTCTAGTACAGTTGGGCTAGATGAAGTTACAGTAGTTGAGGATACTATCATGTTTGAGGATAGTACAGTTGATCAGAAAGTGAGCATTCAAGACTTTGCAAAAAATGAGTATCAAGCACAGTTGGATGCTTCTTCACATGAGATAGAGGCTAGTAGCTCTTCACTTGTTTTGGCAAGCTAGCTGAAGACAGGGGACAAGGATATTTTTGCAGCTTTATCTCATCATGACAGGATACATGGATTGATTGAGAATCACATTTGGATGATTCAATTGCAGGAGAGACAGAAAGGAGTCACAACAGGTTCTTCTTGTGACGACTTACAACAAATCAAGGAAGACATGGAGGCAATGAAGTTAAGTTACATACACCTACTTTTAGATCACAATCATATCCTTAATCTTGCAAGGATCTATTTAGATGCAGTGAAGAAGGAGGAGAAGGAGGTTGACTGGTTTTTTCATGAGCTGGAGGATACTCAGAATTCCTTGGTGTGTACTCAGTTGGCTCTCCAGGATTCTGAGAGACACATGGATGAGATTTGTCTTGAGGTGAGCTCAGTTCGGGAGTTAGGGCATATAGCAGGGACTCAATTTTCTTTTACAGTTAGGTCACATGTTCATGATTTCTCAGAGATGACAGAGTTTATAGGAGAGTCCTAGGATTTGAGTATTACAGATGATAACTATTCTGAGGTTACTCCTTTGGACAGTGTACCAGGGGTAGAGTATAGGAGTTCGACCAATCGGCACAATCATGTGTCTAGTCAGCTGAGAGTTGGCAAGCAAGACATTGCTATTGCGTGCGAACATTTTGATGCTACTTGTCAGTTGCTAGCAGTTTATGGATGGGGTTCTCCTACTAGTGACGAGCAAGGAGGCAGTTATCTTTCCTTTATAGAGATCCACTCTTTATGGGAGGCTATTCGGATTCTAAGATAGAATTATATGCAGTTGGTAGCCGACAGAGATTATCTTATGGAGTGGGGGAGTACAGCATACGAAGCATTATTGGTCAAGGAAGATGAGGTGAGTGAGCTTACTCAGCAGCTCGAGGTGACTTCTAAGATTCTTGAGAGTACACAGTTGGCTTTCGAGGAGTCACAATTTCATTTGGCTAAGGTGACCATGGAGTTAGAGCGCCTGTAGTCTTTACCAAATTTTGTACAGTCACAAGCTATGGTGTCTAGTGATCTGAGGATGTCCATGGTCGAGATTGTTAAAGACAGTGGAGATGGGAATGCATCCATCCTTGATACTAACATTGGCATATCGGGTTCATTCCCACTAGAGTCAGGATCAGTTGAGTTGGGTGCTACAGCAGATTGTTGTGGTATGCCTGACATGGTGGTGGCCTCTAGTACTAATGGCATGAAGACTAGAGATGTTGTATCAAAGATCATGTGTTATATTGGTGAGTTGACAGTTGGCATGGTTCCTGCTAGTAATACTACTCCCTTGGTGATGTCTTCGGAGGTAGTAGTCAGTTCCAACATAGTTAATGATCGATTGCAGTCTGAGCCACTGACTAAGATTGGCGCATTCTATCAGCATTACGCTGAGGTATGCTCATCAATTTACCTTTGATGAGATGATGATACAAATATGTACTTTGGTTCCTAGTGCTTGTCATCAGTTATGGGACGGTTTGACGCCTTGGGATGAGAGTTGTGATGGGCATGACATGGCGATATGTTTTGCAGTTGACAGCTTGATAATACATGACTTTGAGCAAGAATTTGGGAGTGATGCTTTAGCGGTTGTTATTGATTCTACACCTTTGGCTATGACATCTCTTGACTTAACTGGTGATTAGTCACAGTGGGTTGTATCACTTGTTCATGGTGAGCTGTTGACTGAGGTTGGTTCTTTTTATCAGCATTATACTGTAGGGTATGTACATCAGTTAGCATTTGATCCTTGTGTTGAGAAGTTGATGGCAGGAAAATTTGGTTTGGGGTCCATTTCTTGTTGTTTATCTTGTGATGTCTTTTCACCATCAACGGTGCATGGGAGTTATGGTTATGAGACAGTGGTCAGTGATCTGCAGAGTTGTGTTGACTGCTCGAGTTGTGCAGTGTGTGGATTCTCCATCCTTGGTGCAATTTAATTCGGGAGTGTTCACCATTGTTGTAGAGTTGGATTATACATTCCGTATAGGCCAGTAGGATGCGTTGATGGTATTTACTATGTTGGCAGCTTGATTTGTCCACTTTACTTGGGTTCTGATGTTCTAAGAGTTTGTGTCTCGTGGGTTTCTGACTGTGGTAGTTGTGATTTTGGAGTTTGGTTAAGCTGTAATTATCAATTTGATTATGGATTCCTCTTGGTTAATTTTTAGAGGTTGTTGCAGGAGCCTATGTTGACATATAGCATTATAGTTCATGACTACATTCGGGATCCAGGTGGATTGATTGGGTTGTTGTTTGACCATTGCTTGGGGACAAGCAATTTTGGGAAGGGTGGACTGTAATGTCCCCTTTTTAGCATTCATAGCATGATGTTGTCGTTAGCCTATTTCCCCACAATCCCATAGGCTAACTAGGACATTAAAGGGGCTTAGAGGCCATTTGGCCTATATAGTTTCAGTTGCAGGTCCTTCTGAGGAGTTTTGAGGCAACTTTGGGCATACTTACTATTTATAGTAAGTCATCTTGGACATGGGCGGACATCCAGTGGCAATGGTATGTCGATGTAATTGTTTAAAATTGACAAGAAGACTTGTTTATTATTGACAAGATTTGTTATGCATTGATAAAGCTATTTTATAAAGTTAAATTTAAATATTTAACTTTATTAATGCATAGACTATAGTTTGTGAGAAATATTTAAATTAAAAGTCCCCTTTATTTTATAACACATTGGAGATATAAGTTACATAAAGGGAGTTATGTTTTATCCCACATTGAGAAAACAAAGGATGGAGCTCTTGTGAGAATACTATAAAAGAAATGGCAGAGCTTCTTTTATGCATGCTTGGAAATATCAAAAAAAATTGGGAAATTTCTAGAAATTATGTCTCAATAGTTTGAAGGATGAAATCTCTTCAGGCTGGAAATCTTGACGCCATTGAAAGATATGGTCTTGAGATTCAACATTGTAGCAGTCTGAAAAAGCAGATACGAAAAAGCAGCCCAAAAAAGCAAAACCGAAAAAGTAGGCCAAAAAAGCAATCCGTAAAAGCAATTCAAAAAGTGGATCTGAAAAAGCAGTCGAAAAAGCAAAGTAGAAGGGGCAGCATTGAAGGAAAGTATTATAGCCATCTACAACCAAGTTCTTTTGTTAGTATTTCTTTTTAGGGTGTTATAAGCTTTCAGCTGTAAGTGTGCATTATACCAGCATTATCATTTTGTAATCCATGTAAAAGCCAAAGTCTTGGCCATATTTCATGAGTATTGTAATTTTCATTGCATTTAAGAAGATAATAGTTGCTGGTGTCATTTAAGAAATTTAATATCATTATTTATCAGCTAGTTAGTTTGCATACCAACTGTTTGTAAAAATGCCAGTTGGCTATAGGTGTTCATTTCTCATGCTTAGATCATATATATGCATTGAATATTGTCAAAATTAGTAGCACACTCATGTTAGGTCATTGTGTAGTCCATTGTAGTCTTCTAGCACAAGATTCTCATTGATGCAAATTGAAGAAAAAGTCATTTGAAGCTAGCTGAAATACTATATCAGTCATACATCCCTTGCATGTGAATTGTTTGATGAAATTTCTTGAGCTTTCATCAGCATTTTTGAGGGCAAATTTGAGGAGGGTTATTACAGTGGTATCAAAGCTTTCTTACAAAATGTTTGACGAAATGTCAAACCACTGAAGTATAAAGATTTTTGGTGTTTGAAGAAGTTATAACCTGTTGGGGTTATTACAGTGGTATCAGAGCTTTCTTACAAAATGTTTGACGAAATGTCAAACCACTGAAGTATAAATATTTTTGGTGTTTGAAGAAGTTATAACCTATTGGGGTTATTACAGGTTAAGGGATACCCCAAACTCTCTACACCTTGAGAACACTTGCCTTAAATGATCAAAATGATCTTCTACATTCTTTGAATACACTATGATATCATCAAGGTAAACTAATACAAACTTTTCAATCATACTTTTAAAGGCCATCTCCATTGCCTTCTGAAATGTAGCACCTACGTTGGTTAGCCCAAATGGCATTTTCCAATAAGCATAGGTACCCCATTTGGTGGTAAATGCAGTCTTGTGCCTATCAAACTCTTTGACCAGCATGTGATTGTAGCCAGAAAATCCATCAAGAAATGAAAACCTCCTCGAACCACTGACCTTGGACAAAATCTGCTCCATGGAAGGGAGAGGATGGTGATCTTTAAGGGAAGCTTGGTTAAGGTCCCTAAAGTCCACACACAATCTAATTTCTCCATTCTTCTTCCTAACAGGGACAAGATTTGCTACCCATGATGAGTGCTTGATGGGGAAAATTATATTGGCCTCAATCAATTTGGATAGCTCTTTTCTCATTAAAGGTTCAATATTGGGATTCACTTGCCTTTGTTTTTGTCTCACTGGTTTGACATTATCAAATAAATCTATGGTATGCTGAAACAACCTTGGGTCAAAACCCTTTAAATCATCATATGTCCAAGCAAATCTATCATTGAATTCTTGACATAGATGAATAAAACTTTCTTTCTCAATCTTAGAACATACCTTCCCCATGTTTAAGGATTTTCCATCAGCAACCATGACTGGGGTGTGATCATCTTCATCAACAGCTAAGTTTGTGATTATGCCTCTTGCTTGGTCATCAGGATTAAAAACACTCTCTAAAGTAATGAGAACCCTAGGAAATTTTTTGGAACTGAGATTAATGATTTGATCACCATATTGATCCTACAGTCTTGACTAGTTTCTATCTAAAAAATCTACTTCATTCTACAAGAAGCTTACAATTTGTTCATCAGATTCAAACACTTGCCAATGGATGTTGTTATCAGGGATAGCAAGCCTTACTACCATCCTAATTTGTTGCTTCTTCTCCTCCTCAAGATTCCTTGGCACATCATGAGATGCACCTATTGTTGCAAGTCTATCAGCATGTCTATTTTCTTTTCTAGGGATGCTTTGAATATTAAATGCATTGAAACCCTCAAGAAGATCCCATACCCTATGTTTATAAGACTTGAGCAAACCATTCTTGGTGATATTCTGATTTCTCACTTGATTAACCACCAACTCACTATCTCCATATACACTTAAGGTTTGAATTCCTCTTTTTGAGCAAGTAGGAGAGCCTGAATCAAGGATTCATACTCAGCCACATTTTTAGTGCAACTAAACTGGAGCCTAAAGGAGAATTAGTACCTTACCTATGTAGGAGAAATTAGCATCACACTAGCCCCTGATCCATTCTTATTTCTTGAGCCATCAAAGTACTCACTCCATATCCCACTCATATCTTCTTTATTCTCCACAAGATTGGGAACTAGAGCATCCCTCTCTAATATACAATATGTACTAAGGCATGTCTCAAGGGTTTCTAACATAGGATCATATTGACATGCATTAGCCCATTCATCTAAAACAAAATCAGGTATCTCTACTAGGGGAGTAGTAGGCTCATTCACTATGTCATTCTCATCCATTTCTAGGATAGTGCAATTCATGTTGATGAGATTAGGGGTGTAGGGTTCGATATAATGGAGAGTTAGAGGCTCTACTCTGATCAAAGCTTTGGCCCCATATCTTTTCCTAAAAAGCATATATGACCAATCAGAAGATATATAACCACCTATTTGGGCAGTGAAATCTCTTGACAGACAGATGGCAAAATGTGGTGTGACTTCAACAACGAATATATCTTGAGTTATAGTACAACCAGGGCATGCATGTAGGGCCATTTCCACACTCCTAAGGATCCCTACAGTCTTGATAGTACTACCATCCAACTATAATACATCCCTAATAATGGGTTCATATTTCATTCCCAAAGCATCAGCAACACACCTAGGCATCACTGAACTACTAGCCCCTGAATCAATCATGCAATTGTGGACTAGTTTATCCCCTATAATTAAACAAACATAAAATAGAGGGGGTCTAACCTTTTTTCTTTTTTCTTCCTCCTTTGATGGTTGTACTACGCTTGTGGCTCGTTCCATGCTGGGTGACTAATCCTTTGGTTCAATGCTTTCCAATTCTTGCTGCAGCAATCTCTTTTGTATGGGTATAGTAGCAATAGCATCCCACATGGAAATATTCACATTTGTTTTCTTCATTTGTTCTACCACACTGAATGGCCCAGTAGGTGCTTTGGTAGAAACCTTGGGAGCTACATTTGTAGGAGGTTGAGGGGGAACAACCTAAGGATCACTTGCATCTTTTCTGCCATCATTTCACCTCTGCTATTGAGGGGTATTTGACTGATCGTTTACTGCTTGTTAATGGGGTATTAAATTTGAAGTTGAGGCCTGATTGGGAAGAGGAGGGGTAGCATCTTCAATAGCTTTTCTTTTTCTCCTAGTGTTGTGAGCAATGGAATCCTGGTTTACATTACACTGTTCCTCCATTTGATGATTCATAAAGGAGCAATCACCTTGTCACTACATATATGAGGCCTCTTTATATTGGTCCTCCTTTTATGATTGTCTTATTGCAGGCTCTTGGATGGTCAAAGCCAAGTAAGATTCAGCTTTCTGACACATCCATCGAGCATAGGAGTAGTTATAGGAGGGACAAAAATTCTGATCCTGGGCCATGTTGTTTTGAGGGACTATGGCCCTACTTTGGTTCACATTTGAGGTTGAAGCATGGCTACTCTGCCTATTCTAATCAAAAGAATTGTTCCCATAATTATGATTTGGAGCCCTACCACTATTCATAGTTTGATGCTATAATTGATGAGCCTTACTACCTTGAGCTTGTTGTCTTTCTAAAGTCACCACCTTATTGCTTATTTTCTGCATCACAAAGAAACTATCCTCTAGTTTCTTCTCTTGGCCTTGCAATCTTTTATCTATGTTCAGCATCATAGATTGCATCATCTCCTTGATTTCATCTATTTTATTTGAAGATGTGGAAGCTTGAGGGACTGGAGCGGGGAATTGTGATGTGGAAGTCATGGGAAGAGGAGCCATTTCTGGTTGGTGATTTGGAACATCAGGAAAGAAGGGCATGGGAGGCCTTGGAGCTAGCTTGCCTCCTTGTATTAGGATGTTTTCTAACTTTATTGCTATGTCACAAGCATTAGGAAAGGTATCTCCTCCCATAGTTTTGATTGTAGTGGCAATGTCACTATTAAAAGCTCTAAGGTAATGCAAGAAGGCATTACCAAGGGTAGGTTTTACTGAAGTAGGTATTCTATCCCATGTCTTTTGAAATCTATAGTTGAAATCAGTCATACATTCATGGGGGGCTCTTTTTATAGTAGTCAACTATTCTAAAAGTGACAAATGGTCACTTTTGTCCTCAAAGTGTTTACATAGTCCTGCTCCTAATCCATCCCAATCTATTATAGAACCATGAACCAAACCTCTATACCACTATAGTGATTTTCCTTTCAAAGACAAGGCTAGAAGCCTAACTACAACATCATCTTCTGTAATACCATGGATATTGCAAACATTTTCAACTTCTTGAATGTGTTTTGAGGGAGAGATAGAAGTTTCACCAGTAAACTCTAGTATACTTTTGAGTGAAGCTATTGGTATGTCATGCCTTTGAGCCAATAAAAGGGGACTTCCACCATTAAAGGTTGCAAAAGTATGGGCTCTAGGTTGTGCCATATAGACCAGTGATCT
Source organism: Cupressus sempervirens (assembly GCA_028749045.1). Lineage (NCBI taxonomy): Eukaryota > Viridiplantae > Streptophyta > Pinopsida > Cupressales > Cupressaceae > Cupressus > Cupressus sempervirens. Next base: position 54,484,593 of record CM053789.1, on the reverse strand, counting down.
ATTGATATGTGTTGATGGTAATCTAGGCTGAGATCTAACAGCAGGAGGAGTGGAGATAGATCTTGTAGGTGTATTTGTTACTATTGCACTCCTAACTGGTGATAAAGATACTCTAGTCTTCCTTCTTCTAGGATTTGAAAATGAAAGCTCTCAGTACTTAAATTTAACTCTAGAAGATGCCCTTGTTTCAGCTTTGGGCATGAATTACTGCAACTTTGGTCTAGAACTAGATGTATTTGAAACTCAAAGTTGCCAAGTACTTGAAAAAAGAGCCTCTTGAAGGCTTGAACACCGAAGCCAGTACTATTTCTTCGGTATTAATCTTGAAATCTTCCTTTTGACACCAGTAGGCTTGAAATTTTCTAAATATTGTCCCATAGGGCATGCCAAAAACTATTGTCACAGAGGTTTGCACCCTTGTCCAAAGTTTTTACCTAAGGACAACCTTGTGAAACATGGAAATAACCTCCAAGCTATGGAACTTGAACTATGAGGTTGAGTCTCCAGAGAAGGTTGGCTTCCTTTACTATCAGGGCGCACCTAACTACTCTTGGAGAGGAAAAGGGAGAAGGAATGCATGAAATCAAATCTACCTACTCTAACCTAAGGGGGTGATGCACCAAAATAGAGTGTTCAAACCAATCTCTACCCATACATGCACTATTGAACTATCATGACACCAAAAGATATACACATTCAAACTTGCTTTAATCTAGCAATCACATGCAGATCAGAAAACTCAAATGAATGAAACAAGGAAAGAGAGGATTCACTTATATACCATTCATAGGCCAAAAGAGATATATTCATGTAAGATTATAGATCTCTACAATACACCAATGAGAGGCAAATAATCCTTGCACTTTACATCAATGGCTAAAGGAGATAAGGCAGAATGTCATACAGTTCAGAGGCAAAGGGAATTTACACATGAAATTGTAGAGCAATATCAGAGAAGTCAAAGAAGAGTTGACTAGAACAAAATCTACAAAAATTGCCTTTATAGGTTAGGCATAACTAAGATGTCCTCTAACTGAAATTACTCTACAACCACTGCGATTAAGTCCTACTGAGAATAATCATGCAGATCTGAGGAAAATCTGATTTGAGTACAAATCTAGATGTAATGATATCTGATCTTTGTTGGAACAGGGCCCTGAGAAGATAGAAATGGCACCATTAAACAATTTTGACTAGGTAGATGGATCAACTGGGGAGGGATAGAGTGTTTTCTCGGATTCACTGAGTTTAACATTTATCCAAGAGTGGTTGGCATTGATCTAAAGGATTAGATTACGTAACAAAACTCAAATTCCCCTTTTTCTAGCCCGTGAATCAACATGATCAGCAGACCAACCTAACTCTGTCACCAGGATGAGCCACGTGGGCCAATAGTCTCTTTTCATTTTGCCACCCTACAAATTCTTCCCAAGTTTGACCATGTCCTCTAACTAATCACGATGTAATTGCCAACCGCCAGCCTCTAACTACCAATACCTAGCCACAATGTATCTCCCTGAGCCTACAAGGACAGGTGTCATTTAGGTGCTTCCTCGCAATGTTTAACTTCCTTGTACTTCCATATTGCGGGAAACTGCTGATCATCAATCTGCAAAAGATCAACGATCAAGAAAGACTCTCCATTCACTGCACCTGTCCATGAAAACCTGGGCCCACAAAATACTTCGACATCCACCTGGCATCCAACTGGCACCACCCTGGCATCTCTCTGTAGCATGTGAAACCAGCCTAGCTCCATGGGGACATGCAGGGACAAGGTGCTTCCTTGCAATGTTTAAGTTCCTCACATCTCCTTATTATGGGCATGCACCAGCCCTTGATTCCTTTTGAATCTATGGTAATCAAAGCTCTGCAGAATTGCATACCTAGTTAACTAGATGGACCAATGAAATGCCCTCTTCATACTCCAACTCATTTGACAACTGCCATGAAGGATGAGCTATCATTACCTTCTGAGAAAAGTGGGCCCGTGACATCACACCATGCCACGTGTTGCAAGGGCGCATACTCACATTGTTTAATTTCCTCACTTCTCCTTATTGTGGGCATGCGCCAGCCGTTGATCATTGAAGATCTGACAGTGGAAGGTACCACCAGGAACATGTGAGGTCATGGGACAGGTGTCACAAAGGGGCATGCCCACATTGTCAAAAAACCTAACAAAAGACAAAATGCGAGAATGCGGGCACCAATCAAACTGCCAACTCATCCTGCCACCTTGTCTATGGCAGCTCAAAGAAGATGGACCCACCTACCACGTGGCCAAAAAGTGCTTCCCCACATTGTCAAGAAATCTAATAGAACTCAAAATGTAGGAATGTGTGTGCCAATAGAATCACCAATTAGACTGACCCATATCCTTTTATGTGGCCCACATAAAATGAAAGGACCCATTGATCCACGTGTCGCAAAGGGGCTCCCCTACATTGTATAAAGGTCATACTTTTAGAGAATGCACGAAAGCGCCCACCGTAGATCACTAGAGATCTAACGGCGCAGAAAGCTACAGAAAAGAAGAAGGTGTGTTTGATCGTTTTATTTAATTTTTTACATTTTAAATTCCTGAGCATTAAAATAACATAAAAGATTGGAAATAGTCGTTGGGTGGGGCAAGCATTTAAAGTTCAAATTTTGGCAGGAGGCAAAATGGGTAACAGATATTTCTATGTGTATGTGTATATGTATCTATATGTATCTATATGTATTTATATGCATATATATGTGTATGTGTATTTATGTGTATATGTATGTGTATGTGGGTATGTGCAAGAACATGGTATACCAAACTAGTGCCCTAAGTGGCAATGAAAAACTAGCAAAATAGGGGTAGTCAATTTGATGTAAGATTTTGAAGTGGTTATGAATCTAATTTCAAAATTTTGTAAGAATAAAATATATAGGAAAGTGAATATAGTTTCTAAACTACTAGCCCTTTTCTGAAAAAATGTTAATTTGATTTGTCAGTTTTTTTGATTTCAATGCATTGGTGCAAAAAATTTAGGAGAAATAATAAAGGACCACAATCACGGGCAAGACTGGAGGTTTTCTTCTCTATTCTTTCCTACCAGTGCCCATTTGAACGAAGACATTATGTTGTATGTTATTTATTTTAATTAATAAAATCAAGCCTTCAGCCGTTTATCAATCAGAAAAAAAAAAATTAGGAGAAAAATAAGAAGTAGGTGTATATTTGACCACCTTAATCACAATCAAATAATAATAATTTTATAAGATTCTAGATATAAGAATTAGACGCATGCCTGGATGAAACACATATTTTTGACTAATTTTATTCCAAATAAATAACTAATTATGAATTTTATTCTATAATGTTTTTAGAATAAAAGAACTCTCTTGTCTGACCACTTCATCTAATTCAAAACTTAACAAAAATATTTTTTGTCTTGTAGTAGGTGAAGCATAGAATGAAATGCATTTTTCATATTTTAAAAAGGTTGTATCAATCAAAAGTTAAGATATTTTTCAATGACTATGTCAATCCTCACTTTATAGGTAAATCCATTAGAAAATAAGTAATAATTACTTAATCAGCTCATATTTTGACAAAAAATTATATCAATGGAAATCTCACAATGTTCTTAAGAAACCCTTTTCATTTCATCAAAATCAGGTGAAAAAAAGTTGTCAGGTACACCCTCAAAGTATGAAATTCTAAGAAAGAGAGTAGAAACATGTTTTTTGTTGTTTTTTGGGCATTGACAATTTAGGCTTGGTTTTACCAAGCCTAATCAAATACCTAATATTTTTCATACCTAAAATATTAGGTGCCTAAAAAAACTGCCAAACTAAATCTCATTTGCAATTTGGAATGTATTTAATGTTTCAATCTAAATGACTTGTATGTCATTTTATAGGTTATAAATAATATATACTATTATACAATATAGTATAAAATTTTCTTTATTTTGATATGATATATATGGCATTTTACAATATAGTATATTATTATATATTAAAATTTAATATCATATGCTATAATATAATATATAATAATACAATATATTTTAGTATAATATATTATATAATATAATATATGTGATATTATTATATATTATACTAAAATATATTATATTATTATATATTATAATATAATGTATTATATTATTTATTTATTTTTTAGTCCCTAGGAGTCCTAGGACCCCTAGGGACATACGGTATCATTAAATGTGTCGAAATGCATCATAGGTTATCCTATCACCACTTTTGATCGATATGAAAAATTAAAATAGGTCTCAAGGGGTCCTAAAACTCCTAGGGACATATGTTGTTACGAAATATGTCAAAAGGGGTCATAGCTTATCCTATAACCCCTTTTGACCCATATAAACAATTCAAATCGGTGCCTAGGACCCCTAAGGACATATGTTATCATTAAATGTGTTGAATGGGATCATAGGTTATCCTATGAGTCATTTCAACTAATATGAAAAATTGAGATAGGTCCCTAGGGGTCCTATGACTTGTTGAGCTATTGTTTTACATAATGATGAATGATAGGAATCATTTCAATCTCCTCCCTTGAAAAGCTAATTGAGGATCAACTCCAAGTTTTTGGGCGATCTTACGACCTACTGAAATTTGCTCAATTGAAGATAAATGTGTATGTTCATGAAGAGGCCTTTACTAGTTTGAACAATTTCAAATATGATGTTTGATCTACTGTTTGAATAGTAACCACAAAAAGAGATATATTTTTTTTGGTATTTTTTGTTTTATGATGAATGCAATTTATCAATGCAACTATATGAATTTTCTATTTTAACCAAGTGTTAAAAAATCAAATAACAAAGATAGAGTAATGAGACATTAAAGAAAATAACTTGAAAAGAAAATTCCTAATGGACATAAACTATGGTAACAACATGTATGTGTGTTAAATCATCGAAAAGATCAGGTCAAAAACCAATGAAAATAGGAGCAACATTGATAAGATCTTAATAATAACCGAAAGATGTTTCACTTCTCATCAAATTGCAAGGCCACAGAAAGTGCACTCGTGTGAGACAAGAAGCTATGCAGGAAGAATCTAGGTGATCTTTTCTCCAACTCGATATGTCAACGAAATTCATTAGCACAAGGCAAACACTAGAACTTGTTAGGATTAAACCATGGACAGAAATAACAATTATATGCAAATATAACCAATAATAGAAAATAATAGATCACACAAAAAAGAACATAAAACACCAAGATTTAACGTGGTTCACCCAATCCCTGGGCTATGTCCACCAAACAGCAAGTCCGATATTATTACGATCCAGTGATTATAACCTAATTATAATTTGTAATTCCTTACAGCTCAATACCACCACAAGAACCAACTTTGCATCACAACTATAAAATAAATCCTAACCCTAAGCTCTTTTGTATAATTATTTTTACTATTTTAGGGTTATAATCAATAATTACATGTCGACCCAAAATCTAGATAAAATAGGGTCCAAAAAAAAATTCAAGCCCCAAAGAATTTATGAAGTATGAACAGTACTTTCCTAATCAATCACCACAAACTACCAATCTCCCACTTGGGGACTGATCAGGCTCCACACTAAACAAAAATCTCCCACTTGGAGACTGATCCTATAGCTATGTTGTGACTCCATGAGGCTCCCACTGGATCAAACCACCCTGGACTCTACTATTCTTTTATTCATGTTCAGTCTAGAAGACCAACCAAAGTTGAAGAGGAGTTCAACTTCTCCCTTGCTACTACTTTTGTCAACATATCTGTTAGATTGTCATTTGTATGTATCTTCTCCAGCTTTAACTATTCATCCTCCAAAACTGACCGAATGAAATGGTACCACAACTGTATATGTTTGGTCTTTGAATGCAGAACTGAATTCTTTGCAACATGAATGGCACTTTGACTATCTATAAACAAATAATCATCCCTCTCAGGGTGTCCCAATTCTTCCAAGAAGAATTTAAGCCATATCATCTCCTTGGAAACCTTTGTAGTAGCTACATACTCTGCCTCTATAGTGGATAAAGCATTAACCTTTTGTAACCTAGAAACCCAGCTCACGATAGCCCCACCAACAATAAAAACATAACCTGTAGTACTCTGCCTATTACCAATATCCCCTACCAAATTTGAGTCAACATAGCCCTGTAAAGCAATAGTAGAGCCCCCAAAGTGTAAACACTTATTAGATGTTCCTCTCAAATATCTGAGAATCCATTTGACGGCATTCCAATGCTCAATTCCTGGATGACTCATATATCGGCTGATGACTCCCATTGCATGTGTAATATCTGGCCTAGTACATACCATAGCATACATCAAGCTTCCTACATCTAAAGCATAGGGTACCTTGGACATCTTATCCACCTCTTCTTGTGTCTTATGACACATCTCCTTAGTCAACTTCAAATGACCAGATAAAGGTGTGCTGACAGCTTTAGCATTCTCCATAGAGAAACGTTGCAACACCTTCTCAACATAATCAGCATGAGATAGTGTCAATGTTCTGTTCTTCCTATCTCTACAAATCTACATACCAAGGATTTTTTTTGTTGCCCTCAAATCCTTCATAGAAAATGCATGTGCTAACTGGCATTTTAGCCCCTTAATGTGATCCATGTTAGACCCAGCTACAAGCATATCATCAACATATAAACATAAAATAATGTAGCTGTCATCATCCAACAACTTAAAATAAACACAATGATCTAAATGACGCCTATTGTATGCATGCTCATGCATAAAACTGTAAAATTTTAGATACCATTGCCGAGATGCTTACTTCAAGCCATATAAACTTTTCTTCAATTTGCACGCTAAGTTTTACTTACCTTTGACTACAAATACCTGTATTTGAGCCATATATATCTCTTCATCCAAATCACCGTGAAGGAAGGTTGTTTTAACATCAAGCTTCTCTAAATGCAAATCTTTAGTAGCCACATGACTTAAAACAATACAGATAGAAGTCATCTTAACAACAAGAGAAAATATCTCATCAAAATCAATACCCTTTTTCTATGGAAATCCTTTCACAACTAACCTGGCTTTAAATCTTTTCTTACCTCCTTCCTCTTCTTTTAACCTGTAAACCCACTTATTTTGTAAAGCCTTTTTACCTCTAGGTAATTTACATAAATCCCAAGTCTTATTTTTCAACAAAGAGTCCATTTCTTCTTTCTTTGCAGACTCCCACTAAATCTTAGTATCCACCTACACTGCTTCATCATAACATTCAGGTTCACTAGCATCAGTAAGTAAAATTGAATACAAAGAGGGAGAAAATCTTTGTGGAGGTCTAATTTTCCTTGTTGACCATCTAACATTCACCAGTGTATGTGGTATTTGTTGTTGCAATTGTTTCACATCATAAGGAATGGCTGGAACATCAGCTTTTGGAGTATCATCCAACACTACATAATCATCTTCTTTCTTCTCATGTTGCGGCAACAGATCTTTGTACAACACTTTCTCATTGAATATGACATCCCTGCTTCTTAAAATTTTATGATTTTGAAAATCTTAAAGCCTATATCCAATTCATTAATTCCATATCCAACAAATACACATTTCTTTGACTTAGCTTCCAGCTTGGTTCTATTTTCAGAATCTATGTGAGCAAAAGCTTCACAACCGAAAGTTTTGAGAAAAGAATAACTCACCTTCTTACTAGTCCATGCTTCCTCTAGAATACCACAACCCAAAGGAGTAGAGGGGCCTCTATTAATCAAATATATAGTAGTATTGATAGCCTCCACCCACATGTGTAAGGGCAACCCAGCATGCAACCTCATGCTCTTTGCGCGCTCCATTATAGTCATGTTCATGCGTTCAGCCACTCCATTTTCTTGTGGAGTTCTTGGAATAGTTTTCTATCTACGAATACCATTAGTGGAGAAATAATCTCCAAATTCATGACTGCAATACTCACCACCATTATCAGATCTAAGACATTTTAATTTCTTACTAGTCTCATTTTCAACCAAACATTTCCATTTCTTAAAAGTTTGAAATACATCATATTTCTGTCTAAGGAAATAAACCCATACTTTTCTAGTTGTTTCATCAATAAATGTAACATAATAATGAGAGCCACCAAGACAAGATACCTGAGCTAACTTCCCCATACATCTGTATGCACAAGCTCTAATTTCTCCTTTTTGTTTTCCTTCCCAATCTTTGCAAAACTCACTCTCTTTTGTTTTCCATGCACACAACTTTCACATAAATCCATATTAACACATTTCAAACCTGGTAGAACTTTCTTTGAATGAAGTACTTTCATACCTTTCTCACTCATGTGCCCAAGTCTATTGTACCACAGTGTTGTATCAGAATTTACAACAACTATTTGTTCTCCCTGCTCAACTATAGCAATTGTTCTTGAACATTCATTTTTCTCTGAAACAATTAAAGTAGAAGGAACAATATGACATTTACAAAGATATAAGGTGCCTACTTTTACACCTTTTGCTAATACAAGGGAACCTTTTGAAACCTTCCAATTTTTATCATTAAAAGTAACTACACAACCCTCATCACTAAGTTGCCCTACTGAAATTAAATTCCTACCTTGAAACATGTGTTACCTCATGTAGTAGCCAATGTTTCCCATTATGCAACTTAATCTTGATTTTTCCCTTTCCAACAATCTGACAAGGTTCATTATCCTCCAAATAAACAAGCCCAAAATCCCCTTGGACATAATCAATGAAATAACCTCTATGAGGTGTAGTATGAAATGAAGCACCAGAATCTAAAATCCATGAATCATCAACACTTTCTAAAGGTAGAAGCAAAGCATTCTCTTTAGATTTGTTACTTACCACATTTGCCTCCTTATCTCCATCTGATTTATCTCTTTCATTTTTCTTTCGATTCCAGCAATCTTTCTTTTTGTGCCCTAGTTTTCCATAGTACCAACAGTCATTTGGTCCTCTCAATTGAGACCTCTTCCCCTTTGACTTTTCTCTTGATTTCTCATGATTTCCATAATTACTTCCTCTCTCAGTCATTCTGCCCCTGCTTTGTGCATTCAAAGCACTTCTTGATGTAGATCGACATGAGGATTTCCTACGAATTTCCTCACTCAAAATAACACCAATCACATCATCATATTTTAGGGTACTAGATCTAGGAATAAAATTACTCACAGCCATTACCAAGCCATTGCAGGTTTCAAGCAAAGAACACAAAATCAAGAGAGACCTAATTTCTTCCTCAAAATTGATACCCATAGAAGATAACTAACTAGTAATAGTATTAAACTCATTTAAATGATATGCAACAGATCCACCTTCTATCATTTTCATATTAAATAAATGCTTCATGATAAATACCTTGTTTGAAGCCGAGGGCTTTTCATATAGTGTCACTAGGGTTTTCATCAACTCTTCTGATGTCTTCGCTTGTGTAATATTAAATGCCACAGATGGTGCTAGGCATAATTGAATGCTTCCAAGTGCCTTTCTATCCAAAAGATCCCATTCATCATTTGACATAGATCCCTGATTCTTGGCTTTACCTTCCAATGGCTTCCATAAATCCTTCTGATAACGATAGTCTTCCATTTACATCTTCCATGACTGGAAGTTATGCCCATTAAACCTATCAACCTTCAGCTTACCCTCATCTACCATCACTCCCACTCAACCGTGAGACTCCTACTCAACTGTGAGACTTTCCTATAGAGGATAACTAAAAAAACAACCTCTCTCTAATACCACTTGTTAGGATTAAACCACAGACAGAAATAACAATTACATGCAAATATAACCAATAACAGAAAATAATAGATCACACAGAAAAGAACACAAGACACCAAGATTTAACATGGTTCACCCAATCCCTGGGCTATGTCCACCAAATAGCAATTTCGATATTATTACGATCCAATGATTATAACCTGATTACAATTTGTAATCCCTTACAGCTCAATATCGCCACAAGAACCAACTTTGCATCACGACTATGAAACAAATCCTAACCCTAAGCTCTTTTATACAAGTATTTTTACTGCTTTAGGGTTATAATTAATAATTACATGTTGGCCCAAAATCTTGATAAAATAGGGCCCAAAAAAATTTTTTGAGCCCCAAAGAATTTATGAAGTATGTACAGTACTTTCCTCATCAGTCACCACAAACTAATAGAACTAAAGGGTCGCACAATCAAATCAACACAATAAAACCATTGGCTCCATTATTATTCATGAACATACATTCACAAAAATAAAACACTCTGGCAAGAATAACTACACTCAGAATCATAGCACCAATAGCATATTTTATTGCATAAAAAATAACAACCTAGAGTAAATAATACATCCATGTATTTATAGAAAATTGTCTCCTCCCCTTATGTTAGGAGAGAGAGTTCTTAAAATGAAACTCATGTTAAAATCTAATAAAACTAATCTAATTATATACAAACTGACTCTCTAAATGGTGCTAAGTAGGTCTCCACCCTTGTTTATATCAATTAATGGGTGCCTGAGCCTTTACATGACACAAAACAATAAAAGAATGAGAAGATAAGAAGAAGGTAGCTACAAGATGATCTAGGAGTCTCTAGAAGCTCTAAAAATTGAAGCTTTGGCCTTCTCTAAGGATTTGTAAGAGTTGAACTATCATCACAATGTGTTTCTAGTGCATGGAATGCTCTAAATTAGGAAGTAATAGTTACTGTTAGTGCACAATTTTTTCTTCAAAACTATCGGCGCACCTATGTGAAAAGTGCACTTGCACACCTTGATGGTAGGTTCCAAAAATGCTAAATTTTTCCAAATGTCAAAAATGTATTTCCAACATCTAGGTTTTCTTCCCCTTTAGACCAAAATAATGTTTGGATGTTTTCTCTTGAATTTCTTTATTACCTCTATTACTTGGGCAACTTCTAGAGAATCCAAAGCTCTATATTTGTCCTTTACTAACTGTCGATAGTTACTTAGTTCGATCTGAGTATCCAAAAAAACTTTAAGATTTGTATCTAGCTCCAAAAATACCTCTTCAATTTTAAATGCTTATCTTATGTCTTCATCTGATGAAGAATTCTTGAGTGTTCCTTAGAATTGTTGGACTACTGTTTGTGTTGCAATGAGCTTGGATTTTGACTCATCTTCAAATATCTCAAGGCAAGCAGCATTTTAGTACCTTTCTACTTCCAAAATTTTCTCTTGAGTTTGATCTCTTACTTTATGAATATATGCATGTAGTCCTTCCATGATTTTATTGCCAGCAGATATCTTCTCTATCCAATCATTGAGCTTATCCAGCTCCTGGTTGCTCGGTAGTGAATACCTCCATGAGTGTAGGATACCTTTGACCTTTTATATATTTGAGCACCTGTAAGTATTGCACCCAAGTATGTACCTCATCCATCAATCCAAAATCCTAGTTCAATATGGATACCATTTTATCCACACTCAACCTAATATGGTGTAACAAGTTCAAATTCCCCTATATTATATGTACACCTTTCTCCTTAAAATTGTCACGCCATTGTTGACATGCCTCCAAAAATGGCTCCAATTGTACATTTTCCTTTTCTTTCCTCTCTAATGTCACACCAAGAGTGATATTTGGATTATCCAGGTCAATTGGGCCCACAAACCCATGCAAATAGCCTCTTAAAAGATCATTCTATTTTTGTAACGCTATCAATTCGGACTCATCTCGGTCCATATATCTGAACAACTCTTTTGTCCTGATAATGATCATTACTTTTGTAGTGTCTACCATGGGTTTACCCAACATGACCCCCTTTATTTGATAGTCCTTAGAATTTAGTTTTTTGGTGTTAGCATGTAGAGGAGGAATAGCTATATGCATAAGAAAGTCCTAATCTTAGTTCTTCATAATGAAGACCAATGTCCATGCATCACTCATGGGTAGCCCATGCTTTTTGAAGGATTTTACTAGTTTTTTTCATTCCTTTTTCAGTAGTTAGATTTAGTTGCTTATTTTCTCAAAGAGTGACCTCCCTCTTTAACCAAATCAGTGTAGTGCCCATAGGAGATATGTACTTGACTAAAGATTTGGTTTTCACTACAAGCCCCTTTCCCCTATTAGTCCTCTCTAAATTCTTTTCCTATTGAGAAAGATCACTAGTTATAGTCTCTGTATTTGTTTGGGATAAGGTCCTAGTATTTGTATCGTGAGGTGTTTGTTGAGGCTCTTCAAGTATTTTCCCTTCCTCTAATACTTCATTGACATGTAGTTGTTGGGGCTTAGCTTCCTCCATTGTTTGTTCTTCTATTTCTATAGCCTAAGGAAGTACTATTACTAAGCCTTTATCCAAGAATATTAAGTCCTAAGATTGTGGTGGTGGAATGCCTAGAGGTCCTTGAGGTAGAGGTAGAATTTTATTCCAATCCTCTTCTAAGGATTTACTCATGGGGTATCTCTTATCTTTTCTCCCACCATCTCAGTACCTACTGGCATGAAATCAAAATTGGAGAGATTGAAGAAATCAATTTCTTGACCCTCTATTTCTATGATCCATTTTTGTTTCTCATCTTCTAATGTTGAAACCTAAATAGGTTCTTTTGGAGTAGATAGAGGTGTCCCTATTGAGCTTCTTCTCCTTTCCTCTTATGTTTCCCTATCTACACAAGTTTTTTTACTCAAGGGTACATATTCAATGGGTTCCCCTTCTTCTTCAACCTCTACTTCTAGGATTGTTTCAAGGACTTGAGGAGATGAAGTAGTTTTCTTCTTTAACTTTCTCCTCCTTATTCCCACCACCTGTGACTCAATTATTTCTCTTTTGGGAGCTAAAGGTAAGGTTTCTTCCTCTTGTGTAGCTATTGGTGGCACCCTCTTATCTTCTTCATGTTGCTATTCTGGCTCTTCGTCTACTCCTAGTTGCGGTGGTGCTTGTGGCTCTTGGTTGGGCTCTTGAGAAGGCTCTTGTACTATAGGCTCAGCTTGTCGTTCATCTTGTTTAGGTTGCACCTATTCTTGTTGAGGTACTTGTTCCTGATTCATTTGCTTCTTTTCCTTTGTAGGTTTTTTTTCCCTCTTATTAATGCACTTATCCTCCCTAAATTACTCAACCTCCCTCTCATATTTGTGTACCATTTTTGGCCTCACCAAGGATTGAGTAGGGAAGGTTGGCACTATAACTAACGCCCCTTTTCCTTTGATTGGTCATGCAGTGGCTTGTAAGGGGATACCCTAAGGAACTAGATCCATTCTAAATGGCCTCTTTATCCATTCCTTTGTCAACTAGACTACATGTCTAGCTCAACAATTGATTTCAACATTCTCATCTCTTCCAATCTTCGCATTCATTATTAGATGGTCATAGATCTTGTCCATATTGTAAAAAAAATCCAAGATCTCTTATGTATCTTTCTCCATAGCTTTTAGTAGGATCTTTATTTTGAGCACCTTCTCTATGAGATATAGAGTCATCCTACAATAATCCCTTATTCAAATATCATAGTCTTCTAATATGTTCATCCTATGATCCTCAACACATCCTCATGCATCAACTGCTTCCCTACCAGATGTTGTATCATTCTAATATTGTTAAAATATGGGCAAGGGGAGTTGTACTCTTCAAGTGGATGCTAATCCCATTCAAATCAAAATTCACAATGTCCTACTTTTGTTTAACCTCAAAAGCACCAATTTTCATGTGTCAAACCCATGTCTTCTTGTGTTTTCTTCTTACTCTGTCATATGCAAACATAAGTTGGCATGAAATCTCTAGTAAGATTATCTTATCTGATGGATATCTTAGAAGATTCTTTAGGTTTTCCAATGTACTGACTATCCTTAGGTAGGTGAATGTTTTGAACTAGATGTAGTATACACCAACCTCTATGATCCTAGTTGTTGCTTCTACTAACAACCTTTTAGCATAATCACCTTCAATAAATCTAATGATTGCAAATATCAAGTTGTCATTCACCACCCTCTACTCCACACTCTTCTCTCAGAGTTTCTTATTTATCAGTTGTGGATATACCACATAGGGCCAAGCATTAGCATCCTGCATGCTCCCCTTTCTATAAAGTCCTAGGTAGTCTGTGGTCCTTGCCACAAGTAAGTACACCATGTATGATGGCATATAAAATCTTGTATTGACTTTCATGACTATGGGTTTCTTATGTAGATTATCACTGAGGATAGTAGCCCAATATATTAGCATCTTTACCATCTTGATGGTATTAATAAAATGGACCATCTAGGTGTGTAGGTGTCATGTTGTTGGTAGTCCCATGACCCTACTCAAAAGAATAATTGCATACCCAATATCATCCTTCATATAACCCTAATTCATGTCCACTCTTCTGACTCTGTGGCCTACTGGTGTTTTGTCTATTAGGAAAGAAGATTGAATTATTTCTTTAACTTCCTTTTCATTCTCTTGGTACCATCTATCTTCTCGATCATAGGTTATCTTTAAATATTGACCAGCTCTAGGAAGATGGAATACCTTCTTAATATTTCTAGGTTGGAGATCAAGGATTATCTCCCATGTGACACTCTTTATGACCTTCTCTTCAATCATGTAGTTCTCTATAAGATCCATTAGAAGTTATGAGAACTCAACAAATGTAGCATGTGATGTTGTGTTAACAAGTCCTAATCTGATAAGAGCTAACATCATCATAGATTGTTCTTTTGGTTTATTGTAGATGGTAAGGAATGCATTCCAATCTATATGACCAAGCTTAGTATCTTTAATCATAGCATGCCCATCTTGAAATTGGGATCTCCTCAATGCACCTTGGTACTTGAATACAATGGGTTTTGGAGCTATCATTTCTACCATTGAAGACGATGATGATGCCATCTTATTTGCACAAGGGAGGAGACAATAGTTCAAAAAGCTAAGGTTTGACCTAAAACAAAAACCCTAATTGACCCCAAACAGAAGAAAACCTAGCAAAATCAACCCAAATAAGTCAAAACCCAGCCAATCCCCCCCAAAGACCTGTTATGTTGTTTAGCACAGTGCACTAAAATAGCCCCTATTTGGCTATTTGTGTGTAATTCCACACCTACACAGCTACACCCCTTGGTAAGATGTACACATGAGCATGTGTGCAACTGCGCACATGTGTTATGTAAGTGCAATATGGGGGAATGGCTAAGTTTTTATTTGTTTAACTTTAGACTTTGGGAATAAGGGTGTTCATGTGCACACCTTGGTGAGGTATGCATGTGCCACCTTTGTATTAACTTAGGTGTTTATGTTTTATGCCTTAGGTTCAATGTTAAGAAGGTTCACGCATGCACACCTTCTTGGTGTTTAGTTGACCTTGTTCTTTGTTTGCAAGTGGAAACAAAGTAACTAGAAGGTGCACATTGGAGGGTGCATGGATGGGTGGACTCAAAGAGAAAAGTGAAGGTAATAAGGGTCTGAGGTCTTATATTGACCTTGAGCCCTCCTTAGTGCACATCTCCAAAGGGTGCACACCTTCTCAGTGTGCACCATCTAGAGGTGTGTAGGTGTGCATGTGCACATCTCCGAAAGGAGATGAGTGTGTACTTGCACACTAAGCACACTTGCACACCTTGAGTAGGTTTGCATGTGTGCTAGTGTGTTGATGCGCACTTTAGCACATGAAAACCAAAAAACTTTAACTTTTATCTAGATTGAAGTTGTCCAGACCTCCCAATCAGAGACTGAGACTTGACCCAAACTCTTGGGGGATTTCAAAAATGATCCAATGCCTGATCAACATGTATTTATTGCATGGGATATTGTAAGACCTTGATTTTTTTGAGAAATGTAAAATAGACATTTAACTACCTGTAACTAAGGTTTGAAGGTGTAACTCATCACACAACTCATTAAAATAGCACACCTAGTGAAATGTATCCAAAATATGACTTTTTAAACATTCAACCAATACATAATCTAAAAATATCTAGTAATTGAGTTTAAAATTTTCATTTGGTGTTAGTAGAATATTGTATAACTATATGAAATATAACATATATCCAACTTAAATGGACTAAATAGTTATTACTAATCATAAATATTTATTATATATAACTTTATAATAAACACAAAAGGAAAAATACTTCAACATTTTTTAAAAATAAATAAATAAAATTATTGTTATTAAAATAATACATTATTATCTAAAATACAACCTATATCCAACACATAGGGACTAGTAGTTGAACACTAAAAGTTCTGACAATCTCACATATTTCATGGGGAAATATAAGTCATTTATTATTATTCACCTTTTATTTTTGTGGTAAGGCATATTATTAATATAATTTACTCTATGCATATACATTACTATCACAATAGTTCTACACATAAGAATAGTATTTGTACACTAAGATATCAATACTTATTCAATTGTGCATCTTATTTTATTAAGTGAGCATATTATTTTGTAAGTAACATGCATATGATAGATAACTATGATATTTTATTTGAGACAAAAAAAAATATTTCACTTATTGATGAAATCATTTATTTATTTTTACGATAACATTTATAAGTTCTCATGCATTCAAGCATTTGTCTATTTTTACCAACATTTGAATTTTTCTTGATTTACATATAGATTAATTAATTACATACATAGTAAAAATATGTGATAAAATTGAATAATATATTCATAAGAGTGTGATCGACTATTGGACCCTACTCAAGTATTGGTCCCTCTCCACTAGAGCTTTCTGATTTCAAGAAATTTATAATTTACATGCATCCATTTGAAAAACCTTGAGACTATTGAATACAAGAGTAATCTAGAACATCTTCATTACATGCAAAATAATGTTAGAATCTTTACTATAATCTATGTACTCACTAGTACTAAATATTGTGTTAGTCTGTAGTATATGTCTTAAGTTTTCCTTAGTGAGATAGAGTAAAATAGTAGGCAATACCCAATTTATGTTAGTTTGTCATGGGAAAGGGCTTATCGTGACTAAATTGATTGTCAATATGATGTGTTCTTATCCATTTGTGCTTGGAATCACGTGGAATCCAACTCCCATGAAAGTATACTTGTCTAGTTTTTGTGAATTTATTTTTCTTATACATCTGCAAGGATCAAAAAGCTATACTAGGTCCCCTTCTTGTTATATACCTTTGTATTCATTTTTTTGTTTCTTATATACTATGAACTTTATTCTTTTGTTTGTAATATGTTGTGTTCAAGAGTAATATGTCTTGTTTTATTTCTATGGTTTTAATGTTGTGTATAATTTTTATTTTTATTATATAATTTATAAGCATGATCTTTATATCTATTTACTAGTATGTGTTATATTATTCTATACTAGCAATCATATATTGGTATATGATAGCTATGTTTATGCAAAAGCATCTTGGGTTTGTTCGATGACTACTTTGGAGTTCATGGGAAGAAGCTCATTAGTTGCTTTGGAGGGCATGTGTTGGAACTCAGCAATGCTTGTGGGAGCTCGGTGATGCTTGGGAGTTTATCATCACTTGGAAATGTGCTAGTGCCTACTGGAGTTCTTGGTGGATTTAATGCATGTAGCATGTGATTGTGATGTGGACCAATCTGGGAGTTTGTGTGGACCTATTTGTGGTCTTGGTTATCTCTCCTATGTGCATTTAATCATGGTTGTAAACTTAAAGCTTGTCCTAAGTATTTTTGTGTGGTTATCGCATGTTAACTGCAGGTTAATACAAGGGTTAATGTTTTGTATTTAATGTTTGTTGTGAGTTGACTTGTGGCTTAAATATGTATTTAATGCGAGGGGTTTATTTAATTTTGTAATTACTAGGCTGACTTGTGGCTTAGTTGGGTATAAGTAGGGGGTCTTGTGGAGTCTTTATTCAATTCATTCATGGAGTGATTCATTCATTTCAAAGGAGTGAGTCTAGAGAGTAGCTAAAGAGCAAGTTTTCTTGAGCCTGTGGACAGAGCACCAAATTTGAGGTAGTTTACAGTAGGATTGTGGTGGACTTGTGAATTTGGAGAAGAGCTAGTGGTTGCGGTTTAGAAGCAAGGAGGTTGCTTGGTGGCTTCTGAGCACAAGTTGAGATCTTGGAGGTTTCTACCATATTTTTGTTATGTTATAAATCTAGGCTAGCTAGTATAGGATTTGAGTTAGATCTTAAGGACTCTTGCAGAATTGCTATTGTATTTGGCCCTAACCCGGAAGGCCTTACAACTAGGCATATCACATGTAAACAGTTGTTTTATAAATAAAGAGTTGTAATTGGTATTAGATCTTGCATTTGTGTGCATTTTTGTTGTGTTTCCATTGTGTGGCTAGTTGTTGGGGGCTAGGAAATCTCCTTTTAAGATTCTCCTACCTTGCATTGTGTCAGGTGGTATCAGAGTGAAGGTTGTTCTTGAGCATGTAGACAGATCCCTAAAGTTGAGGTAGTTTACACCAGGACTTGAGTTGAGAGAAGTTGATCTGTGAAGATCTTGATCTAGTGGTGGATTTTATTTTTGGAGTCCTAGATATCTTGGTTGTGAGGTGGCAGATCGTGATTCTGACTTGCAATTGCCACAATGCTTGTGGATGGATTGATGGATGCAAAGATGGAAGATTGATCTTTTTGAGGTATAATCACAGAGAGTTTATGGATTGTAGGTCTATGGTCTTGGACTTGTGATGTGGTTCCTAATTGTTCGTGTGAGGTGGCAAGTTGTGATTTGACTTGTAAACAATTTGAGTTTTCCACAAGGAGCATGGGAAGGATTTTTTGCAGAGGGTTTCTGAAGATCTTGGGAGATGGATCTGAGAGGATTGGACCTTGGGATAACTATGAATCTTTGTGATGTGGTGGAGAGGAGGTTTTCCTGAGATGTCTACTCAATTTGAAGCTAGTTTGGTTGATCAAGCTAAGGAGGTGTCCACTCAGTTTGAAGCTAGTTTGGTTGAATAAGTTAAGGATAGGATGAGGAAGGCATTCTATAGATGTTTGTGGAGTTGGGGTCTACCGATCCGGAGGAAAGTTGTCTTTCCGATTAGAAGGCTTGTTCGAGAATGAAGATGTCATAGCAATGTCATGGTGGAAGAGGTTGGTTTTGTTGATTAGTTTGTGGATTATGATACAAAACTTGCAGAGCTACTAGAGGTTGTTGCTAAGGATATTCCTAACCTTGTTGATGTTAGGATGGAGGTTGGTTTTCATGATCAATTAGTTGGGTTTGACATGAAAATTACAGAACACTTGGTCATGGATGATCTGGTTGTTGTTGGTGGTGAGTTGTTTGTTGCAGAGCATATTTTTGTGAGCAATGAGATTGCTGGTGTTGTGAGTTTGGCATTTGTTGATGAAGATCTACATATTGTTGCTAATGTGGAGTTGTTGTTGCTGGTGTGGATTCACTAGTTGTTGTTGTGGATGAGGGTTTGATGTTGAAGCATTGTGTTCAATTTGTTCTTGGGAGTGAGCATGTTGATTGGATGGTTGAGATTCTGGTGTTTGAAATAATGATGCAAATGTGGATGATTTGCAAATTGATTTTCTTGTCCCTGTTGGAGTGGAAGCCTTTGGTGAAGAGGAAGATGGTTATACATCTTTCTTCTTTGGGTATCAAAGTGTGGGACACACTTTTCTATTTACTTGGGGAGTTTGATGCAAGAGCATCTTGGGTTTTCTCAATGACTACTTTGGAGTTCATGGAAGGAGACTCATTAGTTGTTTTGGAGGGTGCTTGGACTGGTACTCAGTCGAAGGAGTGGTTCTTCCCATGTTTTGGGAGCTCAACATCGTCTTAGAGCTCAGCATGGTCTATTGTGCTTGGCATGTGTTGGAACTCAACAATGCTTGTGGGAGCTCGGCAATGCTTGGGAGTTTGTTGTCACTCAATGATGTGTCGGTGTTTACTGGAGTTCTTGGTGGATTTAATGCATGTAGCATGTGATCATGATGTGGATCAATCTGGGAGTTTGTGTGGACCTATTTGTGGTCTTGGTTATCTCTCCTATGTGCATTTAATCATGGTTGTAAACTTGGGGCTTGTCCTAAGTATTTTTGTGTGGTTATCGTGTGTTAACTGTGGGTTAACATGAAGGTTAACGTTTTGTATTTCATGTTTGTTGTGAGCCAACTTGTGTCTTAGATATGCATTTAATGCAAGGGATTTATTTAATTTTGTAATTGCTAGGTTGACTTGTGGCTTAGTTCGGTATAAGTAGGGGTTCTTGTGGAGTCTTTATTCAATTCATTCATGGAGTGATTCATTCATTTCGAAGGAGTGACTTTGGAGAGTGGCTGAAGAGAAAGTTTTCTTGAGTTTGTGGATAGAGCACTGAATGTGAGACAATTTACAACAAGATTGTGGTGGAGTTGAGAATTTGAAGAAGAGCTAGTGGCTATGGTTTAGAAACGAGGTTGCTTTGTGGCTTGCGAGCACAAGTTGAGATATTGGAGGTTTCTACTAGATTTTTGTTATGTTATAGATTTGGGCTAGATGAGATAGGATTCGTAATGTCCCCTCTTTAGTTCGACATGGCATTGATCATGGATTTGCCTATTCCAGACTCTCGTAGGCAAATGGTGTGGAAAGAGAGTCAATTCTGCGGATCAGATAGTCATATCTTGCTCTTGAAAAAGTGTTAAGAGGTTATATTTTATCATTATGTGATATTGGGGCCCACATGTTATAATTTTAATTTGAGTTGCACTTTTTATTTTATAAAATTACTTTATTATAAAAAGTGCATTATAATGAGGATTTATAAAGGATGTTTCTAGAAGTTCTAGCAACTTCTTAGAAAAGTGAATAAATAGAGGGCTGGGCCTCTCATTTGGACATGCTTGGATTGGAGAACTCTTCTACTTCTTCATTGTGAAGACATTTGTGGACTTTGGATCTGCAAATTATTCAATCTTTGGGAACGAATCACTCCCTTGGATTGGCGACTTTGAGGGTGTGAAATATCACCTGAATTGTTGCATAATTGGAGTTGGTATTCAGCCATCTCATTGGAGCTTATTGAGAATTCGTTGTTAGGGTTTGTTTTTGGTTGGAATAAAGATTTCAGATTTTCCCTATCATTGGAGAAGCATTTGACAAGAGTTTGAAGACAGAATAAGTGCATTTTCAGAATTGGCAAAGCAGGGTTCGGAACCACATAATTGCTCATATCTCCTCAACCCCTTGGAGTTATTTTTTATGGTTTTACAGGGTTACTACCTAACCCTAGGTGCCCATTTTCCTTGCATTTGGGGGTCCCAAAACCCTAATATTATTTTATTTCAGCAGTCATACAGGTACGGCCTGGTACGGCCTTGCTAGTTTGGGCAGCAGCAGCAAATTAAGGACAGTTTGGGGGTGCGGTTGGAGGTCTTCATCAACAATTTGCAGCAAAACATGGTGTTCTTCCATAATTCTTCAAACCAGGTTCTTGCATTCTGAAATATATGTCAATTTTTGGGTAAATTTGCTGTCATACAGTCATTGTAATAATCAGTCCAGAATTGGTAATAAAATAATTTCAGAATTTATTGCATTGTAATTGAAATATAGTTCATAAATTGTAATTCTGTGATTATATTCTGAAAGTATCAAATCTGAAATTACCATATTCTGAATATTGTTACTGTTACACACCAAGTGTTTGACAAAATTCCTAAGTTCAGTTTGAGGGTTTCTGTGGCCTTTATAGAGAGGGTCATTACAGGATTTGAGTTGAATCTTAAGGGATCTTGCAAAACTGTTATTGTAATTATTGTTGTATTGGGCCCTAGCCCAAAAGGCCTTACAATTGGCCATATTACATGTAAATAGTTGTTTTATAAATAAAGAGTTGTATTTGATATCAAATCTTGCATTTGTGTGCATTGTTGTTGTGTTTCCACTGCGTGGTTATTTGTTGGGGGCTAGAACATCTCCTTTGGGGATTCTCCCGCCTTGCATTGCATCATATGTTGACATGGAAAATTCATCTATTTAGTGCAAATTTAAGGGTCATTCAGCAGATCATCTAGAAAATGATATTATTTGTACAACAAAAGTCTCATTGGAGAAAGGATAGCTTCAAATAAATTATGCATCTACTTATAGGGATCAAAACATGAATGAAATAAACCTATGAATTAGGATGATAATCAAGCTTCATGACCAATAGACTCTTATTGTATTAATGAGAAAAGAGGGGAGGGCGGGGGGGTGTTCTATTGAGAGAGAAAAAATAGAGAGAAAAAGAGATAGAAAAGAGGGATGGATAAAAAGATGAAATAGGGACAAATAGATAGATAAAGATACATATACATATGAAGTGATATAGAAAGAGGGTTTCAAAGATAAAAAGATAAAGATAAATTACAGATGGAAAAATAAATAAGGAAAGATAGATCAATACAGACACAAAGTGACAAAAATATAAAGGTCTAAAGAAAGAAAGGGTGAGAGAGATGGACAAAAAGAGATGTCTTGAGATGGGGTGGGGGTGGAAGATGAGGATAGAGGTAGATGTAGAGATGGAATTTAAGATGAAGAGGGACATAAATATATAGAAAGACTAAAAGAGGCAAAGGTAAAGATAGGAAGACATAGAAAAACAAAACAAATAGAAAGATATTACTTAGAAGGAGGAAAGAGCTTAGTACTGTGATAAATATATGGTGAAATAGTATGATAGAGAGGTAGAGACATAAGGAGATGTAGAGAGGGTGGGAGAGAGAGTGGGGGATGTGAAGAGAGAAGTATAGATAGATATATAGATAAAGTGGGAGAGATATGTTCATCTATGTCTAGGTACATTTGTATATGTGTATGTGTATGTGTATGTGTATGTGTATGTGTATGTGTATGTGTGTGTGTGTGTGTGTATGTGTATATCTTTTTGTGGTTGTATATGTATGTATGTACATATATATATCTATATGTGTGTGTGTAACATATATGTATATATACATATATATGTGGGTGTGTGTGTGTATATGAGAAAAATAATAAATAAGTTGGAGAAATTAGCATAATATTATATTATGACTATAATTTTAATTAAATATTTTTCTATGTATAATGTTTTAACTAATTATTTATTATTAAAAAATATTATAATTAATTATATCTTAATTTTATAAATAATTAATATATTATTTCAAAATGAAATATATATATATATATATATATATATATATATATATATATATATATATATATATATATATATATATATATATATATATATATATATATATATATATATATATATATATATATATATATGTATATGTATATGTATATATATATGTGTGTATATATATATGTGTGTGTGTGTGTGTATATATATATGTGTGTGTGTATATGTATCTATATATATATATATATATATATATATATATATATATATATATATATATATATATATATATGTATGTATGTATATATATATGTATATATATATATGTGTGTGTGTATATATATATATATAGAACAAGTACTAACGGCTAAATGGAACATAGATTCTTTCCCAGCTTCAGACACGTCTTTTACTTTGCTTCTTCATTGGTGCATCATTGTATTTGTCGTAGGCAATATACTATTGCATTCAGTTCTTACAACGAATGCAATAATTGTATTGTTGTGGACCAATCATTCGTAACAATTTTTTGATTAATTTAATATTTCTAAAGTTTTCATATTTACTTATTAATTAAATCTATTAAACAATGTATTTATCTCAAATATAATTGGTTCAATTCAATTTGTGTTATAGGAGCCCTTTTTTCGGATGCTCCTCCACAATTTTTTCGGCTAAATTTTGGTAAGTTAATTACTTTTAATCTTATACAATATTTATTAATCATTTCCTTCAACTATTTAATTAACATAAAGTAAACATAAACCTACATCTATCCCATAAAACTATAGTTAATTTCATAATTCTTCATCGATAACTTTTGTTTAACATATAGAAAATAAAATAGCTATGGGGAATGAAGTAGTTTTGAACGCAAACTCAATTTAAATCAACCAAAATTAATTTAATATTAAATTTAAAACCAAAAAGTTATTATTATATTATAATTATAATAATAACAAACCTGAAAATGATATAAGAAGGGCTTTGTCTCTCTGCAAGCGGTTATAATTGCAAGCGAATGACTCTTCTTCCGCTTGCAAAATCTGAAGAACAATCCTGAAGAAGAAAAAACCTTTAGGGCTCGTTTGTTTGCTGGAATTAACCTGGAATAGGGAAACGGGAATAGGAAAATTGGAATAAATCTATTCCAATTTTGGCCCAAAATGAGAATAAATCGAATTCCAAGTATTTTTTGGAATTAGATTTATTCTTGCATTGGACCAAAATTGGAATAGATTTATTCCAATTTTCCTATTCCTGTTTCCCTATTCCAGGTTAATTCCAGCAAACAAACGGGCCCTTAGAATTGACATTTTACAATTCTAATATTGCATTAATGTCTCACTTGAAACAACCCATCAGCGGGGCAATGGTAACAACAACAACATTAGTGGTAGTCCGACAATGAAAAAACCTACAGCAATCTGTTATGCAGTTTTGTTTTTGGACAAAAATGTTGTTCTACCACCACCGCTGCCAATTTGTTGCAGAAGAAGGATACTCCACTGCAGCCCAAAAAAAATTTGGTTATCAAACCCTTAGGGTTTCATTTTGTTGATTTTCTTTTTGTCTTTTTCATGAGATTGAAAGAGGCTGAGCGGATGGAGAGGTGCAAGGAGGCATCCTATCCGCCATTGGAGACCAAATATGAGCATTTGCTACAAGATCAATACCGTGGCCACATCCAGGTGAGTGTGTATAGAACGTACTATTTTCACAGTTTCATTCCTATAATGGATTCTTATTTAATTTCATTTTTATCCTATTGTTGTCTCATCTTTTTCCCTCTCTAGTATCTTTTTATAAAATAGTTGTACAGTTTGAAATATTTTGGAATTTGATTGTATAAATTTTTTGATTAATAATACAACAATTTAATCGAATTGAAGTTATATGTTTAGATTTAATTACAAATGATTCTGAATTGCTTAATTTAGAAAATAATAATAATAATAATAATTTAAATAAAATATTAGTAACCATTTTTTTATTAATTCCGTATTTCTAAAGCTTTCGCGTTTATTTACTAATTTTATCTATTATACAATAATTATTTTAATCTTTTTATTCTACTTAATTAAACTATTTAACTTATGGCAAATAGAGCCACTACGTGGCACTTTTTTTTTTTTTGAGGCCTCGATTCTCCTCTATCAGGTGTGCTCAGTTCTTCAACAAAACCTTTTAATATTCTCTAATCTAATTTCATATGCACATATACGTTAAGTCCAGCCATCTAAACAAAAATAATAATCTCTTTCCTTACATAAAATGGGACTTAAACCCTCGACTTTGGCTTTTGAAGCGCGATGTGCTCCTTCCTCTACAGTCTGGAAAATACCATTCACTGTATATGGGTTTCTTCACAAAAAGGCAGACTCTGAAATGTTTCGGTAGTCTCTCGATCAGCGGGACGAGCTTTCTGCAGCGATGCATTTTACGCGGTGGGCTTCAGCTTTAATTCTTTTATCTTAAACAGAAAATCCTTCATTTCGAACAACATTAGTCTACTTAATTCTCTCCCTTTTGCATCTTTTCTGTATTAAAAAACTGTGACCCGTACTTTTTCAATAGTGATTTTATCCCCTTAAATAGTGACAGCTTCAACATGAAAAAAAAAACGGTGATCTTCACTAAAAAACTCGCAGAATTACCTATGATCAAACAGTTCAAAACACTACTTGCACTGATACCAAGTTAAAAACCAGACATAGAGGAAAAACGCAAATATGGGCTCTGCTGGTCTTTATTTATTAATTTATAGAAGCATACATATTAAATGCTAGTTCCACTGTAGCAGAGACTTAGCTTTGGAGTTGACTGTGAATAGGTGCAATACTGTGCGTTAGAACAACGTGGATGGCTGTAGATGGAGTTGAGCGGTTGGATGTGAGTATTGCTTAGCCTGTGTCGACATATTGGCCGTGCTGATAATTAATTTTCTAATTCTAGTATCTCCTCATAAATTAATTTTCAGACAATTTATCCTCATGAAATACAAACGATGAGTCCCAACCTAGAGCCTCGTTAGGTACTCATTTACAATCACTTGTCAAAATACTATCATTCATATTGTTTCTGTCAACACAGTCACTTAGGTTTTCACGGTTTATCCCTAACCATGCAAAATTGAAGTGGTTTCAAGCTCACTACAAACATCACACATGTGGTTTCAAGATCACCACAAACTTTTCATTATAGGGGTTTTAGCTCACCACAAACCTCACTCACAAATGGTTTCAAGATCACTATAAACATTGCACCTAGGTGGTTTTGGATTACCAAAAACCAAACACGCACTAGTTCTAATGACCACAAATTATCATTACGGGGATATTATCATCACTATGTGCTTTTCTCCATTTGTACCTGCATCAAAATTGATTATTGAGTCCATATAAAAAGAAATCCATCTACCGATATGTAACGGCCCTGGGGAGTAGACTGTTCGACACTTGCTACCCTATCTCAAAATACAAAGGGTTTTGGGCTACGCCTTCTCCTAACATGTTGCAGAAGCTAAAAATTTCCCAAGCTTGACTTAAATAAAGCAATGGCACGACGAAATGTGTCAATCGGATACCACGGATGCACAAGTCAGTATGGCAATGTAAAACAGCAAAGTCCCAAACAAGAATGCAAGAACACAGACCAATTGTATAGGTGGGGCAGATTGCCCAGATCTTCTTTACCATATGCACAACTCAGTTACAATATATAAAGACAGATCTTGTATTCACAAATATAGATCTCCCCAATATGAAAGAGCTAAACAGTTCTAGTTGCTCCTAGTTATTACAATGAAGATGAGTACACCGACTCATACAAATATGACATGAAACAAGATACCAATGGAGTATGCAATCTTGCAACTCGATGTTCAAGACATCTCGACCCTATCGTCAACTCCTGCACTGCTGCTCGCTTTGCTACTCTAATTGCTCTTTGAATTCACTATCACCCAATCCGTTAACTCCAAGCCCATAAACTAGTCGAATGTAAATCCCAGCAAGGTGCCAAGTCTACTTGGCCTCAAAGATCACCTTTGCTCCTATGCGCACCTCACTATCTTTGCACTCCAACTCTTATGCTGCCTGAACTCCACTTCTTAGTCTGCCCCCAAATGAATAACCTAAGCCCCCTTATATAGGAATGCCTTGAGTAAACTCCCAATCCTAGCTATTGTGCAAAATAGGTCCTGACCCATTTTCCCCTACTTCCTAAATTAATGCAATGGCTAGTTATGTTAACCAAACATAACATAACGACTACCTTAGCCGGTCCTATCCTAATGCCCAATACATACAATGAAATAGGCTCGACTTAGTCTAATGCAATACTTTGACTTACATGACACATAAGTCGGTTGCATAGTGCAACGCCCAAGAAAGACTTAACCCTCAACCCTGGGTCCTATTTTACCCAGTTCAATTGTCCACAAGTTCATGTCGGCTCAATCCAACACTTCACCCAAATCATGAGACCATGTCCCCAAGTCTTGACAAAAATCTCAGTTGAGCCAATCTCGAAACAACTCAACCTTTGTTGCCAAAACATCTTCTAAGTTGTCAAGATCACCCAGTCTAGCTGAGTCATTCTGCCAAACTGCCTACTCCATCTCATGAATGCATCGCCAATCCGATGCTCAAAGTCTAGCCCCGTGACATCCTCCCCCATTAAACTATGGCGACATCCTGGGCGCTTGCACATTCGACCTTAATGTGTTGGGAGGTGATCTCTGCCAGGTCACTCCAAGTGCAAACGGTCCCCTTTCTCAAGGGTCCCAAGGATGTCTCTAAAATCTGTTTGATGCTCCGTCTCAACTCCTCTCTCAAACTCGGCTGCAAACGGTCCCAACATCAAACTGACTCCATTCTGAAATGACTCGTCTAAATCCCGAGAATCAAAGCAAATCCACCGAGTGTCACCAAATGTATGAGCTGCCAAGGCTAAGGCAAGATGCAATGTAGAAGGCTGATCCTTCTCAACATCCATCAAAGTCGAGGAATTGAGAGCTCTCTTAGAACTGTGCTCGTGGAATGTCGAGATGAGGCACGTTTTCCCAGTCTTCATCACCATGATACAGTTTAGGTGCGGTGCAACCAATGCTTTGGCTTGCCTCAAAAAGTCTTGTCCCAGAATCAGCTCATACCTATCCAGATCTATAGCAAAAAAGTCTACCTTGTCTTGCCAAGTTCCAAATCGCATGGTCACATCTCGGATCTTGCCAACCACTCGTCTTGGAAGCTGTTCGATTGCCTTGAATGATGCTCCACTCATCTATCTTCAAGCCCAGTTTTCTAGCCCGATCTGTTGATATGTAATTATGTGATGCACCCGAGTCCACCAATGCATTGGCTTCCTTTTTTCCAAAAGTCCAGCTTGTGTAGCTGTCGTTGAACTTGTTACTTGTCTCAATGCGTTAAGTAATTACAAAGACCCAATCTCGGCTATCTTTTTTTCTCCAACCACTACATTCAAGTTAACTTTGTTTAGACACTCTTGCAAAATGATCCGGCTGCTAGCAAATGAAGCAAGTCGTCTTCTTCCTCTTGTTGGTTTCCCCAAAACTCAACTCACCTTCATCTGACTTCACCTTCTTTCCTTTTACGTCACCATTTCATTCTAACCCATTTCATTTCTCTTCCTTCAAACAGAATCGCTTGACCTTCTCGTTGAGGTTGGTTTGAACACCTTCAAACCCGATGGATGCATCTCTGTGTGATCCATCATACCATCAGCTTCCAAAATTGCTTCTCCCAAAATCTACACCTTTTAACATCGTATCTCTTCCGTTGCCTAGGGTTGCAAATTACTCGTAAACAGGTACATCTTTTTCAAAGTTGTTCAATTTCTTACATTCTAGATCTATCTCTCGGAATGTACTTACATATTCCCTCAAGGTGCGGGTATGTTTCAACTTGTCGAAACATTCTCAGATTAACCAATCCGAGTTCCCTGGTCGGAACTACTCTTGCAACGCTGCCTTTAGCTCAACCCAGGTCCGTATAGGTCTCACCGCCTTTCCAGCACGTTCATCAACAAGATGTGTTCTCCGCTACAATTTCGCACTCCCCTTGAAACATGATGCAACCTTCTTCAATTTTGCCTCATCGGACAGCTCGGGAACGCTAGACAAGTATTCCTCCACATCTCAGAAGAAGTTGTCCAACAAAGTATCATCCCATTGTCCTTCATACAATCCGATCTCCATCGAATCTTTATCCCCAAAGTTTCCACCTTGCAATAACGTCTAACAAAGAGCTAGTCCATCCTTCAAGAAGCGCAACTCTTCCCGAAATGACTTCATCTCATTGGCCATCTCAGACAACTCTTTGATCAATTGTTTCTTAAGATTAGAACCTTCCAGCATGTCTAACCTTTCCTCATGAGCTTGAAGCCAATCCTTATGCTTCAAGGTGTCAATCTTGCTTCGTCCAATTTCATGAGGTTGAGGTTGCTCCACATCAAATTGACTATCTATATCTGCCATCATGCCAATCTTATTCCAAGTCTCTCAGATCTCCAACCAATCTGACCCGAGGCTGAACCGATACCAACTGTCCCAATCGATATGTCTAGAATACCTCACTCATAATCTTGGTTCAAACTTGAAACACTCTCATGCTTAGATCAATCGGCTTAGATACCAACTCACCGAGTTGGTATGCATAAAGATACCTTCTCGAGCTGCTCTAACCTGTTCAAGATCAGATTGCTTTGATACCAACTCCTCGAGTTGGTATACACAAAGATACCTCCTTGAGTCGATCTTCTCAACAGTCTATCCCAAATCAGACTTGCTCTAATACCAACTGTAACGGTCCTTGGGAGTAGACCGTTCAACACCGACTACCCTATCTCAAAATACAAAGGGTTCAGGGCTATGCCTTCTTCTAACGGGCTGCGGAAGCTAAAAATATCCCAAGCTTGACTTAAATAACGCAACAGCATGACGAAATGTGTCAATCGGATACCATGGATGCACAAGTTAGTATGGCAATATAAAACAGGACAGTCCCAAACAAGAATGCAAGAACACGGACCAATTGTATAGGTGGGGCAGATCGCCTAGATCTTCTTTACTATATGCACAACTCGGTTACAATATATAAAGACGGATCTTGTATTGACAAATACAGATCTACCCGATATGAAAGAGCTACTAAATAGTCTTAGTTGCTCCCAGTTATTACAATGAAGATGAGTACACTGACTCATACAAATATGACATGAAACAAGATACCAATGGAGTATGCAATCTTGCAACTCGATGTTCAAGACATCTCAACCCTGTCGTCAACTCTTGCACCGTTGCTCGCTTTGCTACTCTAATTGCTCTTTGAATTCACTGTCACCCAATCCGTTAACTCCAAGCCCAGAAACTAGTCGGATGTAAATCCCAGCAAGGTGCCAAGTCTACTTGGCCTCAAAGATCGCCTTTTCTCCTATGTGCACTTTGTTGTCTTCGCACTCCAACTCTTCTGCTGCCTAAACTCCACTTCTTAGTCTGCCCTCGAATGAATCACCTAGCCTCCTTGTATAGGAACGCTCGGTAAACTCTCAATCCTAGCCATTGTGCAAAATAGGTCCTGACCCATTTTACCCTACTTCCTAAATTAATGCAACGACCAAACATAACATAACGACTACCTTGGCCAGCCCTATCTCAATGCCCAATACATACAATGAAATAGGCCCGACTTAGTCCAATGCAATACGTTGACTTACACGGCACATAAGTCGGTTGCATAGTGCAACGCCCAAGAAAGACTTAACCCTCAACCCTAGGTCCTATTTTTCCCTATTCAATTGTCCACAAGCCCGTGTTGGCTCAATCCAACACTTCACCCAAATCATGAGATCATGTCACTAAGTCTTGACAAAAACCCCAGTTGAGCCAATCTCGAAACAACTCAGCCTTTGTTGCCAAAACATCTTCTAAGCTGCCAAGATCACCGAGTCTAGCCGAGCCATTCTGCCAAACTGCCTACTCCATCTCATGAATACATCGCCAATCCGATGCTCAAAGTCTAGCCCCGTGACACGATAGACATAGCTACCCAGCCGCTATACTTGCTAGTTGTATAGAAATCATTTTCAGGTGCTTGGTTCATCAATATGTTAAAACCAAAACCTTTGGGGTTTCAGTCACAACTGATAATGTGCCCCTTACAATAGCTCAAGTACAATAGATTCTCTAGATTTTCCTTTTAACAAGGGTGACATGCACTCAAAAATTAATCCAAAATATTTAACCCATTAACAACACAACCTTTTTCGACTTCACAACTGCACATTGTTTAGGACTGGCCTCTTTTTCAAGAGCCTCCCAAATACTATCAATAACTTCATCAAATGAACATATCAATTTTATGTGGGGTATCTTCAGCTCAAGTGTTCCAATGATAGAGACACATTCTAACACTTCAGCACTAGCACACTTTTATTTTTTGATAAATTTCAACAAACTAAACACCCAACAAACTCTAGCATCCCATCTCACCTCTCATTCAAACATTTTGCATCTGAAACAATCAATGTCAACTCTCACACATTTCACACATTTCATTAACACAAAAAACATGAATGGTCCATCTTCACAAAATACTTCAAACACAAATGCATAACAGAACACCTTTAATAGCAGCATAATAATTTTTCACCTTCAACTTTGGCTTCCTTCTTTTCACAGCTTCTCTTCTTTTTATAGCAGGCGCTCAATCTCTCATTTGTTTTTCTTTTCACCTACTTGCAGCACACATTTCTAAGCCCACCTTGCTTAGATTTTTCGATAGCTCCTTCATAGAGGATTGTTCTATTGTGTTGGATGCAGAAACACAATAGCAAGCACACAAAATATGATGTATTGCTGCACTCAAACTTTGAACGCTCACAGCAAGCGCAGAACACTAAAGGTCACTCCAACTTCAATGTAGTTGACAAGAGTTGACTTTCAATCAGCGAAATGTATCCCTGGTGCCTTGCTCTCTGCAGGCATCTTCATCTGCCACACTCCATTTTCACTTCGCTCTTCAAATGGTGGTGCTTACAACTCCAAATAGGGGCTGGCCTTCATCTATTAATTTATAGAAGGATACATATCAAATGCTAGTTCCACTGTAGCATAGAGCTATGGAATTGATTGTGGATAGGTGCAATAGTCTGCATAAGAAGAACGTGGATGGCTGGAAATGGAGTTGAGCAGCTGTACATGAATATTGCT
This sequence comes from Cupressus sempervirens, assembly GCA_028749045.1. Taxonomy (NCBI): domain Eukaryota; kingdom Viridiplantae; phylum Streptophyta; class Pinopsida; order Cupressales; family Cupressaceae; genus Cupressus; species Cupressus sempervirens. Next base: position 54,452,342 of record CM053789.1, on the reverse strand, counting down.
TGGTCTATGCTGATAATTAATTTACTTATTCTAATACACACCACATGTTTATGTTTGGAGAAAGTCTCTACAAATTGGATAAATCAATAAACAACTTCTTTCTAAAGGCAGTGGCTTCTCTTTTATTTTTGCATTCTTGATTTGCAGGATGGCTTGTATATGTTTTTTTTGCTAAATAACCCTCAACCAAAAGACTTCTTACAGGGGCTGCAGGCAAACCGTTTTATAATATAATTTCACCTGGCAGCCAGGGTGAATTGCATGGCATTGAGATTTATGCATCACTTCTCAACAATTGGAATATTCAAACAAAAAAAGCGGTGCACTCTTAAAAAAAATGTGTATAATGCTCAAAACATTTTGGTTGAACTGAATTGATAAGAAAATAAGAGCTGCAATGCAGCTGGGTTCCCTGTCTAAAGGAAAAATTGGAGAAAGTATCAACTAGTTAGCATAAAACACCATTGTTGCTTGCTGCAATTGTAAATGACTCTGTTGCAAAAACAGTTAAAGAGTTATTGTACACTTCAATTATTCAGCAGTTATTAGCAGCTGATTTTACAAAACCTGAATGAAAAAATAATCCATTTTGCTTTCGAAAGCTTAGTATCTTCTATGTACAAACCGAAAAAAGGTCAGTAAATGGAACTTCTAATCCCGTTGTGAAGGTATAGTATTTCCACCACCATCTTCGGTTTCATTGAGATTATAGATGATGCATCTATCAATTTGGAGAGAGCCATATACTTTTGACCTGCATTATGCAACATAGCTACCCACCTCCAGATGTCAGAATTCCATGTTCATGCATAGGCCCCATAATGACTTTTACTCCAGATATGTGAAAACTAAATCATGGTTGTAATGAAATTTGTTGGTTTAAAAAAAAAATTAAAGAATAAGTGACTAAGTCTTTGTGAAATTTAACCAAATATAAAATGCATAGCAAGGAATTTCTATAACTCAATCAGGAAATAAATCACTGCACACTATAATCCACAACTAGTTGCAGATTTATGTAAAAGAGTTCAGCTTACTCAACTCCACAGACTTGGCAATCAGTTGAAAAAACAGAGGGAAACAAAGAACATAAAGATTTGACAAAATAATCCAATGCAGCTATACATAGGCCTCTATAGGAGAAATAGGATACCAAACAAAGCAATTACTGCTCTACATACAGTTCTAAGGGTTTGTAGCTTTTCCTTGGCATTCTGTTATTGGCTTTAATCCTTTTTAATCTCAGTATATGTAGTACTCTATGTTCTTAAAATTGAAAAAAATATTACAAAGCTATTGTACGGCAAAAATGGTAGTTAGACAGTTACCGGTGCGGACATGGTTGTGTCATTTCCTTGGCACCGTTTCAGACATTATAAATGTCGTGAACACTTATGTATTTTGGCATCATTATCATTGTATGAAATATCATTGTTGTGTATGGAAAAGCATTTGATAATGAATCGTATCTTGCATTGATTATATGTTTTCTTTCCTATTCACCGATGGACTGAACATTTGGCGCTGTTGCCGGGGATCGAACCCGGGTCACCCGCATGACAGGCTAAATATTTTCCAGATTCCTGTATGTCATAGCAATTATTTTGTCTCAACTGTTCAATAATATTTCACTCACTGTTTACTCTGTTAGATATGCATCTCGGTGAGTTTCCGTGGTGATGGCGACTTGGATACATATCCTTCATTCATTTCTTGTATCTCTTTGGCTGTAGTTATAGAATGGTATTTGTCTGACATATGTAAAAGGAAATTGGCACTATTTTTGAGATGTGTACTCATTCTTGATTATAGTATTTTAAGGGATTATACACCGGGTTGTTAATTTGTTGAGAATTTCATAACAATGGATACAATATGGTTCGTAATAACCATGTTGATTTAGTATATGCACTGTTGATTCATGGAGATTAATATTATGTTATTCTAGCAGCACTTTAGAGAATGAAGCTGATCGCTGAGGTATATAAGTCTAAGCATTCCATACTATAAAAGTTGTAAGAATGCGTTGTCTAGTTGCTCAGAGCTGTATGGGTCAGTGAAGGACCGCACTGAAAATATCGGCTAGTTGTTTGGAATCCTACTTTTTAGATGTCTTGTTTACTTGCCTCTGACTAAAATTCTAGGAACATATAATGGCCTAGAAACATTTTTAATTGAGCATATTTTTTGTTATTTGAATTCGCATATATTTCAGTGCCGGAAAAGGATGAAAAGAAGTAATGATATTATATAAAGGAATGCTCCTTGAAATGATCGGCAAACATGTTTGAAAAATAACGTGAGTTTAGGAAGTTTATTTTCATTGAATAAACTTATCTAGTTCTCAATTTTTATTGAATTTAATTGGAGCAAATCTATTTTCATAAGTCATGTGCACAATTTAAAAAGATTCATTATGTATTTGGCACAATTTTTTATTTCCAAGATGATTTATATTTAAGTATACATGGCAAGGGTCCCATGTGAATAATGGTTTTGATTTTTTCAAACAAAATTTTGAATTGTAATTTGTTTCTTAGTTCTATGAGGTGAAATGAGTCATCTTGTATTCATACAAGCACTTGCAAAAAAGAGAGGACCTTTATGTACTTGAGTAACAAAAGGGTCTGATCATTGGGAGAGCTCTTGGCTGTGAGGCCCATGATCTTCTGGCACTTGATCAACAGAGAAGATTTAATTTTGCAAGCAAATGTGAACTTAAATGCAATTATGTCTATGAGTAACAGTCAGAGAATCAAAGAAATCATACTCACAAAGCAGACCCAGAATCCAGATAGCATTATCAAAGCAGAGTTTTAGAAAAATGTATGATAATAAATGTTTTCTATCAGCGATTTTTGTAAGATGATGTAGTTACAACTGTGCTGGTAAGCATACATGCCGAAGTCAATGCATGTACACACAGTAGGGGTATTGTAACAATTTCGATAATCTACTGCAGAAGCTTCTATATTTTTCTTGAAAGTTTATAAACCCCTTTCAATAGATGCATATTGTGCAGATCCTGCACTGTTACACATTTGAAATGCTTGCTACGAGTGCAATTGCATATTTAAAATAGTGGTTTTTTATCAGCACAAATGGTAAGTGATCTAACTTGTGATTCTGTACATCTCAAAATAGCCCCAAAGGTTTCATAGTGTACCTTTGCTTCATCCAGTGCAAGTGCAACCACTGCCTCCTAAATTCCCCTTATTCTCTTCGGAGTGGTTCTCCTGTGCAGGTTTTACCCTAGATTCTTAATTGGCAAATTGTCAGGGTGTCCTCAGTGGCATCCCTAATTAGTCTCACATCAAAGCCTGCATCTTCTAATTCTTCTTTTACTGTGTTGTGCTGCAAATGAGATAACACTAAATGTGTTACACCCATAGTCAACTGGGGTCAACTGGGGTGACTCGCACGACTCGGCTGACTTGTCTGGCTGACCCGGCTGACTCACCTAGCTAACTCAGCTGACTCATCTAACTCATTTGATTTTTAATTTTTAATTTTCAAAAAAAATTTAATACATCTAAAATTTACCTTTGCAGTTATGTATATGATCAAATTACCTTCTATTTCATGATTTTATTGTGTCTTTAAGCTTTATTCAATAATGGGTGCATGGAATTTCTTTAAATCCTTAAAAATTTATAAATTTCAAAGGTTTTGTCACTTTACCAAGTCACAAGCGAATCCGAGCCGGGTCATGAGTCGAGTTACCCTTGCCGAGTTAGGGCTAGGTCTGAGTCTCATTACTTTGGTTACACCCTATAAGAAAATTAAAGAGCTATTAGACAAATGCAAGTTAATAAGGCAATTGATTTATTACAGGACCTCTATTTTGCGTAATTGACCATTGGAATATTTATTCTTGTCCTTTCCAGACTTGAAATTAAGAGTATGCGGGAAGAAACCTAGAGATACATTGACTTTGGTACCAATACCACATGACTAGAGATTAAAGCAAATCCAGCTTCTAGTATGTTCCAGTTTCATTTCAGGCTTTAATTTTGCATAGTTAGAAAACTAGACATAAATATCTGCCACTACAGGTATTGCTATATTATTTAAATTTGAGTAGAAAGCAAAAAGTCAAAGTTAATAGTTTAAGTTCAACAGAAAAAGATTTTACCACTATGTTATATCTTACCTCCATAAAGGCCCTCCATTAGAGTACCATGACCTTGCTTTGAAGAAGAAACACGAAAATCTTCTTGATCCTTGTTTTTTGAGGGTGTTTTTTGTTTCTACTGCATAAGAAGCACACTCCATTCCATTCACATAGAATGTTGCGTTAGTGACTTTCGATGCATCTAATTTTTTTTTCTGAAGATGATAACAAAGGAGTGTAAGCTCATCCTTTGTTTCTAATCCCAACTTTCCTTTCAACATTAGTCGATCTAGTAGAGTAGTTACTAATAGTAAATTTCAATTTTAAAATCCTCATCTCTCAGCCAAATCAACATTCTAGACTTTTCTTGTTCTATGATGACCAAATATTCTATAAAATCCACATATGCAGTTGGTATTAAATAATAATAAGTTTCAAATTCAAAAATCCTAATATTAAAAATTAGAAACCGTTAGAAAACACTAGTGAATGGCAATATTTTCATCATGTAATAGAATTAACAAAGCCAAGAAACAATAAGATTGTGTTAATATACCAACTAAGAGGGCGCAAATTCGAGTGGCACCCTTGAGAAACTTCTCACTCACATAAATATTGTAGCACAATTCTCAGAATACATCATGAAACCCTAGTCTTAACTTGCACCTTCACTTCTAATCATATTGATCAAGAACTTTGTCTATTACTACTATAATATAAGCCTTCAACACCTTTTACAGACATATGTCACACCAAGAGGTTTAATTTGGACAGCAAGGCATTTCTAGGGATATTTTGGCATTTTTCATAACCTTCAAATGGGTACTACATCAAATGCCACCTAGGGTAAAAGCTTTCTATTTCAAGGTTGCATTGGGTACCATTGTACTACCATATGTGTGAGCTACAGTGAATTGTTTGGCTGGACATCCCAAAGAAATGTAATCTCCTGAAACAACGCCCTATAGATAAGCACAAAATGTACGTCTAAAAGAATCACAAATTTACAAGCACAGGCAATTGGTAGTTGTAGAATTGAAGTTTGCAACCTTCCCCAACATCTTGCCTCCCTAAGCCCAAATGGGAGCCTTGAAACACAGTATTGACATCTATCAAACAATAAAGGAAGGGAGAAAGTTTTGTCGATGTTATCAATGAGAGAGATGTATGCTAAACTTGGAAGAAAAGACAAGGCATATGAAGTGTTAATTCCTATAATGCATGTAACCATAGTTGGAAAACTCGGACTTAGTAAAAACTCGCCAACCCTTGAAAAAAGAATTTAGAAAAAAGTTCAGCCAGCTATTAAGAAACCTTGGAAATTTAGAAAACATCTTAAATTTTGTTACAAATGCATTTTTCTAGCAAAATTTAATGAAAAGATGCATCTAATGAGTTAATCAATGAGAACACAAAAGATACAAGCTAAGTTTAGATATATATATATATAAACACAACGTGAGTAATCACATTGTCCTTTGGACTATTGATGGTTGGAAGCAAAATAATAAATAGTTTCTACAAAACTAGAAGTAAATCCATCATTGCAATCATATCTTCCTCTTCCTATCTCTAGTCGCTAAGAAGGGAGAGGAACTAGAGGGTCTAGTTCTAGAAATAGAAGCTTGCATTGGGCATGATTGTGCCTCCTCACTTGGAATCTCTGTTGATGTGTGTGGCTCACTCTCCATCCCGGATGTATCTCCTCTTGGCATTGACAATGACTCATTTGAGTCCTAATTGCCCTCCTCAATGTCATCTGATGTAAAATCCAAAACACTCGCCTCCTCCTCCACGGCCTGCCTTTCCAAGTCAATGATGTCATCAAAGTAAGGATCTATATTGTCCAAATCAATTGGACGAGCTCATGCTTCTTGTGCTATTTTATGCACAACTTAAGATTATATTACACATAAAGGTCATCAAGGTGTTTTTGGGCTAATTTGTTTCTCTTCTTTATGTGGATGAATTCAAATAAACTCTAATTGAGCTCACAATGAAATGAGTCAAAACGCTAACACAAGATTTTGATTTCCACCCAAACTTTGCCACCAAGCATGTGCAAGCAAAAAAATAAAATTTTGAAAAGTTAGAAAGCAAAGAGAAAAGTGAATAATAATTTATCAAATGGTGAAATTGCAAAATTTTTACCTAGGGTTTGAGTGCCTCTTGCTCTTTTTGATAGCTCAGAAGAGAATAATTTACCCTTTGAATCAACATATATTTGTTTTCCGGTTATAACAAGGGCTTTCTCTTCAACATTGGCTATCATTCTCTGAATGCATATAGAGAAGCCCTCCATGACCTCTCTATTAAGATCTGAAAAGGAATCATCATGCCTAAAACAAAAAGAAAGTGAAATCAAGTCTTAGTAAAGAATTAGTGTACCTAAAATGGGGGTTGAGGAAGTACTCCACTGCATGAATGGGTTGGTGAAGCTAATTGTTCCACATCCTATTATTAATTTCCCAATCCATTTGAGTCTATCCCTTGTATAGTAATTTTTTTAAGATACCCCATTGGGGTTTGATCGTCATCAACCAAACTCAAAACTCTAACTAGGGGCTTAGACACCTACGATTGAAATTTGAAAAATACAAATTAGTTTACAAATATATTAATTAATGAAGTTACTAACTTGGTAAGTTACAAATATATAATAAGAGACTTGAATCTAGAAGAATAAATAATTAAAGTTTTGACGTTACCTTCATCTTAAAAGCTTTGTCCAAAAAAATTTGGTCAAAGACTGTGTATGGAACAAGCTCTCCTTCAAGGTTTTTTGAAAAAGATGAGTCAAGCCATGGTTGACTCACAAACATTTGTTTCAAAGAAGATAATGCACCAATTATATTTTGCAACGTCAAGATAACCATTGCAAAGCTTGTGACAAGGGATCTCACCAAATCTTACCCTTTTGTGAATTCTTTCATCTAATTTAGAACCTAGGCGTGATTGTAAATATACTTTGTGACCTACCTTGCATCTTCTACAATTGGAATCACCTAATCAAGTTTCTTTATGTCCTCAAAAAGAAGGCCAGGAACATGTGCTGCACAAGTTGTCCAAAAAAGAGGGGGGTGCCTCTCTTGGAGGATTTTATCAAGCATAGTCGTAAGAATTCAATAATTAGTTTCCATATTTTACATCAAAACTAAATTAAATATCACTTTTTTTAAATTAATTTTTTTATATTATACTCATTTACAAACCTTGTACTTGTCGTCGGTAGAAATTGTGTATCGGCCGATGGGTCCCTTAGGAAAGGAAATTGTGTATCGGCCGACGGGTCCCTTCGGAAAAGTTCTTGTTATGTAGCCGACAGTGAATAGTTTGTAGCGGACATGATGTATCTGGCCGACGGATACCTTCGGGAAGGTTCATCGAAAAGTATTTATAACCCCTTCGGGAAGCATTGTAATCATATCTTATTATTATCATATCATATGAGAAAAGCATAATGTACTGTTCGCATATGCGAATAATAATAATAGTTCTGCTATTGCTGTTCGGTGTTCGTATCGAATTCTTGTGTGCGTTGCTTTAATTAATCCATACGGTAAACATTTGGCGCCGTTGCCCGATGGATCTGGCACGTAGGCAGGCGAAGATGAATTAAATGCCGAATCAGTTGAACAAAGACAAGAGTAAGCTAAAGGAAAAAGATGACATACGCGTTGCGCAGGAAAATTTAATTTTGGCTCAGCAGATAGAGCGTCGAAGGAGGTTTCAAAAGATTTCCGACGGAAGCAAGAGCACGGAAGGATTGTTGAAGGAGACTCGACAACGGCTTGATTTGGTGGAAGAAGCGCGGGAGGAGTTTCTGAACCTACATACGCCACGGGAAGAGAATCTTGATGGAAGCAGATCGACTCGCACGGCTCAAAGTGGAGAAGGAGCACGAGCGTGGAGTGACCTCTTCGTCCGAGATATACTTCTGGAACGGACAGCTACGGTTGACAAACCCTCTTCTTCACCAAACAGCGCGGAAGCAGAAAACTGTGCGGGTGTTGAAAATACCGCGGAAGCAGAAACCAGCGCGGGTGTTGAAAATAGCGCGAAAGTAGAAAACAGCGCGGGTGTGCAAAACAGCGCGGGTGTCCAAAACAGCGCGGGTGTACAGAACAACGCGGGTGTCCAGAACAGCGCGGGTGTTCAGAATAGCGCGGGTGCTCAAAACAGCGCGGGATTGCAAAACAGCGTAGGTACACAACAAAACCCTCAACAGACAGTAATAATGGCAGGTCCGAAGGAAAAATTGCCTAAATTTGATGGTGATGAAGTAGCTGATCCCATTCGACATTGTAAAACATGTGAAACGATCTGGAGGGCGAATGGCATAACAGATACAAACGAATGGATCCGACAATTTCCCGCAACCCTATGAGGTGTTGCCATTGATTGGTTTACTGATGCTGATCCACAAAAATTAAATAGTTGGGATAACATTAAAAAGGAGTTCATCGCAGAATTTCAACTTTTGCGTGATGACAATGAAATTGTCGCAGAGATATTCAATACCAAGCAAAAGAAGAATGAAACTGTACGGGTCTTTGCCAGGAGGTTGAAGGACTTAATCAGTAAGATGGAGAATAAGCCCGCTGACGGGTTACAGAAAAGATGGTTCATTGAAGGCCTTCACCCGAAGCTGCGGAAGAAAATGAAGATCGTGCCGCCATCCACATACAATGAAGCGTACAACCGGGCAATGAACCTCGAAAGTGACCAGAAGACAAAGAAGAAGAAGAAGACCAGCTCATCTGATTCAGATGACGATGCATCCTCCGAAAATGATAGCAGTGATGACGAAAGAAGCAACAAGAAGGTTCGTGCCCTTTAGAAAGACATGATTCAGATGATGAAGGAATTCAAGAACATGAACAAGGAACCTAAGGGCAATGACCTATGGTTCACGGAATGTAAGAAAGAAGGCCATACGAAGGGATCTTGCCCGAAAGATCAATTTTGTGAAATTTGTCAGATCCTGGGACACTCGGTAAAGGAGTGCCCTTTCAATTTAAAAACAAGGACACCGCAGCAAGTGTTCCTGTCACAGGAGGCCTCCCCGTCCGGAGGGAACGGGAACACCAGTACGGAAGGTGCCACATCGGGTGGATATAGAAACAACCGGCACGGTCAAAATAACAACAATACCAGCAACAACAATAATGGCGGAAGGAGTCGAATTCAGTATGATGCGAATGGTCGGCCGATAGTTCAATGTCGCACATGCAATCTGTGGGGTCATTTCGCCCGAGAGTGTACAACAGCGAACACACCAAAGTTGTTATGCAGATGGTGTGGATCTGGTGATCATGAAGATGCTAGGTGTCCGAAGTCGAGAGTAAACTTGATCACCATCAGGACGAATGAAGAAGAGGTTTTGGCCATCACACGGAAGCAAGCAAAAGTGTACCCCGACCCGGCGGAAGAAAAGAAGAGACTGGAAGAAGCACGGGTAGAGATCCAGAAAGCAACACAGGAAGAAACGGCACACCTGAAGGACACGCTGAGTACTTCCGTACAGAACTGCGCAGAACAGAACATTGTCTGGCAAATATTGCATACGGAGATACCCGTCAAGATAAATGATCTATTTCTCACTATGCCTCAACTCCGTACAGCTCTCACAAATATAGTTCTGAGTGTTAAGCAACCTGTAGAGCAAGCCAATGACAAACAGGCGGGTACAAGTGCAGAAGATCCGATGTTGTTAGCCCTTTCATCTGGACGCTATCCAGCCGTTGTGGAAATGGGCCTTCTCGGGACGGTGCTAACAGACACGATCGTCGACGGAGGATCCGGTGTCAATGTGTTGCCTGAAGACACTTGGAAAAAGTTGGGACAGCCGACATTATGGCCGCCTACATTCCAGCTACTAACGGCCGATCAACATGGAATCAAGCCATTGGGAGTCCTGACAACACAACCAGTGATGATTGGAACACAACCGTTCCTGTTGGACTTTGTCGTGATCCCACTGAATGGAGAGGATATGATGCCATTCTGGGCCGAGGGTGGTTGATACAAGCCAAGGTAAAACACGATTGGAAGAAAAATACTTTATCACTTGAAAGCAAAGGCCGGAAGTATGTCATTGATCTACACACTCAGATGGTTGGAGAAGAAGCTCTATCGTCGAATTTCGAAGGAGAAGATGATGAGAGGAGGCAGAATATAGAACCCGATCAGGAGGGAGTCCTACGATTGGAAGGAGATGATGATCTGGATTCAGTAAATGGTCTTTACCACTGGCAGATAGAGGATTATGAGCTCTTTCCAAGTTGTAATATGCTAAGGATCGACGAAGGTAAGAAAGAAGGAAATTAATGTCTGAAGGAACATAGAGAAGTCGAAGGAGGAAATGAATATCTGCAGGAACACAGAGAAGCCGAAGGAGGAAATGAATATCTGCAGGAACACAGAGAAGTCGAAGGAAGAAATGAATGTTCGAAGCAACATAGAGAAGCCGAAGAAAGAAACGCGGGTATGACTGAAGCTGAAGAATAGAACATACAGTACGAACCCAAGAGAAGGAAAGATTCTATTGTACGACTGCGTCGGAAGAAAGTATTACGTCGAACCACAAATATAGCAGAAAGGTACCGGCAGCCAGGAAGACACACGATACCATCTGCACAGGCAACAAAGAGGAAGGGCTCAATAAAAGTTGTAGCAGTACAGAGTGAAAGTGTTATTGACGGACAGAAAGGGTAGTTGACGGAGTCCATGGTACGGGGCTTCGGGAACAAACTGGGCGATATGGAGATGACACAGAACAGGCGTAGCAGGTTTCCACTCGGACAGTGGGTGTTGTACGACGATCAGAATAAGATCAAACCAGGCAAGTTCAAAATTAAATGGGTCGGGCCATACCAGATGCGGGAAGTAAGCAATAACAGAGCAATAAAACAGTGGATGCTAGACCGAAAGGAAGTATTCGATGTAGTGAAGAGATCGAAGTTGAATGTCTGCAATGAAAGAAGTAACGCACCCCCGTGGATGAATAATTGAGAGAAGACTGTAAGTACTGTATATATGTAAATATTGTAGATAATTGTTCCAGAAGTGAGATTTTAAAAAAAATAAAAAATAAAATAAAGGAAGCACCGTACGGTTTTTGGGAAGCACCGTACGGTTTCGGGGAAGTACCGTACAGATTTTGGAAAGTACCATACGGCACCGTACAGTTCCATATTTGCAAGAGACAGCATCGTACGGATTTAACTTATTCACTGTACGGTTTTGGAGGAAGTGTATGGATTTTCCAGCTCGATGTACGGATTTTAAAATGATGATGCAGTGTACAAAATTTATTGGTTCGCCGTACGGATTTTTATAAGAAAGCAATGCACGGTTTTTAAGTTGCAGATACCGTACGATTTTTAGCAGCAAAGTTACTGTACGGATTTTAAAGCCAGTTCTTGTACGATTATTTTCACGGTTGCCGTACAGATTGTGGAGACAGCGTACGAATTTTTGTGATCGAGCAACGTACGGATTTCATGCTTGTTGTACGGTTTTTAAAGACAACGTACGAATTTTAAAGACAATGTACGGGTTCCATCATCAAGTTGGTGTACAGTTTTGCCGTGGCACGGATTTTTCTTGCATTGTACAGTTTTAAAAGTTACATTGAAATCACTGTACGAATTTTGACAGCCTCAGAAGGGTAACGTACGGAATTTGATAGCCTCAGAAGATTAACGTACGGTTTCTAGAGCCAAAATTTGTTTATTTTCATTGTACGAATTTTTTCAAGACGGTGGGATATTGTAGAACGGTTTTTTTTAAGCAGATTGGAATCTAGATTGTGTCAAGTTGGAAGCCGTACGGATTTCATCACAGAAGGATGACAGGAGGTTTTCTAAAAAAAAAAAAAAAACGACGACAGAATCAAGTTGTTCAGAATGAGTGACAGATGATGCCAAAGGGAAGGGGACGCATCTGTGGTTGCCAGAAAGAGTGCAGAATCAGCAGATAATGACAGAAATGGTGTGTTCCATGGATATCAGTCGTGGGAGTCTGACCAATTGAGAAGAATTGAAGTTGCTGCAGGCATGGACTTTCTGCGTATCAGAGGCAGTGGGAGCAGGTGTTGGCTGGATGCGTAGAGAGCTCGAGAGGAGTTGATCATCCAGTTGGAGGCAGTGCAGCGACACTTGGCTCAGTGTACCGAGGAGTTGGAAGCAGAGAAAGTAGCACAGGTGGCTATCAAGGTCAGCTTGAAGAATCAGTATTGTGTTAGCAAAGGCTATAGATGCAACGGGATGAATGTGAAAGTAATATGGCAGATCAATATTGTTGTATTAGTTGTTTGAGTTTTGTTTTGTAGTCGTCAAGAGACGACTTTTCTTTTTTGGGGGGAATGATGTCGTCGGTAGAAATTGTGTATCGGCCGATGGGTCCCTTCGGAAAGGAAATTGTGTATCGGCCGACGGGTCCCTTCGGGAAAGTTCTTGTTATGTAGCCGACAGTGAATAGTTTGTAGCGGACATGATGTATCTGGCCGACGGATACCTTCGAGAAGGTTCGTCGGAAAGTATTTATAACCCCTTCGAGAAGCATTGTAATCATATCTTATTATTATCATATCATATGAGAAAAGCATAATGTACTGTTGGCATATGCGAATAATAATAATAGTTCTACTATTACTGTTCGGTGTTCGTATCGAATTCTTGTGTGCGTTGCTTAAATTAATCCATATGGTAAACAGTACTCATTTGAGCAACAACATGAGACTTGCAATCTTATTCAAGCTCCTTACGAACAACCACACTAGAAACAACATTTGGAAGACCAAGTGTCACAACTTAGAATCCACCTTTTACAATGAGACAAATACAATCAAAGGAAGACCAAGAGTCACAACTTATAATTCCACAAAGATGTCCCTCTTCAAATTTGAACTAGGGTCTCCACAATGAGAATTCATTGCTTCAACCAACTAAGATAAACCCCTTGGACATTATTTATTAATTTTTAATGATAACCATATACATTATACATAAAATTACTTGTTGCCACATCATCTATGATGATTTGCACCACATTCTCTACTTCCACCTCTAAGGCAACATTCTCCAAAATTAATGTCAATGTTTGTGTATTTTTCACATTGTTGGAGGCATCAACCAATTTTCAAAACACTGCATTATCCTTGCAAGCAAGCAAAAACTTAATAATGGTTTAGTTTTTAGCATATGTCCACCCAACAAAGAGAATGGTGCAGCCATATTTACTCCACTCTCTTATTTAGTCCACCACTTGTCTTGCCATGTCAGTTGCATTTACGAACAACCTACAAAATCAAAGTGAAATCAAGTTTTACTAAACAATTTTGATTTAATAAACAAGAAAAAACAATCAATTTAAAATTGAACTCAAGTGGACTTTGAGTATTTACTAACTTCCCACTCAAATCCTTGCAAGAAGGGACTTTGTACCTTTTTTCCTGAAACTGTCATTGTAGTCACTAGATTTAGCTAATATGGACTCTAAACCACCTATGATGGGACATTGTTGAAATACCAAAAATCAACACATGCAGTATTAGTTTTATATGTGCCTCCTTATTCCATCTAGTAACCTCTAATGGTGGTTGTGCTACAAGGGTCTTCCTGGACACAAAATAATTGCATATCCCTAATGTCAATGGTGGTGAATAACCAAACACTCTACTAGAGGAAGCAGGGGTAGTAAAAGAGGAGATACTCTGTTTATAGATGCATAGGCCATGAAGAGAGCCCACACTTCTCTCAAGTGTTGCTTCTTCTTCATTGTCAATAGGAGCACCTTGAGTTTCACATATGGTTGTCCTCGCAACTAATCTTCCCCTCTCCCTTTGCAATTTTTTGTCTTCCCCAACAGCAAATAGGGCATTGAGAAATCTTTATTATCTCTTCTATATTTTTGTTGAATGGATTTGTATCATGCTTCCTAATGTCTAAAAGGTAGCATTTGAGGCAGTTTATGCACCTTGAAATTACTCTCACATCTTATCCAAATCACCTTCTAAGACTTACCTAGTGCTTCATAGGCATACCTCCATGCCTTATCTCTAGTATTTTTAGGTCGGATGCCTATACATTCAGCAAGGCATGGTGTTAGTGACCACACTTCTTCTAAATTTGCCATGAATTTGACATGTTGATTTAATGGTTAACTATTGCCCTAGACGTAGAATTTAGAAACAAAAAATAAATATTTTGATTAAACAATTAAACAAATTTAGAAGCTATCTAAATTAGTTTTGATATTTTTAGACATGATTTGAAGTTTTTTTTTTTTTTAACTAAATGAACTACTAGGGTGTGATATTTTTAGAAAAATTAGATATTCTTAAAAAAATAGTGATAGATATAACGTGTGTCAAAAATATTGTTGAATCTTGGTCTAATGATTCAAAATCATTTTTAACTACATAGATATGATTTTGTGTTCATTTGGATACAATTGAAAAATAATACAATATTTTTTGAAACATAGAAACAAACTCAACAAACCTACTTGGGAATTCAAATTTTCAAGAAAAATCGGTTGAAATTTGCCTTAAACCCCACTAGAATTCGCCTTAATACTTTGCAATCAGATAGCCAAGGCTTGGAAGCCTCTTCTCCTCCTCTACTCAAAGACTAAATCACTGTTGCAAATGTAAAACTATCATAAACAATTTTTTTCTACATTTTAACACTAGGAGAAAGACACGGGAAAGTTTTAAATAAAATTAAAAAACTCAACGACCTATGTGTGCAATTTTTTCTTGGAAAACTCAATGATCAAAAAATCTGGCGATTAATTGACAAGTATTCCATCTATGCCTGTAGCACAGCTAGCTACAAGAGGAAGATCGCTTAGAGGAAAATTGTCATGCGTTCAACTCCCAAGGTGTTTGTCAATTTCATTCAACATTAAGAAAAATGGAATGCAACTGCCATGATATTCATGGATGCAAATTTGGGGAGCATACACAACCCATGTTCCAAAAATATCACCTATCATTTAACAATTGTAAATTTGTAAGACACAACCACTATCTAAAACATTAGAAACCATTAAAAAAATTCTTCTATTCATTTTAAATTGGTTTCAAGTAGAATTTGAAAATGAAAAAATAATAACCCACCAATGAAAATATGCACCACCCATCAAAAAGTATGAAAACACATTTTAATAGAGAAATTATTAGAATAATATCTTTATTATTTCTATTTTAATTGTCAATATTGTAACTTATGTAAATATTAGATATTTTCTATTTTATGATTGTTTTGTTTTAGAAACATCATCTTTTTTACCTGCATAAGTGATCATTTGACCATTCATTTAATTCATTCATTACTTTACCAACATGGTTTCAAAGCAATATTTTAAAAAATCCAAAAAATTGTAAATTGTTTTTTATTTGATTTTTCTGTAATTTTTTTGAAATATTTTGGTGCCTGAGTTTTTAGAAATTCATTTTGCCAAGTCTATTTGTGTGTTGTGATTTTATATTGGATGCATCTTTCTAAAGATCTTATTGAGAGTTTGTCTTTGCTCCCAATGCAATTTTCCTCTTTTGCTTTTATTGTATGGCACGATTTTATTGTGTTCAACGAATTTATTTTTAATTTGCATGAATTTTTCTCTACAAATCTCACATATTTAAAAATGCATGGGTTTCTTTTGCAAACAATGACACTTCTTTTATAAGTGATAATTCTTCTCAGTTGCTTGGCTTTCGTGAATATCGTCTCGGTGGTTTTTGTTGCGAATGATAATTTCTTTGCATACCTTCTTTAGATTTGTTTTTTATCCAAAAGCATGAATTAATAACTATTTTGTGAGCCATTTTTGGCTAGGGTCTTCACACTTACTTTTCAACTTGTTTTGGTTTTCTTCTATGATCTTCTTTCATTTCCACCATTTTCTTCATGTTTATAGACCTTTTCTTTAGCCAACTAGGGTTTTTTTTAAATCCTTTGATATTTTGGTCAGATTAATATTTAACCTACATATTCATTATGGATTCTAAATGAAGATTTTTGGGTATTTCTTAGAATGTTTGGGATAAGCACCTCGAGATTTGTGTAAGTCATACTTTATCTTTCTTTAGTTTTATACCTAAATCTACCTCTATTCAAGCATTAGGATTTGCGCCTTGAGTTTTGTAATCTTTTTAATCACCTCTTCAAAATTTACCATTTCACGTGTCTTAGAAAACTTATAGATGGTGTCTTTGACCAACATAATGTTGGAAGGCAATTAACAATTTAACAACAAAAATTACAACACATGGAAGTAGTGGATGATGATTATCTTCGAGTATCATTGACTTGGTGAGGTTGTTTTGGGTAAAGAGTCTCATCCTACTAACCCTAGACCGGAGTAAGATAAGTTTGATAAGCGTAACTAACAAGTGATCATGCTTATCAAGCTTTCAAGTATTGACAGTTAGCTACCCCAAGAACCATCCAACAAGACAGCTATAGAGATCTTGACTATTTTGACAGATCATGTGATATCAAATAAGAGCCATGCATTTTTCTTGAAGAACCAATTACTTTCTATCATGATGGATGAGTGTTCACCTTTAAAGGAGCACCTTACAGAGATTAAAGACATTCGAGATCAAGTAAAGACAATCGAACGAAAAATGAAGAGGATATGACAGTCATAGCCCTAAAGATTCTACTGCAATCCTATAAGCACTTCCTAGAAATGCTCAAGATTATTGCAACTAATGTTGACTTAAAGTTTCCAGGCTTGTGCACTAAAATTTCTCAATAGGATTGTAGGAAACAATAATATGGTAGCAGTGCCACTTCATCCTCCTCAAAACAAGTTTTCACAACCCAATCCTTTCACAAGATTAAAGACAAAGCTCAACGAGCTCAACAAGAAAAGCTTTGGTCAGCCTTAGAATTGCTCAAAGAAGATAATCCAATGTAAGCCTTTGTAGCCAAATCCTTTAACAAGGATATAGGCAAAGCTCAATCAACTCAGAAAAAGAGCTCCACTCAACATAGGATAGCTCGAAGAAGAAGAAAATTTAGTATAACTACTATCTCAAATTTGGTGAGTTGACAAAGGATTCTTGGAATCAAATAGCTTCTGAAAAATGAAAGCAGGGAGGCTCTCAGCCTAAGGCCAATGCCGCATAGCACGAAGAGAAAAATATTATGCATTTTATGCTTTCATGGGAAAATGTCCTATAGATAATGTGAAGTATTTTGGTTGATACATAAGCTTTGGTGCTTCTCGACATTTTACTCATTGACGTGATCAGTTTACATGCTTCTCACCTTTCGCCGATTCAGTAATGTTTGGAGGAGAAGATTACACAATTGTTGACGAAGACAACTTGTAATTATAGTCTAGTGGGAGGAATCTCATATTGCTTAATGCATACTTTGTTCCTGGTATGGAACTGATTCTTCTCTTTGTAAGTGAGATTATGTGAAATTCTCCTCAACTTGATGTGGTATTCAGTCCACGCAACTGTTTGATTGTTGATCATGTAACTCACACTATTGTGGTTGTTGGCATTCAGGATTATGGTTTGTATAGACTTTGGTTTCAAGTGATTCTCTTGCGCTTGCGTTTGCATCTAAATCATCTTTCCCATCAACAGTCTTTGGCATCAATAGTACAAACCCCTGGACATTCACTATCTTGCTTAGCCTATTTGGGAGGATCTAGTCCTTGACTTACTTGAGTTTCAAACTTAGAATCATTGAGTTTGTGGACTTGTCGAGATGGGAAGTAGCATAGACGCCATTTAAGAATGGTGACTCATGGCAGACCTCAAAGGTATTGTAGCTGGTTCACATTGACATATGTGACCTCATGAAT
Source organism: Cupressus sempervirens (assembly GCA_028749045.1). NCBI lineage: Eukaryota > Viridiplantae > Streptophyta > Pinopsida > Cupressales > Cupressaceae > Cupressus > Cupressus sempervirens. The sequence goes on along the minus strand of CM053789.1, from coordinate 54,434,389 downwards.
ACATCTTTTTGTTATTGGTGCCAAGTATTTCTTTCTTTTTGTTGAAGACTTTAGTTGTAAAATGTGGGTCAACTTTCTTAAACAAAAATCAGATGTGTTTAATGTATTTCAGAATTTAAAGCATTGGCAGAAAAAGAATTTTGGAGCCCTATAGTCACTCGTAGGTTAGATAATGGAAGGGTGAGGGGGAATTTTGTTCTATGGATTTCTCAACCTTGTCTGATACACATGATACCAAATACCAATCAAGAACACCTTACACTACATAGTAGAATGATGTTGTTGAACATCAAAACCTCACTATAACTCAAATGGTAGGTCAATGTTGGAACACAAGAGTGTTCCTAAGAAAATTTGGGTAGAAGCATTATTTACTACAGTATATCTCCTTAATCAATCTCCCACATAGGTTGTTAAAGGGAAGAGTCCTAAGAAATCTTGGATTGGTCATAAATCTTAGATTAGTTATCTGAAAGTTTTTGGCTCTTTAGCATATGCTTGGATTCCAATAACCAACACTCCATGTTGGATTCCAAAAGTCAAAAAGTTATTTTTACAAGGTACAATGACAACCACAAGACTTATGGGCTAATTGATGTATATATTGATCATCTTATCTTTAGTCATGATGTTTTTGACAAAGAATTAAGACCTTTCAGCATTCCTCATCTATACAAAATTTTGAAGATTAGCCTTTAAAGGCTATTGATTTGGGCGTTTATCTTCCATTTGGTTCACCTGATGAGAGGGATGATGCAAATTATGAATATGATCATTGACTACTTGATTTTTCTTTGGCTGATGTTCCTCATGTTAAATGTGTTCTAGTTATTCATCTTGCATGTGATGTTGGCTCTTCCACTCTTCTGCCTAAATGGTGGGCTAAAACCATTAGTGATATTTGTTCTTATGGACTCATGAAGAGTAGATCTTCTAGAAACAAGAGCAAGAAGGAAAAAATAGTCAACTTTGCTCTCATGGCCAACATTTATAGTATTTTTTAGCCTCAAACATATACTAGGGCTAAAGGGATTCAAGAGTGGGAAAAGGCTACGGAGGTTTAACCTCATATTCTTTTGAAGAATAACACTTGGATTTCTTTTGAGCTTCCTCCCAGGAAGAAGTCCATTAGTTTCAAACAGGTCTAAAAAGTCAAGTAAAAAGCTGATGGAACCCTTTTAAAGTACAAATCTCACCTCATTGCTAGAGAGTGCTCACCAAAAAAAGACGTTGCCTATGAGGAGACTTTTTCTCTTACAACTAAAATGAGTACTATGTGGTTTGTTCTCACCTCAATAGCTCAATCTAGTTGGAAAGTCCATTAGATGGATGTTAAGAGTGTCTTGCTCAATGATGAGTTGCAGGAAGAAGTCTACATGACACAACCTCTCGATTTCAAGCTTACACAAAAGAACATCAGGCATGCAGACTAGTGAAAACAATCCATGGCCTGAAACAAGCTCCTTGGGCTTGGTACATCAAAATTGAGAAGTACCTTATAGACAATTACTTTCAGAGGAGCCCATCAAATTCTAATTTGTATGTCAAAAAACTGGTGATGATATTCTTGTTGTTTATGTTGAGTTGATTATCACTAGCAATTCAACACTTTTGATCGATTAGATCAAACAAAGTTTATGTTAATCCATGGGCATGATAGAGTTGGGACTTATGCATTGTCGTTTAAGCGTATAAGTTTGGAAAACTACAAGAATATCTTCTTATCTTAATATAAGTATGCTCACAATCTAGTGGAGAAGTTTCAGATGCAAGATGGTAAACTTGCATCCACACCTATGGAGAAAGGGTTCAAGCTGACAACTAAGTTAGATTCACATGTGGTGAATGTATTGTTGGCCCATCTCCTCTTGATTTGCCGCCCCTGAATGGCTTCCCGCTCCCAAATTGTTTCAAACTTCCATGCGCGCACTGTAGAGTCTCTTGCTTCTACCTCTGTGTTTGTCAATGCAGACTTCCCTCTATTGCCTTTGGGGCCTATTACGATGGTTGATGTTGTTTGGGGGGGTAGGGTTTCCCTCGCACCCTCTCCTGGCAACGTCTATTCTCCCTCTGTCCATGTTGTTGTTGTGGGAGCCTATTTTGCACCTGATGGCGCTCGTTCATTCGCTGATGTGGCCACTTTTGAGGTCGGGTTGCACGATCCTCCTGCGGGTCTCCATTTCAGGCCTTCTCGTTCCCACGAGGCCTCTCCGGTGAGTGTATCCAACCCTACTAGGGTTGTTTTAGACCAAAATATTGATAATGAAATCTTTTCTAGGGCAAAGGAGTTCTCTGCCCTTGCTACTATCTTTCATTTTTGAGGTTTTTGGCCCTCTCTTCCTGTTCTTCATGCATGGATCTCCGAGCAATGGGAACCTCTATTAGACAATGGCCTTCAGATCTTCCCGGTTGCTAAGGGATTCTTCATTGTCAAGTTTGCATCTGCTGAGAACCAAAAGTCTATTCTGTCTGGTTCTTTCTCTTAGCAAGGTCGTTTCCCTCTCTTGGCCAAACCGTGGCATATGGACTTTGACCCATGGACAGAGTCCTTCAACAAGGTTCCTATCTGGGTTAGGCTTCTCAATCTTCCTATGCATCTCTAGCTTGACTCTGTCTTGGAATCTGTGGGGAAGGCTATTGGAAATTTTCTATTTGTGGACTCGGATACTTCTGATATTCATCAGTCGACATGTGCTCGCATTCTTGTTGAGCTGGATGTCTCAAAGGGCCTCCATGAACATATCTGCCTAGCCTCTCCGTGAGGCTTCTGGACTCTAAGACTGGATAACAAAGGTATCCCCTTTCGCTGCAAGAAGTATCATTTAGCTGCTCGTTGCTTTTCTATGAAGAACAAGTTGAGGCACCCTCCTTCCTAGTGGCAAGGGGTCTCCTCCAAGCACTATACGGTGCACAAGTCCGATCCTGAAGATGGCTCTTCCCCTAACTCTATTTCTGAGGATGGCTCTTCCCCTGTGGCTGTTTCTCCGACTACTAATTCTTCGGGGACTTTGGATGTTGTGGATGTCCGACCTTCGAGTCTGGATCCTGTCCTTTCTCCTATCCCTGACATGGTTGCTTCCCCTAGTCCTGGTGGGGGCCTGTCTTCTTCGATTTCTCCCAAGGAGATTGATCTATTGGGTGCTTCTACTTCCCCTGGCCTCCTCTCTACTTCTTCTAGGGATTGGCTTGTTGAGGCAGCATGAGTGGAGGAGGTATGGATCGTAGTAAAAAGAAAGAAATCTAAGCCTTCCTTTCTTCCACTAGATATGATTCTTAGGTCAGGCAAGGGAGTCTCTAAATCAAAGGGCAAATCATGAAATCTCTTGTTGTGTCTGGTTTTAGGTGTTGGAGCCCATGGTTGGATTCTTTGGCTCCTTTTTGTTGGTGATAGGTATTGTCACCTTGGTTAACTTCTTTCCTGGAGGGTAACCAGTTCCTTCTTTGGTTTTGTGCTTATTGAATATCCTAAGATTTGTACAGGGTTTCAAGGTCCCTTCAAAACCTATTTTCCTTAATTAAAAACATTCAAGCAATTGGTGGGTCAATTCATCTACCTTGCTACTACTATGCCTAGTCCAATCTTTGTTGTAAGCTACATTTCACGCTTCATGACAGCTCCCAAGGTTTGATCATTGGGTAGTAACGAAGCATGTGTTGCGTTATGTGAAGCGCACTTTTGATTTTAGTGTTTAAGTTTGATAAACTACAAAAGTACCTTCTTATCTTAATCTATGTATGTTCACAATTTTTTTGACAAGTTTTGGATGCAAGACTATAAACTTGCATCCACACCTTTGGAGAAAGGATTAACACTGACAACCAAATTAGGTTCACCTATGGTGAATGAATAAACATTCAAACAACTGGTTGGTTGTCTCATCTATCGTGCTACTAATTGGCCAGGTCCCATCTTTGCAATGAGCTACATCTCACACTTCATGATAGCCCCCAAGATTGATCATTAGGTAGTAACGAAGCATGTGATGCATTATGTGAAGCGCACGATCCTAGACTTACTAGATTTACATACTCAAACAGGGGAAATTCCATTGATTATAGAAAATCCATATACTTTGGTATATTTTCATTTTGGGATCTAGCGCAATCACACAGACTAGCAAGAAGGTGAAGGAGGTGGCTCTTTCCTTGACAAAATCAGAGTATAGAGGAACAATTAAGGCAGCTTGTATGACAATTTAATGTTTAAGAATGCTTCCAAACATGCAAATCTCTCAAGCAGATCCTACTCCCTTTTATTGTGACAATCAACGGGTGCTCAAACTGGCCAACAATCTGGTCTTCCATGAGAGAATCAAACATGTTAACCTTCATTGTCATTTCATTCAATGGATGGCTGAAGACAGATCCATTTAGTTGTTGTTTGTTCCCATTGCATAATAGGCAACAGATATTCTCACCAAGTCTTTGGACCTAGACAAGTTTGTAAAATTTAGCAGGCGACTTGGTGTAGTTGCTAGATTGACCATTAAAGGGGATTATTAGAATAACATACATTATTTCTTATTTAGTGCTGGTCTAATATTGTAACTAATGTAATTATTAAATACTTCCTATTTTAAGGTTGTTTCTTTATAGAAACATCATTTTGTAACTCTAAATAATCATTTGATCATTCATTTATTGTTTTACCAACAGAAATAACTACAGAGAATGTGAATTATTTTTTCTTGGTTGATAAATTGTCAAGAAACAGACTTAAGTGCAATTGGTGAGACTGAAAACTTCAAAGTCTCCACCTTATCAGACTGGGACCAAAAAGTCACCAACAAGTCAAATCTCAATCGAAAAGTTAAGAACTAATTAAAACCCTAGTGAAACAAGGAATTGGTGAACTCAAGATTTTGCTGTAACGTCAGTATGTTTAAAAGCAGGAAAACAATGACTGAATGAAAAAAGAAAAATCAAAGTGGCTTCTAGTTCTCAATTACCTCATTGCATTCTTTATTTTATTCCCTTAAAGTTTGCCCAATAATATGAATGATGATTTGTCAGTCTTCCATTCATACTATAAATTTTATCTGATGAGTGCAGCCATGTGTTATTTAAAAAAATTAATTTGTTTTCAGAAGCTTTTTTTACTTGTATTATGGAGGAACACGAGTAAAAATGCAGGAAGAAATCATGATTATTATATGATGTTCTCAAATGCCTTAAATCCTAAACAATCTTTAATGATGCATATAACTATTCCTCTAGGTGTTGTCTTCAAACTATTATCTGCCACAATTGGTCCACTTTTCTCTATACTTGTGACTACATTTATAGAGAGCTTGGCAGTGATCTACAACAATATTCATAAAAACATTTTTTTGCAGTCCGATATTTTATCTAGTAAATGTATTCAGTGACTACAGAAATTGCATTTATAGCAAAAGGGAAAAAGAAAACAAATATTTTATTGCAACTATCAAATTAATGCCAGATTTCATCTCAAGATAGTGACGAAGGAATTCAGAGGACATTTGAGAAGACACTTTATATGATGAGTCATCTCCAGTAATTGCACCAATCTATTCACAACAAAATGAAATTAGATCTAAAAATATTAGGGTTTTGGAGCTCCTAGAACATCACTAACATTCCCCTCACTTTACAAAGTGAACTCAACTTGTGGGAACTCCATTTTCTTAAGCTTTATTCTCCATTCACTTCACATCCTCAAAATATAGCAGTAATTTGTGAAAAGCCTCCTCAACACTCTGTTTCTCACCCATCACTAACATTCCCCTCACTTTGTCATCAATCAAGCTCATTTCAGCTCGAACACCCCGACACTCTTTGCTCAGTTGGTAATCCTCTGCTATAAGCCAGTTGGAAGGATGAGTGAAAACACCTAAGAAAACCCACATCCCCTCTTTCAATTGGCCGAAGTCCATTTTCATGTGAGAGCGATCATTTATACAATGTCTATTTTTACTCTCTAAGGTTAGAGAGGTATTTACTGAAGTAGAATTTATGGCAAAACAAACCATCACTGCCATGCTAGAAGAACGCCTTTGCCTGCATCTTAACTTCAATGTACTTCTGTATTTATTGCTTCCAATCTCCTCAACACATGAATCAACCAAAGTGAGACCAGGAAAGGCAAAGGAATTCACAACTGATTCCATACCTTGCTCTGTCCTAGCACATATGATACATTCGTATGGCCACTTCTGCAAACAATAAAAAATTTAAGATCAGCCAAGTAAGACATAAGAGAATAATAAGTCAATGAATCTAAAAAATCTCATTACCTTCATAGTTTGAAGGCAAGGCCCAAGTGCTGATATGTTGCATGCTGCTGAGAGCTCTAGCCTCTGCAGTCTCTCCATATGCTCCAAATTTTTAATGACTAGCACGTTGCAGCAAGTGAGTGCTCTCAACCTCTCCAATGATCTGCAATTTTCCAAGCCTTCAATTTGCTTAAGCTGAACAGCAGTTTCTATGATTTCAAATTCTTTTAGCAAGAATAGATCTGCAAAACTCGGAAGCTCCTCTAACTTATCCCCACAGTTCTGTATAGACAGTGTCTCAAGGTTTACCATGTCACAAATGACACATATGCGCTTCAGCATTTTACATTTGCTCAATGTTATGGCCTTGACTGAAACTGGCAAGGTTTCAATTTCTACTAACTGGTTATTACTGCAAAGGTTCACAGTTTCCAGGCTGGGGCAACATTGCTGAGAGATTGAAATCCTCGACAAAAGAGTGTAACTTAAATGTATTGATTTGAGGTTGCAGAATGAGGAAGAAAAAGACCCTGACAGGAAAGACAATTCTGTGATCTGGCAGCTCTCGATAACAAGAATTTGAAGCTTGCCCAGCCGCTCACTTGTTTTTGGAAAAGACCCAATGCTCAGTTCTCCTGATTGATCAAGACTTCCCACAGGCTCAGGTAAAGATCCCAACTTCTTACACAAGGAAATACAAAGACTACTTAGGGAGGGCAAATGCCATATGGACTTGGGTAAAGATTCCAATTTCTCACATAAATCAATTTTTAAATCAGTTAAGGAGGACAAATGACTCAGAGACTCAGGTAAATATTTTAATCTTTTGCAGAACAAAATTTGAAGATGAATCAAAGATGACAAATCTCCAATAGATTCAGGTAACATTTCTAAATTTTCACATTTGGAAATGTAAAGACTAGTTAAGGAAGGCAAATGACCTATAGACTCAGGTAAAAATCTTAATTTTTTCAACATCGCAATCTTCAGATTAGTTAAACAGACCAAACCTCCAATAGACTCAGGTAGGGTTTCCAATTCCTCACATTTCAAAATGTCAAGGTTGATTACGAGGGACAACTTACCCATAGATTCAGGTAAAACTCTTAACTTTTTGCACTCATTAATTTGGAGATTAGTCAAAGAAGACAAATTTCCAATAGATTCAGGTAAAGCTTCTAACTCATTGAATTGAGAAATTTTAAGACTAGTCAATGAAGGCAGAGATCCTATTGATTCAGGTAAATATTTTACTTTATTACACTCTGAAATCTGAATATTAGTCAAATGGGACAAATCTCCAATAGATTTAGCTAAAGTTTCTAACTTCCCACAATTACAAATACAAAGACTAGTCAAAGAAGATAACTGGCCTATAGACTTTGGTAAAAAATTTAAATTTTTAGAATAATAGATCTCAAATTTAGTTAAAGAAGACAAATTTCCAATAGACTCCGGTAAATTTTCTAATTCCTCACATTGATAAATGATAAGACTAATCAAAGAGGACAACAAACCCAGAGACTTGGGTAAGAACTTTAACTTCTTACAGAAAAATATTTTAATCTGAGTTAAAGAAGCTAAATTTCCAATTGACTCAGGTAAAGCTTCCATCTCCCCACACTCTAAAATGCTAAGATTAGATAAGGAGGACAAATTCCCAATAGAAGGTGGCAAGCTTGTCAGCAACTCACTTCCTATTTTCAGCACTTCCAATTTTCTCAGCTGTCCAATGTTACTTGGTATCTCCCTCAACCTGGTTCCTTCCACATACAGATGTCTGAGTGACATCTGATTTGTGATATGCAAAGGTAACTCCTGTAATTTTGTACATTGTGAAAAGATCACAGTATCCAGCATTGTCATATTTTCCAGAATGAAATTGTTCTCTGACGTTAAGGTGAGCTGCTTGCAACCATAGAAATTGATATACTGTAGATGTATGAGCTGCTTAAAAGATTCAGGCAACATCCTTAGCTCCCTGCAATAACTCAAATCAAGATGTTGCAGGTTTCTTAAGAGACCAAAGTTGCCGGGTAGCAATGTTAGTTTAACGCATCCCCTTAGCTGAATGTGCTCCAGTGATTGCAGAAGACAAAACCCTTCAGGAAGATGGTTGATAGAGTCATATATGTTCCCGGTTAAGGATATCTTTTTCAAATGTTTTAGACATCTTATTGACCTTGGAAATCTCTGAAAACTTGAAGTATCTACAAGACTCAGCTCTCTTAATTCCAAAGGAAGCTGCAGCCCCGTTACATTTCAATTCAGAATATTATACAAACACTTGAAACCTATGATTCTATAAATAATAAATATTGATAATACAAAGGAAAATACTTACATCAGCATTGTCACTCCACAGTTCTTCTATGTGTTCAGCATCTGAAAGCTCTAAAACTCTTAAATTTTTCAATGAAAGCCATGATGGAAGAACTCTCTGTCTAAACATGATCCACCGCAGCCAGACAAGGCCTGATGATACTGTTGCTAATTCTTCTGTAAAATAGTTCTCCTTAACAACAAGGATAGAAGGTGCAAGGTGCCTAGACCTTCCAGTACAGTCCCTTACAAGCTCCATGCACTCTTCAAAAGGTGTACCATAATGGGATTCTTCGTAGAAATCATTGGTTGCCGCTTTAATTCCCCGAATCAACACTCTTCCCTGAATTGGAAAACAAAAGCAAAAAATCCTTATAAAATTGGCCAACTAAGCTTGTATAGCTTTGAATGAACAAAGTTTACATAAGAGGTAATAGGCAGCATATAAAAGGAAATATTAAGCTCACCGTGTCCTGTTTCTGAATGTTGGTGATTTGCTGTGTTGACCAAACACGAAAGGGTGATCTCCCCTTTGCAATGTCTTTTCCAAGATCCCTAAGTTGATCATGCATTTTGATCCGGTTACTCTTATCGACTTCAACCAGGCACTTATTCTCAAGCGCTTCCCAACTATGTTTCCCGTTCCATCTAGATCCATCCCACACTGCAATCGCCACACTTTTTTCTTCTATGAAAAAACAAGCTACATCCAAGAATATCTCCTGTTCCTCCTCATCTAATGCATCAAAGCTTATTTTGAGGCTCTCCTTAATGTCATTGGGCAATATTCTTGAAGCCTTGTTTAATTGAGAATCCCAGTAGTCCTTAGGCTTTCCATAAAGCAGTCCTCCAAATACCTTGAGTGACAAGGGTAATCTATTGCAAATTTTTACGAACTGTTCCACAAGACTTTGAAATTCATATGGCGGAGAAGATTGTAGAAATGCATGCCAGCATAAAAGCTCTCTAGCATGTTTAACATTTAATCCTTTCATCTGATAAATGGAGGAGACCCCCCATGATTTAAGGACACCTAATTCTCGACTTGTGACAATAATTAAACTACCTGGCTCAAAGTTGTCAATTCCAGGCAACAGAGCATCTAACTGTTCTGCATGATCCACATCATCCAAAATAATAAGAACCTGAAAAGATCTCAAACGATTTCTAAGGATTGCCTTCCCTTCTTGTACATTATCAAATTGTAATGCACTGAAACCAATGTCTTGCATAAGCTTTTTTTGCTTGTTATGTAAATCGCTATTGTATGCTGCATCTCGAACATCAAAAATAAAACTGCATTTATCTATGGAGGGACTTTTCCTATTATATATTTCTGTTGCAAGTGTTGTTTTCCCAGAGCCTCCCATGCCAACAATCCCCACAATCTGTATTTTTCGAGAAAAATCAAGTGCACTTCTTTCAAAGTCGTGTATTGCCACATCAAGACCCACTGGATGTTTCGCGACCTCCAATTGCACTGACTTTTTCATGTGCTTCATTGCAGAATTTACAATGCTTTTCAACAACCTACTTTCATCACTGACAAAAGAAAACCATTTCATTAAAAACAAATTTAAACTAATATAAATATTTTAACAGATCTTAGCTATGGACAGTATAATCAATTGTTCATAAAAGAGAAGATAAATGGAGGATAAATAAATGAATATTGACATGCCTTAGGTATTTGGAGATAACTTTATATTGCATAAAAAACCAAAAGTAAAGAGACAACACAACGGCATAGAAGTCTGATAGAAATGGAACTAATCTTACAAATCAATATCACTTTTAAAAATATTTTATTCCAAATGATAGAACTGTGATCATTATATATAATATTTATGTAGGCAAGCATGTATATCTTTACCATAAAATGTCATAATCAATTAAAGCCTAGAGGCAACACACATTGTTATTTTGAGCAATATTCAAATAAATTATGTATAGATATTATTAAATGTGCTTCAATAATCATAAAAATATAATCTTTGAGGAATTTAGACTAATTAAGTAATTTCATGTCAATTGGAGGTTTAGTATACAATGAAGGGGTGTTATTGATGATTATTTTGTATGTATTTTATGATCATTTAATTTATCTGTAACTAATAACTCAGAACTTTTAAAAAATAACTACAGATGATGTAAAATAGGAAGTGACAATTTACTACAATAGAGCCCTTATTTGAGGTGTGTTGATGTCAATTATTCAATTATTGAATCAATGAGTAAAGCTAATTAGGCTAATTTTAGAATCTCTACCTTTTATTTTCAAAACTATATTTTGTCTTGAGTGTAAAGGAATTCAGAGTTTATCTTATGCAAAGTTCGATTGATTCCCTTAGCCTTAACATATCCATAGAAACATACATTCCCACACATGCATCATCCTCGTTGCTTAAACATGCTAGCATCTTGGTACATCTTCCCTTTATTACACCTATTTATCCATTCATCATAACAAACCACATAAATCTAACCACTTTCATGTCTTGTTTCATTTCCATGAATGCAATATTTTAACCCCACCCATTGATTTGACTTGGACACTTTCAAAATCAAATTTCAAATTGGTCAGACCCTTGAATTCCACTATGTTATAATATTGTAAAGCATCCTCACTTATCCCAAGAAGTGGGTTTTTGTACAATAAAGTTTTTCAAGGCTGAATGAGCGTACATATCCTTTAGCAACATAACATTAATGACTTTTAAGGCATTTTGCAACAGCACTATCTTCATAGCAGAGTAGAGATAAAAGATGTATATAAACTAGGCAAGCTATTGGATCAAGGTACACACTAAGCAAGATTTTTTCTATACATGGAGGAGAGATCTCACAACATAAAATAATCCTAAAGCGACACAAACTCAACCGAATAATAGAGCTCATTTGTAACATATAGAATCTAAGGCAATACATTTAAAATAGATGTAATATATCTAGGTAAATCCTAATTTAAACTTCAATGCCATTTCAAAACAATTCCTTTTTTCTTGTAGAGTTAAACCTAATTCCTTTTGAATTTAGTTTTCCTGCTACTTCATCAAATCCATAAACACATTAGACTACTTTTCTTACTCATTAGTCTAGGTTATTTGGTCTTGAGATGTATCTTATTAGATTAGCATAAAGTAAAGCTTTGCAAAAGTTCATTTTCCTTTTATATTTTAAATACAACTCAAGCATGATCTAATATTCCTTCCTACACTTCACCATCATCATTACGCTTCTTAGCTCCATTGTCTAGTTTACAACCTATTCTCTAATCTAGTCTTCATATTTTATTTAATGAATAGGCATTTCCATTAACTAATTGTAAAAGTGCATTATTCACACAAAAAAAGGACACAAGATCACTGCTTGAGAGTCACTCGAGCAGAGCTCGATTATTTATTATTATAAGGAGTATGGTAGAGCGTGGAAGCAAAAGGAAAGACAACCAGCCACTAAGTGGCTAACGTATCAGAGGATTTGTCATCTTTTAGAACCCATACATCAACGGTGTTGAGAATGTCCTCCAGAATGAACCATCCCTCCCCAACAAGAATATTTTCTTCTCTTAGTCTCCTTCATGGCCAGAGAAAGGACCAAAGATCGTAGAAGCCATTAGAAGATCACTGCTTGAGTGTCACTCGAGCAGAGCTCGATTATTTATTATTATAAGGAGTATGGTAGAGCATGGAAGCAAAAGGAAAGACAACCAGCCACTAAGTGGCTAACGTAGTGGTTGATGGAGGCGTCGGAGGATTTGTCATCTTTTAGACCCCATACATCAACAATGTTGAGAACAGCCTCCAGAGTGAACCATCCCTCCTCAACAAGAATATTTTCTTCTCTTAGTCTCCTTCTTGGCCAAAGAAAGGACCAAAGATCGCAAAAGCCATTCAAAAGAGCTCGGCCAAAAGGAATCTTTATTGGTGTCTGGCCAGCCAGCTCCACTACCAGTGGAAGGACCAGTGCCTTGATGGTTTTGACTAGAAACAAAGCCACTGCATAGTAGAGAAGTGGAACATTAATGTTATAAATTTCTTTTGTTTGCAGATTGGTGGCCATGAGCCTAGCAACACAATTTGCAGGCGACATAGAGAGAGGTTGCGTTTGCACCACCTGTAACAAGGCAAAGACGAATAACCAAAATTAGAGAGGTTTCTTCAATGATGCATAAACTCCTACAAGTGGGCCACTCCAAGCATGATTTTGTTGGTTTGCACTTGAGTCAAAAGCACTACATTGTCACAAATATTTGCTTTGACATATATGGATACATGAATATCACGAGTTGTGAGCAAAAATAACAACATTTCTATCTTTTGACAAAGTGAAGAAGATTTTCACCTTGAAAGCATGTCAAACTTGTGTGAAGGGAAGCCCCCCTAGCAAATTCACATGCCAAGAAAAAGGCTCAGACAGAAAAGGCCAGAAGAAATCACATGTCCATGCCCACAGCTGCTAGGCTCTTCTACAATGCCAAACTAAGTGCATGAAAAATCTTATGTTGCCCACAAAATGGGTAGTGGGGTATGGCACACCAATATGCTACAAGCGAGCGCGGAGCAGCAAGCCTTGGAAAATAATACACCAACCAAAAGGAGACTTAGGATCAATAACGGTGGTACAAATAGTGTGAAATCTGCAATGCCATGCAGATTGAGAGGATTGCAAATGCCACGTGAGCCTCACTGTAGTACCATGGGAAAATGCAAAACAAGCCAATGATAGCCCAATGTGAGCTTGTACTTGCATAAGGAGGTGTTAAGAAACCAACACCGAATCTTCCACCATGGTCAAACCAAGTGGATGCCTAGCTTTTGAAGAATATTTAGAGGCAGTTGCAAAACAATGAGGTCAAAAGTCTGATGATTTAGTTGGTTGAGTCAAAACTAGGCCTTCAAATCTCCAAAGGACATAGTTCCATAGTAGCTCTACAAAAAAGATCATGTGCCAACTCCAAGTATACGTGCTAACGAGAGGCCTTGAACGTAGATGAGAAGTGACCAGCATAGAATACGTTGATTAAAAGAAAGGTCGTCTCTGAAACCAACCACACCTAGCAAAGCCAAGGCTTAACATCTTCCGAGGGTCACCAAATGCTTTGATCGACAAAAGTATCTTGAATATGCACAACATCCTTCATTAAAAAGAAGGGTGTGAAAGTCAATCCCCTTCCAAGCTGGCTTGTGTATTGAATAACCTTAAAAAATGTAATGCTTGGGAAAAAAATTCTAGGCCTCACTGCTGAAGGTACCACAAATCAGCCATTCAGCACACAAATCAAGACCTTGTCTTTCAAAGACCTCTATAGTGAGAGAGGATGCAACTCATTGGATCAACAAAAAACTTATGTGTTAAAAATCAAAATGTGCTTCTTGTTGCAATTCTCTCTTTTCTGTAGCTGTTTGTGTTTATTTGGTTGTGTTTCAAAAACTACTCGTTGAAAAACAAATTTCATCATTTACTTGAAATTCATTTCAAGAACTTGCATCTATTATACTTCGGATGCTAGGGTTTTAGTTGAGTTATTTCATCAAAAGTTCAAAGACTCAAGTTTACATGATTATTCAGAAAAGGGCATAATAATATATTATTGCCTTGATCAAATTCGAGCATTTTTAAGAACTCCTTTCTTTCCTCTTTAGCTCTTTAATTTTGAATATTAATCTTCAACATTCATCTAGGTTATCCCAATATAGATTCTTATACCCTGTAATGGAAACAGTATAATGCTTAAAGGCACCCATCACTAAACGTGGTTATGCAATATTCAAGGAATCAGGGGTGAAAGAAATCCACTAGTTCCAACAAAAAATAATTTACAGATCAATATTTTTCCTAGAAGAATAATAAAAAAAGCCAAAGATTAAAGCAGTGGGTCCTTGTATTCCTAGCAAGCTCGTCTCTAATGCTGTTGTGTTTAATAAGATTAAGTGGAAAGAAGGACCTTCCTTTAGGGACATTTCGAGGATATTATTCTTAAAGCTTTGGACAAGAACTGTTGTCTTGATTGGCCGAACTCTTCTCATTTTTTATTCTATGTGGCTTTAACCTAGTGAGCCTAAAAAGATTTGCTTTAGGTGGGCTCTTGTTAAAAAAACTTAGTGGCTTTAACCTAGTGAGCCTAAAAAGATTTGCTTTAGGTGGGCTCTTGTTAAAAAAACTTAGTGGCTTTAACCTAGTGAGCCTAAAAAAACTTTAACCTAGTGAGCCTAAAAAAACTTTAACCTAGTGAGCCTAAAAAGATTTGCTTTAGGTGGACTCTTGTTAAAAAAACTTACTGTTGGTAGCACCTTGAGTCAGCTTGGCATCTTAACCCTTGGATTCTCTATCTGTCATGTTCCCGAAACCATTGAGCACATTTTTTTTAAGTAAATTTGTTTTGTTGATTTGGTCCTCTTTCTTTGGTAGAACTGTTTCTTGGAATAAGCCCTTTGATTTTTCCTGGACTGAAATTCTTGCTGGCTTTGTGGATGTTTTTTATGCTAGACTCAACAGATTTTGGTCTGTCTTCTCTAATTAACTCCTTTGGTGAATTTGGAAGATAAGAAATGAAGAGGTTTTCCAAGGATCCAAAAGAGACCAACTGGGTTTTACATATAACTCACATACCACTCTACTATGTCACAGGTTTCTTCTGTCTTGGAGATTCCTAGAATTAGATTTGTGATACTACTTTAGGAGGGAGCAATGTTGGTGTATAAAGCAGACATCAAATCAGCACACTATTTTTATACATGCAGTGAGATGCTGAATGAAAAAGAAAGGGAGGCTCTGAAACAGTTTGTGGTCAAGAAGAACATTAACATTAAAGAACACAAAGAGATCCATAAAACTCATGTTCCTGATGCTCCAAATTGGGAAGCCTTTGCTGAGATACCTCCACTTGAAGTTAATACAGATGATGCTGAATGTAGTAACAATGTTATTGGTGCTTGGGATTAGTCCATTTCTGTTCTGCTCAAAAGTTCTGTTTTATGTTATTGAAACTAGAGCTTTTTGTATATAGGATATTCATACGTAATCCTTATAGTGACAATGTCATAGATGGATTTTTGGTTGCTGATAACTGTTAATCAGCTTTTGATACATGGCATGGCAGTGCTGTAGGAGGGACTTTGAATTTTGCTTCCATCCTGTAGTAACTTTTCCGATAATTAACATAAAAAAAAGAAGCCAAAGATTGATGTTACGGAAGGAGCTCTAGAAAGTATCACCGTAAACATTTAACCTCTTAGTTTAAAAACAAAAAAGGTAAACAACAATCAACAATTTCTCTGCAAATCTGATTGGAAGATTTCTATATAAGCTCTACTTTGAATCTTCCATAGTACTCCAAACTATGAATTGGCTCTAGAATAACAGCCAAGAAAAGCACACCAGAACAACTTATTACTTTTGATACCTACATTTGAAATAGAATATATCAGCAGCCATTCTGATGTCCAATTTGTTCATTTGGGTTTGACGAGAGTGTGTGATATCTTTGGTCCCTGACAACATTTAAACCTGAACCCTGCATATTTCATCTGTGACAAAGATAAAGTTGTTTCAAGCTGGTTTATTAGTTAATATCTCTTCTCATGGCTAAATAGGGGCCCCATTTGTGATATGGCTCTGAGGATTTATCTGTGTAATTTTGAGTCAGTTAAATCTTTATAGCAATATCACAGTTTGACTTACTGTGGAAAATATCTCCCCCTTATCAGTGGCCCAATTAGTTAGAAATATCCTAATCTTTCAGATTGTACTACAGATAAGGTACATATGTGTTTGGTCCTTTAAAGAATGCTAATATCTTTTATAACGCATACAAATCACCCTAAAATCCAGGAACCCATATGCAAAAAGGCTTCATGGTACTATACAACTGCAAAACAGACTAGTTGAATCCCGAAAAATTCTACTAGATAATTTAAGATAAGATAATAATATTAATGTCCAACAAAAAATCAGAAAGGTTTATGGGACTGAGCATACAAACAAAAGAGCCGACCACACTAGAAACACCAAAACGTTGTCACAAAAGAAACCAAAACAAGACAGAAGACCAAGAAACACAAGGTAAGGACTATGAGTCCTTCCTTGGTACAAAGTAGTCAGAAACATAAGGATATAATTGTCACAGGATATTGCTCCCAAGAAAAAAACAAATAGATGATATTCTATAAAGGTCTTCATCCCTTTGAACTTCTAATGTTTTTCATACTTTACATATCCCTTCCAGCCATCAAATTTTTAAAAAAAGGAGGCCTCTTTAAAATAAATGCATTGAAATTATATAGAAATATAATTCTCATTGTCTAGAAATTCTTTTATAACTTATATAAATGTGCAGTTTTCAAATAGCAATTTATGTTGGGTTTTCTAAACCGTATCATTAAAAAACAAAGAGATTTGTGGCATGTACATACGTACACAAGTATAGGCAGGTGGTGAATGGCACTATTGTACTAAGGTATTGAGCATGAATTAATATTCCTTGGCAATAAGTTTATCTTTCACCTCGAGCAGCTATACTTCTATAATCTTCTCATCAGCCTTATCTTATTTTGTTTGTGGGTGGCCACATGAATATCATTTTAATTGCCACATTGGACCGATGGCCATGTATCTTGTCACTCTTGCCACCCTTGCAAATCTTGGTTGTAACTGAGCCTGCAACCAAGAAGGCTAAGTCTTTTGTGTGGTAGCTCTTAAGCACATATAATATTTTCTCATCTTGGCAAAGAATACCATGGATAACAGAGTCACTACCTCCTTTTGATCTCTTTTTTGTCCTCATTATTCCTGCAACTAGATACACATTCTACAAGCGTTGCATTCAAATGCATCCTTATTTCAGTGCATCGTCAATCAATTGCAGCTATAGCCTTTCTAGTTAAGGCATTCCGTGCATTATCAAGTGCTTCTCATATGATGCAAGCCGACCAACAATCAGGTCATGTTATTACCTTTGTTTTTCATCTGAATATATGTTTCAAATAAATCGTGAGATATAACACAAGCCGTTGGGAAGTTCTCATAATGCTATTGTGTTGAATATGAATGAATCGACATCCACTTCTTGTGTACACACTGTATGAATGTACCGAACTGTAACATTTCTCATCTAAGGAAAGCTTCTTCCTGAAACATAACCAGCGAGTGTTCAACTTATACAGGGGTATATGAAATATACTCCCTGCAATAAGAGATCTGCATCATGTAGATTAAGATTTGCAAATATTCAAACTTCAATACCAAAATGTAATGGCTGATTTGCTGAGGTATTTTAAAAGGAAACTATGTTTATGTTGCTGGTGCTAAAATGGTAGAAATAGTGGCCAAGTATATGGATGCTTAAACATTTCAGATATCTTTTGTTATGCCAACACCAGAATGGCAAATGGGTTGGCTACACATATGATGCTTTTAAAATTCAAAATTTCTTTATAATGCCAAAGAAAGTTAGACAGACTTATTGGTTGTGATTACAATTATTCAGACATTCACCTGATGAATCATCCAAGAAGACCAGCATGGTCAAGATGAAGGGTGTGAGAAAGAAATCATTGTTTATGGTTACTCCAACATGATAAAAAGAAAGAACCATTAGTAACTAAAACAACCAATATGTTTTGAATAAAAACCAGTGTCAACTCATGATAGTCCCTAGTGTAGCCTTGTTGTCAAGTCAAGTGATGGTTGATTGGGTACATAGCGACCTTAAAAATCCTTGGCCTAGGTAGGTTAGTGGCATACTTCTTGTTGTGATCACTAGAGGTCAGAGTGCTAATAGCTAGTAGAAAGGTGGAGGTATCCTAAGCCTAGCTCGTTGTATAGTCGATGCTCTAACACCAGGATGCTTAGTGGTTGGACAGTGGTGCTCCAAGCCTAATCCCCAGGGTAGGGAGGGCCTTTCTGTTGGAAACAATTCTTCAAATGGTATGTTGCCATTGATGGTACACAAATGTTAGTATTAACCGAGCAATGGAGGACTTGCAGTATTAACCAAGAATATTCAGTATTGACCGAGCAGTTGGGTAATGAAGAACATTCACTATTAACCAAGCAGTCGATTAATGAAGGATATCCTGCTTGCAATGTTAACCGAGTGATTGGGCATCAAAGGACTTCCAGTGTTAACCGAGCGTTCAATCCCAGTATTGACCAAGTGGCAGCAAAATACACTTGTCAAATAATTAACTAGATTGAGGCCGACTATTTGGATGTTTAATGATGATTTGAAAGGGTATTCAAGCTGACTAATCAAAGCTTATGATATATAAGAAAGGTCAATTAGTGATGATAGTGTGCAAGTGATCAGTTCTTGGGGAATAAGATGGGTATGTGAGCAAAGGCAGAGCAAGAAAGTGTGAAAGATAAACTACAAATAATATTCTAATTAGCAAGGATCCAGAGGTCAAGCTAGAACAAAGAACTAAATCTGCAAAGGAAGTTGCTTCTAAAATCAGGTCAAATTGTTGTTACCTTCTAATCATTATAGCAATGAAGACATCTTTTAACAAAGTTGACTTAACAGTCATTTTGTAAATCCTTTAACAAGGTGGCATTTCAAGATTGAAGTGTTTGAAGACCTCTAACCAGGCCACTCCTATCAGGACGATCTAAATCCTCTAACAAGGTCATACTTAACAGTGTGTATTGTAACCAAAGGTGGCAATTGCCGCCATAGAGGGAATGCAGATGGATACTGACCCACAGGCCAAGCACGATGCCAATGCTAAGGATGAAGATGGACAAGACTATGGCTCGGATGAGGAGAGGACCATGGCTTACATTAGGGCCATGGTGATTGTTTTGGAGAGAGGTCGAATTATTGGACAACATGCTTTGACCCATAGAATGGAGTTGCAGTTGATTCGAGCCTATATCCAGAGGGGCTGTCCGAAGCATTTCCGCTCTTGCTTTGAGGCCAGAGGATGGCTAATCATGGAAACGTCAGAGATGATGGTTGATTGGACTACAGAACCTGAGTTGGAACCGTGTGACACTGCTATGGAAAAGTTGGCATGAGGTAGTAAAGACGTATAAAGGCGTCTACTATGCCCATCAGCGTGCAGAGGTAGGTAGAGAAGTAGAGAGGGTTATTGTTGCGAGGTCTGGGGCAATCAAGGCAAAGGCTCGAGAGGAGCTAACTGCTGAATTGGCTAGTCAGCAAACAACATGGGCGGTAGAGTGAGCAACACTCTTGCAAGACAAGGAAAAGGCTGAAAAAAGATTGCAAGCGGCCTAGACTCAAGCTATGGATGCAACACTTCTACTGAAGGAGGTTGTGGAGGTCAATGCACGAACACAAAAGGACTTACATATATGCACCAATTAGGTTTACAAGTTGCGCCACTTGTTAAACACTTCAGGAACACAACCTCCTCCCTAGTCTATGTTTGTTTCTATATTTGTATGTTGTCTCCTAATTTTGTCAGTTTTGAGTAGCCAGAAGACGACTTCTCTTTTTCTTTTTCTTTTTTTTTTTGGGGGGGGGGGGGGATGATGTTGTTCGGCAAACTAGGTAGTTGGACAGTTCTGGGTATGGGCACGGTTGTGTCATTTCATTGGCACCATGTCAAATATTATAAATATGGCATACACTTATGTAATTGACATCATGTTGGTATTGAATATTATTACTTGTACGGAAGCATTTGATGAATGAATAATAATTTTACTTTGTTAAGTTATATGTTTATTTCTTGTTCAACTACGAGTTTTGTTACATCTCAAATTTTGACCTAATTTGAAATATAGTTATTGAGGTTCACATGAAGTCAGTTGACAATTAAATTTGTTATAATCCTATGAACTAGTAAGATGGTTAGTCGTTATAATTTCAAGTGAAGATAACAAGCTAGTTGATCATTTATCACGAATTCATAGAATTGAGAAGAAGGTCAACCGTTATGATAATTTATGATTTAAATAATTTATAATTTAATTACGGAGAATTTCCTTGCAAGAAACAAGTCGAAGGGGGGGAATTAGGCAGGAGCATCACCATCACTGGGTGAATGGGTTGAGGACCTAGCCACTTGAAACAAGCTACATATGTGGGACTTGCATGAGCTATTTAAATAGACAAATTGAGAAAATAATTGGGTTAAAATATTAAATGTAACTCAAAGGATTTAACATGATCTTTCACTTTATTATTATAAAGATATATCTATATACGTACATATATAGATATAAAAAAAAGAAATAGCGCCATTTTATTATAATAATTTAATAAAGCGATGTCACCCTATTAATATAATAAATTATAATAATATTCAAATATAATTCGAATTTTAATAATAATCGAATTATAACTTTCCAACTCTTCTTCCATCCTTTTTATTTCTTTTTCTTTTTTAAACTGATTGAACACTTGGCGCTTTCCATTTGACAAATATTCTTACATTAGGGAAGCCAAGAGTCTTCTTTAAACCTTTTTATATTATTGAGATGAGAGGGAAGCGGGGATATATATTATTTTTCGACTTCTTCAATTCACAGGAGATATATCTTTATGCATACCCAACTTCCTTTAATAGTCAAGGAAATATTCTCTCAACCGACAAAAGCCAAGAAGGCAACCATGTTTCAACAGTAACCTTGCCTTATGAATTCGGCTTTTGAAGCCTTTGCATATATACGTCTGCAATGCCTCTCCCATATCTTGAAAAACCAAAAAAAAACTCTCTGTATTTACTACCATATATCATTTTCTCAAAGAAGAAATTTATGTTTGAGCATTGTTCAGTTTCATTCATAAATTTACATTTTAAGTGGCTGCGTAATACACAATTTGTTTCATGCTCGTATTTTCATGGCAGCAAGGAAGCTCTGTTAAGAGGTGCGATGGGATGCAATGTCCGAAAGAATTGAGCTTAGACCTTGATAACCGCTTCCAACAATAGAATGGAATTAGTGAATATGCCTTACATATGACAGATTGCTCATCTTCCTGAGGCAGTCTATAGCACTTTGCGTTCCAAGTTTGACAGATTTTGCACATATTGTAGAGGGATTAATATCTAACAGCATTGATGCTGGTTTGACAAGGGTATTCGTTCTAGAAGAATCATAGACTTCATCAAATTTAGTACAAGCCAAAGATACTTGTTGGGTAACATTTGAATATTAACAAGCTCTTACATAACATGGTATATGTTGACCCAGCCTTTTCAAATGTTCACAATATGTTTGTATGTTTATCGCTTACGTTTGATATTTTGTTGATATTACAGATTTGATCCTCTTTTAATTTTGCTTGTCATGGCAAGTGAATGCCAAGAAAAACTTATTATGGATCCATAATCATTATGCCAATGAATATTAGATTTAAACAATCAATTCTGAAATCTTAAAAGAACATAATCATGTAATCACAAATTGTGAAATGCTGGATGCATGTAATCTTCTTATATAATTGACAGAACCAGTTCCTTGAGAATTCCGAACACCTGGGACTCACCTAGCTGTGTAGCCAAGGAAAAAGGTGAAGAGGTGAGAGTAAGGAATCTGAAATAACCTAGAACAGAATTAGATATGACATAACGATGTTTATCATTTCTAGTTTAAATTATTTAATAGCTCATGCATGATCCTGTTTGTTGTATCTTCTTATTGTCAAGTCAAATGGAGTGTTTAAATACCAGGACGCTCAGTAGATGGTAAGATGATTCTTGCCAATTCCGGGTAGGGATGGTCTTTCTCATTAGAGATTGTGTGGGGATATTGTTATGGTCCAAGGTTGGGTGGTTAAGCCCCTGACAATGTTTCACCTCTCCCTAAGTTGTCAAACATACATTAGACAAAGATAAACTATACATTCAATTATTTGTCAGAAACAGGTATTATCACTTTTATGATGTATATGCAAGAAGGTAAGATTAATTGAGTTAATTCATTGTTACAGTTATTTTACACCTGGATGCGAGAGATAGATTTATGAATTGTTTTTCACTTATATGAATATCGAATATGAGCATATTTTCTAATCTTGAGTTATTGCCACAGTTAAGTAATCGGAAGGAAAGGAATGATACAGAGGTATCTGAAGCACTAATTGATTCAGTGGAAACTGGAACCCTAAATGATACGGTGGTATCAGAAGCCCTAATTGAATTAGTGCTATGGGAAGCCCTAAGTGATGCAATGGTATCAAAAGTCCTAAATGATCCAATGGTAATTGATGCCCTAATTGATACAATGGTTTGTGATGCCCTAATTTCATAGTGGTTTTTAATAGTAATCATCATTTGATTTTGATATAGCGGCATTGGATGGTAGTTGTTATATGATTTTGTTATAGTGGTATTTGTGGACTAATCTGGGTGATTGTAGAAGCCTTCTTACAATCATTTATCGCTTCAAATTCCCTGGCATATGGATTTAAATTTCTATAGTAAATTCCTTGATGGTGTTTTAAGTTCTAGTTAAGAAAATTTTGTCTAACTGATTTTAACAGTAAATCCCATTCACATGGAAAATGACTGATATAACTATCTTCCTATGAAATTGAAGTAATAGTTGTATTTCTTTGAGTATGTTAATTGTTAATAGACAAACAGGCAAGGCTCCAATTTGGAAACACACAATTCTACCAATTCTGGTATGAATAGGCTTAGGTGTATTAAAGAAAAAGATGAAGGACTTATCTTCATCAATTATCTGCCAAGAAGATGATGTATAAATGTCCAAGAACCTTCTACAGTGCTTTGTCAAACTCTAGCAAGACACATTACAGCAATGTCATCAACAAACTATTTATAAGAGAAAGAAAATTCTCTCTCTCAAACTCTATCCCTGATAAATCTACCCAAGCCTTCAAACATCAAAATAAATATATAACGTGGGAGAGGATCCCCTTGCCAAACACCTTGTAAAGTCCCAAAAAGATCAGAAGGTTCAATATTAATGAGAACAGAAAAAATAATAAGAGGTAACACAACTCATAACCCATTCAATCCACAGTATACTGAACCCAAATGCTTTTAAAATCTTTACACCTTAGCCATGTCAAGCTTGACAAACATAACTCTTTCTTTAGACAAATACATAGAGTGAATGGCTTCAATAACAACTATAGTCCCATCCAAAAATTTCCTATGAACAACAAAGCCCCCTTGCTCATCAAAAATTAAATATTTGAGCCAAGGCTTGTCTTTCTACAATTAACTTGGTAATGAGTTGTAGACAACGTTATAAAGTGTTATTAGTCTAAAAGGATTTAAAGAATCACCTCCACCACTTTTTGGAAAAAAGGCCAGGAATATAATTTTCATAGCTTTCAACATTTGTTGTTTTATCTGACACTACACAAGCACTTCCAAGAGATCCATCTTGACAATGTTCCAAAATTCTTGACAAAAGCCTGCAGGAAAGCCATCAAGTTCAAGAGCTTTTTCTTTCTTCACTTGGAAGACAATCCCCTATAACTCCTCTACAATAGTATGTTTCATGATAAATTTATTTCATTAGTGACCAAGGAAGGACTATAGTCTAAGGTTACATCCCCCTCTGCTCAAGCCATAGGATTATCCTCAATAAACAAACTCGAATACAATTGCACAATCTCCTTAGAAATCAAAATAACTAGATAATTTATGTCCTTCAAGAATTTAAGTGAGGTAATGAAGTTACCTTGTCTCCAATTTTTAACCACATTATGGAAAAAAGAAGCGATCCTATTGTTGCCCCACTTTTCACCCTGTATCCATTCTTGCAAAATTGGAGATTTTTGTGTTTTAGTTTGGTCTAGGTATGTTTGGGTCCAGATTTTCCCCTTAGGTGAAAAGAATTTCCATTGGATTTTCCATCTTTCCTTTGTCCCACATTTTATGGCCAGGTGGGTTTTCCTTGATGTCGTGAGTCTATGGGTAACTTAGTACCTAATTCGATGGAGACTCTTGCAATTCGTAAAGCTATTCACAAAGCTGAACTTGTTCATGGCTTATCATGCTTTTCCTGTGAAAGAATGAAGTTTGCGAGAAATTGAGCGTCGCCTTCTCCTCGGCGGGTTTCCAACCCATGAAGGCAATTCCCCGCAAAGATTAATAAATGAGGCTTACGCATTGAGGTAAGAAAATAATGAGTTGCTTTATGGAAAATTCACACGTTCATTATAGTTTTTTGCCTTGGGAAACATCTGAGATTCATCATGATGATTAGAATCATCCTTAGCAGAAAACCCAAATACGAATTCTCCTCGGCGAGCTTTCGACCCATAAAGTCCGTTTTTCGCCAAGAGCAATTGTGAAGGAAAAAGGCAAAGAAGTGGGCCCCCCTTCAACTTTCGTAGTCCTTTTGAGATTTTTCAAACCCAGAGGAAATGTTAACTCAAAAGGTTAAGTGTAAAATAAAGCTTGGGCGAAAAAATGAAAATCGCCTTCTCAACAAGTTTTCAACCCATGAGGGCGATTTTCCGCATTCATAAAGAAATCAACTTTATAAGCAGATTGGGCTTGCGAATTACATATAAAGCATCTTAAGATGTTAATGGAAATAACCTAACCATTGTTGGAAGGGTATACTGAGCAAAATCCCACTAGGCAGATATTTCCTTACAGAGTACTCTGTTCTTAATTCTCCAAAACTAAATGGAAAACAAAAAGGTAAATATGAAAGGAAGGAAAGTTACCGTTGGGCCAATGGAAACAGTGAAAAGACACCGCAATGTCTGTTAGAGACTCCCACATTTACTGATTCAACGGATTTATCCTTTAATTCGTTCGTGTGGCGTGGATCCTAAAGGTTAACGGATGAATTAGGATTCCTATATAGAGGGAAACATAACAATTTTTCAAACTACCGCTCTTTCTTGAACTATTATGTTGTTAAATTGCACAACATTTTCAAATTCCCTATGCTTGCGAATTCAATCCTCTATGCCTCATCCAAATTTGAAGTTTCAATTTACCTCTTTTTCAAACAGAATGGCAACCAGATTTGCAAGATTTAATGAGCTAAATGGGATTAAGTCCACATTGTAGAACTTTACAGATACCTCACTCCGCTTTTATGATATGCAAGATTTCCAAAGGAGGTTGAGGTCGGAGCCAATTCATCCTATAACTGAGAAGCTCCGAGGAAGTGGACTAGTGGAGGCAACTGGTTTTTCGGTGGCAGTCCAAGCTCCAGAATTGATTTACGAATGCATAAATCACTACAATCCAGATACTAGACAAATTCTGTTACTTGATCATACAATTCTAATCTCCATTGATAGGTAAATTGTGGTGAATTACCTCTAAGTCCCAAAACAAGAGGAGTTTTCGGAATTGACAATAGGAGGAGCAGTCTCTGAGTTCTCCTTGAAGAAGATGGTGTGTAGGAAAGAAATCATGCGATCCTAGCACCAAGAATAAGGTTCCCAAAACTCTATTTGGTACTGATCTCAAGCTTGAGATTGTAGACATTCTGGTTCTCTTGCACAAATTGAAAAGTGAAGTAGAGGCTCTCAATTTTGTTGAGCAGTATTTCTTTCTAGTACAAATTATTTGTTCAGATACACAGTATATTGATTGGGCCCATGAGGTAAGTGAGCATCTGTCCAAAGCTCTTAGCGTTGCGAAGTTTTACAACACCTTTTATATGTCTTCCTTTCTGATTTATATGCTGGCATCTCTACAATTGTGGCCGAGCCTTCCAAGAATAGGAAACTTTCCTGATGATGTGAATTTATATGCTAGCATCTCTGCAGTTGTGGCCGAGCCTTCCAAGAATAGAAAACCTTCCTGATGATGTGAAATGTTATAAATTCTATCCATGTTTGCAATTGCAGAACAGTTATGCGGAATATGTCAAGGTTAATGACACGTTTGCAATGAGAATTTGTAGGGAACTCCAAGGATGCCCGGAGAGGAGGTTCAGCCCGGAGGCAATGGCGGCCATTAGTCAGTTCGTGAACTATTCTATCCAGTTCTCATCCTTCTCATATTTGCGTCTTGCAACTTTTGATGGATTCCCCTTGAAGCTGCCCAGGTACCCAAATGACATGATCGTGCTGATAGAGATTGTGAGGCAAGCGGTGCAGGTGAATGTACTAAGCGGAAGCTTGAAGAAGAAAGGGTATGAATTCCCTATGAGAGTTGGAGCTTACAGTTGTGAGTCTCGCTCTAATGCAAAGAATATGCTCAAGGTGTTCGAGATGAAATACAAATTGGAGGCGTATGAGCTGGTGAGACCTATGTTTGACCTGAATGGATATGCGAGGGATGTGTTACAGATTGGAAGTGTGATCAAACACATTACCACTATTGAAAACTATTGGGTGGACTGTAAAGATGAACTTGAAAGCAAAGATCGTGCTTTCGCCAGGCTCACAGTGGAGCAAATTAAAACATATGGTATCAACTTCAATGTAGAAGGATTGGAGGACGATGGACAAAATATGTATAGTAATACATATTTAACTAAGTTAAGGGGCATTCCTATCAGTTCAGAGCCTTATGAAGATGCTGAGGAGGACTTAGATGTTATGATGGCCATAATCATCAAGAGAACGGGGAAGTGGGTTGAATGGACGACCAAGAGGAGTCAGAGTAAAGGTACAGCCACTCAAGCCTCTCCAGCAGCTGCAACGCCTTCTTCCTCCCATAGTGCTACACCAGGTGTAACAATAGCTACCACTCAAGGACCAGCTCAACCTTTGGGAGGAGGTGATCAACCTCCAGACAAGAGCATTCCCATAGCTAAGACTTGTCATGGTGGCTCCCTCCCAGTGATTGGAAAACAAGCTAGTGCTGAAGAAAAGAAGACAGCAGAGCCAAAGGATAGTACTACCACTGCAGTTCCATTCCCCAATGTCACACCAATTCCATCCCCTCATGTTTCTTCGGTTCCTTCTCCCCATGTTACTCCAGTTTCCTCTCCTCATCATAGCCCTGTTCCACCAGTAAGTGCTACACTTCTGCAACCAAGTGGCTCCCCAATATAGATAGTAGATTTGGGAAATGGAAAGAGCAGTAGTAGTGAGTCTACTGAGTCCGATGAAGCAGCAAAGAAGACTCTAGAGGTAGATAAAGGCTAGAGCTCTTCAAAGCTCATTTCTCAAGATCCGAAGAATCCCTTCTCTTCAACTGCAGTGACAATCACTCCAATTAAGACGAAGATGTTTAGTATAGAATCACTTGGGATGGCATCCAAAGTGATAAGCATTGACTCTTGGTTGGAAGATACTCTAGAAAGAGAGAGGAAAAGGAAAGATGAAAGTGCCTCTGCCAAAGACACTGTATCCCTTGCCGTTCGTTCTGGATCTGCATTAGCCAAGGTTAAGAAGTAGAAAACCTTGTCTGTACTTGGGCAAGATCCAGAAACAGGGCACCTAACAATGGAGATAGCCAAGCCCAACAAAGGAGGAAGGATTGAAGATATGACTGCTGAAGATTTTACTCTGCATTCAGTGGACCTTGGAGAGGCCAGGCATGACACCAAAGTTGGCTTGTGGAAGTCAACCAACGAGGTGATTGCGGGACAATAAGAAACTCTGAAGTTGTCAAAGACCGGAATGAAGGCTGAGATAGAAGAATTTAATAGGTTCATCAGGCAGTTAGTTACTCCATTGGCAGCCATCTCTAGAGTATCAGTAACCAAAAATCCTACTACTGCTGAAGTTCATGCCCTCATCTCTCAACTTTAGGAAGATAGGCATTTTGGCCAAATTGGTAAGGAATGGATTGAGAAGCTCAAATCAGAAGGGGCTGCTATTATAGAACAAATTGGTAATGTTATCCTAAGGTTGGAAACATAGAAGGATAACATCTTATCAAATAGAAATACTCTGGCCGGAGAAAGGACGAAGTGCAATGATTGTGTCTCCCTTCTGAAGATGATCATCCAAATGAAGGCAAAAGAAGCTGTTGAAGAAAACATCTTGCCGAAGGGAGACAAACATATGTCCGAGTGGCTTCAGAGCATGTAGTTCAAGACAGAAATGATCTTGTCAACAGCGAAAGGGCTTTAAGAAACAAAGGATAAAGTGAAGAAGACTCAAGACAGAGGATTCAAACTCATGAAGGGGCTACATACGGATTCATAGACTGGTGGCCAAGGAAAAGCACTCATTGGGATAAATGTCATGAAGGAGAACTTCTCCAAATTCTTGGATAGTCTGTCTGGTGTATCTTCCAGTAGTCAAAACAGAATTGATGAACTCCAGACACTCAACGGATGCATACACATGGCCACGGAGGAGCTACCAAATCAATTGAAAGCTATGAAGGAGTTGGCCAGAGAACATTCCAAATGGCTCTTGAGATACACCAACATACACGTGCCTAAGCATGAGGAACTCATCCAACTCATAGTTGGCGCTAAGGCCTATAGAGCGAAAGCAGAAAAAGGGAAGAAGTCAAAGTGATTTATATTTTGCCCCCCTTTTTTTGTTTTCTTATGTAATTATTGTAATATGACAAATTGGTGCCTTGTCATTTGTCATTTTTGAGAAGATGAACCGATTGGACTTCCATTGTAATGGTCATCTCAAAATCGTATATGTATGAGATTGAAAGATTAATAAAAGGTTGGCAAATTTTTGGTGTGAAATACTTGATGTTGCAGAGACAATTGAATGGTATTTTGATATCAATTATTTCTTGTTCCATTTCTATTAGTTATAGTTTTATGCTTTCTCTTTTTGTCTGGATTGAGGCAAGGAAAGAACAGAGTTTCGCTTCTTTGCTTTCAAGCAGCAAATGGATGTGATAGGTAGTGTCACTGCATGTTTAAAGAGAGATCTTTCAAGCGTTTTTCCCTTTAAGCTAGCCGTAGTTCAAATTAAAATTAACTAAGTTCACTATTGTTAAACATATTATTAAGCTTTATGAGTTCATTAGATGTGTGGGTTCATAAACTTAATCAATTCTTCAAAAATCCTTTTTGCCTGAGTTGGATTCTCTTTAGGTCTGGCTTGGTTTACCTCTTCTGTTCTTGGTTAAGAACATACCCCCGTTTTAGAAACAAAACACGATTCATTGCAAATCTACCAAAGGGAGCCGTACCTATCAATTCAAAGAAAAGCCAATCTACTCATGAACAGCTTTTCAACTGTTGTAATCAAATATTGTTCCTAATTTGGGCATTCAAGAGTCATAATCAAAGAAGAACAAATTTGTTTACCAACACCTATCTCCAACATGTAACCAATCAATGCATGACTTTTGTTTCCAAAAATATTCTTCTCAAAGTTCTCATTCCTCTAGTTCCTTGACTACTTCTTCCTCAATTAGAAGTACTCCTCAGTTAACACAGTCTTTGATCTTGCGAGTGATATCATCCAGGTGAGATTGAGTAGTTGCCTTAGCATGGAAGACATTACCAAAACAATATATATTCCATCTCTTCAACATATACTTTAAAAAATGGAGCCTCTTCAAAAAGAATATTGTTCTCCCAAAGGTTGGCTTGCCCCTAATCCACCAATTAGCAATATGCTCATGAAGGGAAGAATCAATGATTAAAGCCTTTTCAATCAAGAATTTCTAAGCTGGTTTTCCAACTATCTCCCACCCAAAAACAAGGCACAAGAAATCTATCAAGCCTCCCCAAAATAACATCTTCTTCCCACCTTTTGTTATTCCAAGTAAAAATAATATTAAATGGCTTAATATCAACTAAATTTAATAAATCTATATTATTAGGCAAGAGGCCAGAACACTGCTCCAATTTACTAACACCACCCTTTTTTCATTCACAATAACAATAGCATTAAACCTAACTCCCTGCAAGAACCCATGGAGGATAGGGCGCCAAGGACCTTACCAATCTAGTATGTTGCAATAGTTTAACATTCCTAAGAATATCACTAGGATAAGAAAGATTCGAGAAAAGGTTGACTTCTCCTAAGTCTAAACTTATAACAACCATTCACAAAGAATGACTACTCGATACCCATCACTTAAGAACAACTTTGAATGGGTCCCAAAGACACACCACACCACCAAAACTACCTTGAGCCCCAACACATTAACAATGCCCCCTCCCCCAAACCATGAAGTAAAATTCAACATATCTTCCACTGACAACATAGACTCCTAGAAAAAACAATATACAGAGAATCGAATCGAATGAGCTCTTGAATAGCCTTTTCTCTAGGGATGTCATTCAAACCCCTTACATTCCATGAGTGAACAATCATTTCTGAGATGGTGAAAAGTGAGAATCAATGATCTTCACCACCCTAGACTCAACTAAAGTCTCACCCATCATTTTGACTTTCTCCAAATATTTCTTCCTTCCCACTTTAGGAGGTTGTTTCCAAAAACCCGTGTTAAGCAGTTTTTGTTGAATCCCTAATGTAAGGCAAGAACCTTTACTCTTCCTAGCCTCTTGGGATTCCTTTTTTGCACCAACCAAAGAGTTGTTTAGATCTAAACTATTCTTTATCATATTGCTTATAACTGGCTCTCAAGCACCTGAAGAAATCAATGTGATATATGTATCCAAAAGGTGGAATGCGCTCCTACCCACCAACTTGTTCTATAGTCATAGATAAGATCTTGACCTATAGGAAGTCCAGCAAGAGCTTCATCAAACTAATCTAGCTCTTTTAGAACCCCAAAGTTGTTAAAAATCTCATATATTTGTCTATCTTTAAAGTTCTCTTTTGTCCTCTTTTCTTACTTCGAGCCTTAACTGGAACAAACACCTCATTATTCGCCACTGGAGGAGGTTTCCCTTTATCTTACCTAGGTGCAGGGTGAGTCAACCCATTGTCAGAAGGTTCAAATGGATTGGACTTAGGGCACATCTACTGCAAACGCCCATACCCATGACAAATTTGATAATGAAAGGGCAATGTTTCATAGCCAATCAATTGTATCCAAAAGGAGGAACCCAAATGGATCTTCATAGAATCTGGTAAAGGTCTACTTAAATCCATCTCAATACAAAGATGAACACAAGTGATTGCCTTTTTATCCATTGTGTGAGTTGAAAGGGCCAGTTGGTTTGCTAAGTAGTAGGGATGTCATGCCTCCAAAAATCAAGAGAGAACAATGTGAATCTAACCCAAACTGGAACTCTAAAAGGAAACTCTGGAATTTTGGATTGCATGTCCGTCAAGCACATGACTCCAAGAAGGGCAATGAAACCCAAGTCCCATGAACTTGCAAATCAAGGCATGACTAAACAAGAAATTAACATGATTAGTAAAAATAACCTCCATCTTGCCTTTTGGATTGCATGTTCTTTAGCACCTCTATTGTTCCTCCCAACAACCAAATTAACATCCAAATTAAGATAAGTAAAACCTTCCATTGTGAATTTGTTCAACAAAGAACCCATGCCCAATGAGCCACTATGCAAGACCTACCAACAAGACATCAATCTCAAACTGATCGTCGCCCCAAATGTAAATCAACTGCAAAATAAACTCCTCCCAAGACCACAACAATCGCCCAAAACCTAGCACATGAAATCCCATAGAATAGTTACCACTCCAGGCCAGTGAACACCCCTTGAATAGACCCACACACAAACTCTTGTACACATCTTTGCATCCAAAACGCATAGAGCCACCAAAAACAATAATACATGACTAGGGCATGAGCCCTAGCCTTAGAGAAATCTCTCACACCATCATTGCTCCATTTCCCAAAGTTCTTGCATCCAAAATCCTGTAGACCATCTTAGTGCTCTGAATTTTATAATTGTGTTTCTTATAAATTTACTAGTGAATATTTTATAAATATTGCTTTATATATAAGATTGTTTATCGATAAAGAAATAGGTTTAATATAAAAAATCCAATGTAAACTCTCTACAAGTTTCAAATAAAAGACCTTGGTGCTTTAAGACACATTTTCGAGATGTAGATTAAATAAAATTGACAAAAATAAAATATTATGACTTGGTCGAATTTATCTACTATGTAGTGTCCTACATCTACATAGCAATAGAGGACATGAATAGAATAACTTACCAAAATGAAATTAAAAGTTTGATAAATGGTATGGTCTATTCTGGACCAGACATTGTCCATGTATAATCTTGATAAAGTTTATTGAAATGAAATTAAGCATCTTCAAATATTTTCAAGATAGCCAAAATATTCTTCTCATCATAGTAATTTGAAGAATTCTCTTGATTTTATTATTTTAATTCCAACTTGACAAGTGATGTTGATATTTGAAGATCTATCAGTGCTTGCGTTTACTCTATTTGGTTGTGTAATTAGTTGAATAAGTAAACAATAGAATGTGGCTTCTTTGTTCACTACTAAGCTTTACTACATGGAAACAATTCATCCCTATAGAAAATCTATTTGACTTAAGAGATTATGTTTGGATATTGGAATAAATTATGATGCAACAATATTATATTACAATAGCCAAAGTGTTATTTTTGGATATATATCATGGGAAGCATATTAATCTCTACAATATCAATTTGTAAGAGACATGGTTAAAAATGGTATAGGGTAAAGATAACTAAGCTAGATACTTTGATGAATGTTTTAAACTTATTAACTGAACCTATGATTACAAAGTATTTCAACTAGTTCTTGGGTCTATCGCCTCTTTGTCCCTAATAGTTGTAGACAATTGAGCTTAACCAATTCTCCCGAAAGATTCGTCTATTTAGGAAATCGCTAACATCTCAACTAAGGATCTCATTAGAGTCTGTTAGACCTTGTCAAATATTTTGAGGGGATATGTTAGTCACATTCCAAAACTCTCCCCCTCAATATAACCCAAGGGGATCTAAATCTGTGACCCCATATTGATACCACTTGTAGAGAGGGCCATTTTTCCCCAAATATACATCTGTGATGCATATGTTTAGGAAATTGCTACTACCCTAAATAAGTATCTAATAGAAGGCTATTAGACTATGTTAAAGGGATATGTTGAACAAATTCCTACAATAGCTGATTACATGCTAGCATAGTGCCGCTATCTTACAAGGCATTCGTTAATTGAAAAATGTTAGGAATTAATACAATGTCCCTTGCCAAATAAATTTTCATTTTTAAAACCTTCTTAATAATTTTTTATTTGAAACCTGAAAATCAAAACAAAAATACAAACTAACTAATAAACATTAACCTTGAAACACACCAAACTTCTCTGAACTTATTTGGAACTTATGTAAATGTTTACATTATAAAAATATACTATTTTGATCATCATAAACTGCTGTAACAAACAAATTTCTTCTACTACAACAAACAAGAATGCCCAGAACGTGAAATCACCTACAATTAAATAAGAGATCAAACTCAAACAACCCTTGCATGAAAAAATACATACAATAATTTAATTTCTATTAACTTTACTCTAAAAAATTTCTCAATAGTCCATACAAGATTCAAAACTAAAACTAAAAATATCTTCCACTAATAACCTATAATATAATATATATCTAAAGTACCTAGGGGAAATCTTTGCATGTTAAGGGCTTGTTTGGCCACGGGCATAGTAGTTGAGAATAGACATTTATTATTCTTGCATTGTTATTCTACACTCTGTTTGGTTTTGCAAAAATAAAATTAGAATTTGAGTTGAACTAGTTATCTTCAATTTAGGGCTAGTAATCACCATCCTCCATTTAACTGGTTGTCTTTAGTTTAGGGCCAATAATCAACAGCCTCTATGAGGCTTCTCATCACAATGACCACCTCCTTTTTCCCCAATATTGAATAATTACATCAAATATTATCACAACGATACAATACAACTTATGACGAATATGCCATGGAAGTCTCTACATGTGCACCCATCTAGGTACTCCTAGGTGTAACATTACATAATTATCTAAATTAATACAATATAAATAATATTATGCAATATGTGCAACACACATAATCTCAACAATCTCCCACTTGTTGTATACATTGCATAAGGTCAATTTGTAGCCACACATATGAATAAGGGAACAATCCCTCCTAGCACATCCACCATCATGTATCAAAAAATATACCAAGTGCTCCGTGTTGGTACTCACAACAAAACCACAGTATCCAACATCTTAGACATGAATGATCTTACCTCTTATTATGTCACCACAACCAGACATACATAGAATCCATCCAAAGAGAAAGCCACCCAAACTGTCACATAAGAATCATAAAATCTTGTAATAACTGAAATTTCAAACACAAACACCTAATCCAAAGGTAATTTCATGTATCCATAGCTATCAAAATCCATAGCTGAAATAACATCCACAAGAACTAACCCATCCAACTATCCATATCTCTAAGGGTATACCAAGCGAATTTCATAACATCAAGATATCCAATCTATAGCCTTCAATCACAAGCCTCAAGAGAAATACATGTTACATACACACCAAAAAGCTCCCACTACAAAATATTATGTCAAACCTATAACCAACTCACTCACAACATCTCATAGAAGTCAATCCATGTAGTATCAAATACATCCTCAATATATAAACTAGTAACCTAGAAGAACAACTCCTATTACAAGTCTTCAATACTATCCCAAATTCTCCACAACTAATAAAGAAAAGAGATAAAGAACAACCATGTCATCTCTCATATGACATACATGAACAAAAACCAATGATCACAATCTCTAACCAATCCCAAATCGAATTTAAGTGAAACTGAGCATCCAAGAAGATAACCAAGACCAAAGAGAAACTATGCAAATCATAAACTGTATCATTTCCTTCTACACACACCTCTAGATGTAAATCATGTTAAGGAAGATCTCTTTCATAAAAACCCCAACCAAGAAGCCACAACAAAACTCAAACCATACCATATAACTAATCTTGGATGTAAGCCTCTCACAAGAAAATCAAACTCATAAACCATTCCTAATCATTCCTAATCCAAGGAATATGTCAAATATAAAACCATCTCCCAAACTCAACCATCATGTAACAACATGTGCACAAGGAGATAACAATTCTAAACCATCTCTCAAATGAACCCTGCAAAACTATCTATCATAGCTCAAGATCCTTATCAATGAAATACAAGCATAGACATAATACACCTGAGAGAAAAAATGGACTATACCTCTCAAGTAGTAAATTGTCGAGTGGACCAAAAGTGAGAATGAGAATGCTCATCAAGTTATTCAGGTCTCCAACCAAGACTAATATACAAACAATCTCCTCTCAAGTCTATATCAGTTGAATGCCCCTCACACTTCCTGTTGAAACCATCAACTGTCCCAACAAATACATCTTCAATCACAAGAGGAATCAGCATCACCAATATCTCTAAGTATCCATGAGCGCCTATAACTGATCAATTTGTACCAACTCTAAATTCAATATAACAATATCATGAAGTATCTAGCAAATGTCAATGTACTCAATACTAGTAAACTAAACCAAGATCAATGTCAAAGTTTCCCCATCACCTCATGAACATAAACATGGAAATTTGATCCAACCATCTCACCCAAAGAGAGATAATATGATCCATATGGACATACCATAACACATCAAAAATCTAAATGTGTCTCAAGAGTATACCATGATATAATAATGAAATCATCTTAACACTAAGGAAAACATGTCAAATGAAAGCATAAACCACACCTCTTCTAAGAACCCCATGAGTCTTCAAGACGCAACAATCTCCACACACCATGAAGATAACCACCACCAACAAGTGCACTATATGAATGCCAATGATATTTTTGCAGCAACAGGATCTAAGCCATCATCCAACATCTACAAACACTCAATAAATATATCAATGCCAATAACTCTCACTCAACCGTGGAACCAAGTCACCCATGGCATCGTAACATCAATCTCCTACATGAAGACCTTCCATGTCTATGCGCACAACCAAAGTGTCAATACCAAATGAAACCAAGATCTCTAAACCAAGAAGATACAAACCAAACCAGGAACAAATCTTGTATAGCCACATTATCATCATCACAAGCTCCACTGAACCGTGTATCAAAGCTATCAATGACATCATGATTTAAAATTATCCTCTAGCCATGAGAATCAACCAAGGCATCAAACCACTAAAGAACTCAAAATGCACATCATGAGCTTCTTACAAGAAGCCAAATAATCATGATCCTCAACCAAAAAGATATACCACCATAATGAAATCAGGAATCCAAACCAATAAACATCAACAAAGTATCTCTATATTCAATCATGTTAGGCCAGAATCCATGACACCAATGATCATATCCATGAACCGAGCATCTGACTCTCAAAGTGTCTAACCTATCAACATAAAATAGTCAATCACAATCCTCCACCATGATTGTACTTGGTAACAACATTTCATCCCCTCTACATGAAGACATCATCAAATCATACATGACTAATAGAAAACACAACCCAAATAAAAACCACCAATATGAATGTGCATCAACAATGAAAGATTAATGGGCAAAGACAACTCATATCCACGCCATAAATGCAACTTGTAAGTATAGACCGCTTCCAACGTCGCACAACTTGTAGACCCCACAAGTCATCATACATATTCTAATCAAACACTAATAACTATATCATCAAGAGATCAATCTGAAATATGAGTTGAGTATACGATGACATCAAACTCTAAATCTTTGAAATATATCATGTCATAAAACTCAAAATGTTACCATAGACACTATAAATAATAAATTGTTTAGATCAATATATCACCAAATAAACCATGTTAAACATGCACCAAATCTAAAACAATGAGTAGATCTCCCCAATAGTTTTTTGTTGACTATTTGGAGTCTAAAGTCCAACTCCGTATACCCAAGTTATGCCAAAAAATGTGCTAAAATATAAAGAACATCTAGCTTTATGTCTTATAAAATTTTACAAAATCTCAAAACTAAATAAAGAATCAAACCTATATCATTGTCTAACCCTCTGAATAAACTTTCCAATGACTATAAAGTCTGAAATCCAATAGCCTGAGTGAAAGTTATGGTTGTTTTAGCAAGACAACCCATCTTCTCATACAAACCATTTTTTTAAATTTTGATGACGACAATTATGATGAGATTAAATCTGATGATCACCATGACCTGAAACTTAAAAAACTTCACATTTTTTGTCAACATGGTCAATCTAGGGCAAATTATATATCAAAATTTATGAAAAAGCCAACCTGAATCCAATGGTGAGGTCTATTTTTGCCCACGGAGTAATTTATGTCAACTCCCCCTTAAAACTCTCATTTAAATGAAATATCCAAAAAACTCTTTTGACCAACAATTTCACATGCCCAGTGTAAAAGCACAAACCTGTGTCACCTTTTTACAAAGGAAAAGGCTAACAAAAGTGTAGTTATTCACATTCAATGACATATAATTGGTATTATTATTTAAAATTTTAAAATGAAGTAAACTAATGAAATATGTACAAATGGATGAATTTTAGGATTATAATTTTTATTAATTATTTGGAATAAGAATTATATATTTTCCTATTTTTTAAAATAAATTTTAGTTGCTAAAAAACGCTGAAAATTAGGAGTCTAGTTCCCACCCCGTACTATATGAAAATAAACTTATTTCCCTTTAATCTTAGATTATGTTATTGATAATATATGTAGCTAGAACAATCAAAAATAAAAATGGGCTTTAGACCTATATTATATCTTTTATAATGATTCAAAGTTCAACTTATTCAAATTGATAGTTTTCATCTCCTACCACTTTTTTGAAAATAAATCCATTCCAACCAAAAGAAAAATTATAGATTTCGAAAGAGGACTCTTTCTTCTAGAACATCATATAATTTTTAATTTTTTTGATATTATTTAATATTTGTTCTTTCTCAAAATTGACATCTTCTCGAGTGTTAAGATATGTACTTGTAGAATTTTTTAATTACAATATACTATATCTAATTAAAACACTATGAACTCTATATGAGAATATTCCTGGACTTTGAGCTCTATAAAATTGTATTTACATGTTATTAAAAAAAATATCATAGTAAATAGTAAGAGTTATTGAAACGTTGATTTTCTAAAATAATTATATATTTTAGTAATTGGATAATAACTAGTATAAAACGTGCATTTAATAGACATTTCCAATTGGAAAAGTGTGAGACTATATATAACTTAACTAGAATAATTTTATCAAGATCATATGTTTGAAAAAAAAAAATTAGATAGGAATACTCAAATTCAATCGTTTTGATAAGTCAACCTAAAAGGTGACACAACTTTGTACTTTTACACCCCAATATATATTGACCACTCTTCACAACAACAAATTCAAAACCCTTAAATTTACAATAAACAACCTACAAAACTCACATATATTACCCTTTCTTTTATTTTTTCATGCATTCCCGTGGATTTCATCTAGATTTCATCTAGTCTTACAACAATAAAATCATAGTTTTGATACCACTTGTAAGGAAACTTGGAACCAAAAATATCGTCATTTCCACATAACTCATAATAAATATGAATCAAATAAATACTTAAAATCCACATGCAAGAGAATAGACAACATACCCACAAAGTGACACAAAATACACTCTGGGAAACCCTCATTGAGGGAAAAAAATACAACCTCCAAAAGCACCCATCATCATGTATTATTCAACAAAAAACCATTGCAATACAACCATGGAAGCGTTCAAAGTCATAACCACAACTGAGCAATCTATGCGAACAGGTATGAATCAACACATCTTTGTCATGCTTCCAACCTTCACAAATGCTCTTTTGGCAAACCTATCTTGTCTTGTCTTGCTCTGTCTTGCATCAAAAACTACCCCTATTGTTACTTTTGTAGAGACAAGCTCCCACAAAACCACCAAGTGGTATTACACACACCATGTGTTGAAACAGCGTGCTACCTCAATGACCCCATATTTAATATTTGGCATTTGATTTTCTTTCCTCAATATTAAATAATTACATCAAATATTATCACAATGTTATAATACAACTCATCACTAATATTCCATGGAAATCTTTACATGTTGCATGTTCATCTAGGTACTCTCAGGTGCAATATTATATAATAATAAAATAAAATAATACAATATAAATAATAATATGCAATGTGTGCAATACAAATACTCTCAACAACTACTGGATTACATGGCTTCCTAGAAACCACAAGGATTAATAAAACGAAACATAAAACTCAATTTTCTGTGTATGATATCATTAGATCTCTTAAATTTTATAGATAATATCATATACAAACTTGCACCTACCAAATAGCATGGAAAAACCTAAACATCGTATTTTCGACTCTTCTTGAAATGATAAAAGGGCAATATTCTTTTTAGTAATTGTGTCGACTTTATGTTTTAGATAATGTTCAATGTGCCCTTTGGGTTTGAATTGTGATGTTGTCAGTGCTCAATTGTTTTGTGAATGCAAGATCTAAAATTTCCATCCTCAATTGTCTT
Source organism: Cupressus sempervirens (assembly GCA_028749045.1). NCBI lineage: Eukaryota > Viridiplantae > Streptophyta > Pinopsida > Cupressales > Cupressaceae > Cupressus > Cupressus sempervirens. Next base: position 54,394,502 of record CM053789.1, on the reverse strand, counting down.
GTGAATGATTTGTGAGCAAAACTACAAACATTCTTCCATTTTAAAATTAAACCCTACAAATCACAATTAACAAATCTAAATTTCATTCAACTTTATATCGAAAAAATCAAAAGCCATAAATGTGAATATCAAAGGTATGGACACATAAAGATTGAAGAGAATATCTAGAAGAGAACTTTAGTCAAGTTCAACCAAAAATGTCCCCAATTATTTCAACATTTATATATTAAGCATTCAATCAAAACCTTTTTGGCCAAGTCGGTTTCTACCAAAACATTCAATTGAAAATGTATATGACCATAACTTGATGACATGATTTCAAATGAGGTTGCTTCGATTCTCACAATTCAATTGAAATCCTTCCAATCAAGTTATTTACCTGGCCTAAAGTATAAGAAAAGTTTGTAGTTTTGTATTCATATACACAAACATACACATACACACATTATTTCTACTTTACTTTTTCTATGAGCAAACCAAACCGAAAAATAATTATCAAATGGCAAAACACATCCATAAACCAAAACCAAGAATTGTACCAAACATAGCAATTTAATTATAATTTTAATAATTAGGATAACTTAATCAAGGTAAGATTTATTTTACTTTTAGAAATGCCATCTTAAAATATCCATGTTAATGGAGGAAACATGTATCCCAATATTGTTAGTGTTAGTCCACTTCAAATTACTTGATATATTTAATTAAACAAATTAGATTTGTCAAAATTAGTTTATCATGTATGTTATGTGTTATGGGCATTTGTTAAAAATGACATGGTATCTTAAAATTTAATTCAAACATGCACCTATCAAATAGCATAGAAAAACTTAAACAGTATATTGTGGGCTCTTGTTAAAATGATAAACAATGATATTCTTTTTAGAAATTATTTCCAATATGTGTTTTCAAATATGTCCAAAGTATCTTTTGGGTTCGGATTGTGATGTCCTTAATGTTCAATTTTTTCATAAATAGCAAAACTAAAACAATGATATTCTTTTTAGAAATTATTTCCAATATGTGCTTTCAAATATATCCAAAATATCTCTTAGATTTGGATTGTGATCTCCTTAATGTTCAATTTTATTACAAATACCAAAACTAAAATCTCCATATTCAATGTGTTGTGAAAGATTTATGAACAAAACTAAAAATATTCTTCCATTTTAAAAATAAACCTTAGTTAACAAAACTACATTTTAGCTAGCTTGAAAAAGTAAAATTTCAAAGATCTAAGAATTTGAATCAAAGATTTGAACACAGGAATATGTCAAAGAGAATATCTAGAAGATAACTTTGGTCGAATTGGCATGTCGAATGGTGTTGATATTTATATTTTAAGTATGCAACCAAAACCTTTTTGACCAAGTAGGTTTCTACAAAAACATGCTTGACAAAAGGCACCACTGCAAATGCACACATGACTTTGACCAAACCCACCTCAAGTAGGAATGGCTCAATCACAAACCTTCAAGCGATAACTATTTAGTTAGCCTAAAGTGTCATATAGGATTGTACTTTTACAAAATTGTTCGTACAATCTTCACATTAGTGAATAAAATGCACTTCAATTTATTTAGTTAGTCTAATTTCAAAAATTACCAAGATATTAAACTAAATAAATTATATTTGTCAAAATTAGTTCTGTCATATAAGTTATTCCCTAAAATCTAGATCTATCTCTAAGAATTTAATATATAGATTCTTTTATATAAAGACATTTTATATCTATTTTTTAAAGTATCTACACAAGCTTATGAAGAGGTAAAATGTATTAAAAATTATCTAATTAAAAATATATAAAATTGAAACAATTGGAATAGATAAATTAAAAATTTGACAATAAATACTAATTCAATTCTAGTGTATCAAATTTTAGCACTACAAATCAAACCTTGTTATTACAATATGCTAAATAATAACTATTATAAATATTTTTTTAAATCCCATTAAATTTAATACATCAAACATTTTTAAATGTGTACAAAACTTATAAATCTTTTCATCGAATATGACAACACTATTTTAAAAATTAATTAATTAATTTCTAAATAATATTTATTAACAATGTAATAAAGAAAACATATATAGAATTAAATTAAATTTTATAAACAAATTCTCACACAAAGAATGAAATTCTTGAATAAGCAATATTTTAAATAATTACTAATAAGGGAAAATATGTGAGTATTTATAGTTAACTTTGCATATCTATAAATCTAAATCATGTATCAAAGTTTTCAATTTGAGAACCAAAAAAATCACAAATTATTCAAGAATATCCAAATAATAGTGAATTTGCACCCTTGTTCTGGTGACTATTAAATAATAGGTCTTTCTAATAGACTATTAATTTACAAGATGTACTGTAGTGTAGAAGAATTTAAAATGGACTTCTTCCCAAAAACATAAAATTTCATCGAAAAAAGACTTTTGTGAATTGTATTCTTAGTATATTTTATTAATAGAAAAAGACTATTGATCAAAAAAAACACATAAAATTTATGTATAAAGTCAAATTAAATTTTATTATAATCAAAACCCTATATGAAAGGAAAATCTTAGATGAGTATTTTATAATAGTTTCAGAATGGACGTATTTTCCACACACAACCTTCCACAACAAAAACCACGCTGCAACTAGAAAAGAAGTGGGTGCATAATATTTCATATGATTTGACAAAGGGTGGAGAATAATTAGTACTTACTCATTATCCTTGAGGATTTGGCCAGAATGAAATGAAACGTTATGGAGTGCAGCTTTCCAATCCTGGAGCTTCTCTGGACTATATCTCTTCTTCCTCTCGAACTCAGCAAATGCATCAGCATATGATCTTTTCAGGTAGCGGGCATCAGCGGGATCAACATTGTAGAACACGGGAATGACGGTACTGCCTGTTTTGAGCATAAACGACAACTCGGCCAAACACCAGGGCGATTGTGCATAGTTGGGTGAAAGTATGGCAATGTGAAGGAGAGAAGTACGCATGGCCTCTTGTATTTCAGTCGGTATGACATCACCCAATTCAAGCGCCTCTTTATCCAGAAAAACTTCAAATCCCATGGCATGGAGGGTGTCGTAAATAGAAGAGGCCAGCGTGTGTTTGGTATCAGTACCGCGATGATTAATGAATACTTCAAAGGGCACCTTCTTTGTAGCAGATTTAGATGGGGGTGCAATTTCCTCAAAAGCATAACTTAGCTGCTTTTCTTTTGCCATTGGAATAAAATGGATCAGGAAGTAAAACAAACAAGATTGAAAACCATGGGAAGCCGCGGGCTAGGGTTTTGGCAGATATCTCGTCGGACCAAACAAAGGGGTGAAATAATACGTAGGAACATCAAAGGCTGGGAAATTAAGAGCGGTGAAGGCCTTGGTACGAAAAAGCGTAAAATAAAGACCAATGAATTTTTTGTGCGAGAGCCATTTCGAACTCTACTTTTGTGTGAATGACAGCTGACAAGTGAGAATGGCCGGTGTAATAGTTTTTCTGCCCCTTCAATTGAGATAAATAGACTTATATTGCCGAACTCACCCCACCGTACCGAAAAATTCTTGCGGAATCTGCAATTTTTTCTTCGTTGTGCCGTTTGGGTCCCCTCATTTACCTTTACCTTCTTCGCATTTGGTCAAAAATGTCATATTTTTCTTCCTCTGATAGGATAACCGTGGAATACACTGCGATAACGCTTCGATATTTGGGAAATGTCCGCTGGAGAAGACGTCAGTCGTAATTATTTATGACATCTTACTTGTAACTGTGCTCACTTGTAAGGAATGTCATTAATGGTATACGGAATAAGCATTTGAAAAAAAGGAAAAGGAAAGGTGGTTTTATAGTCCACGACACTATGCCATAGTTTTTGGGTTTACATATGGTGACAGTGATATGAGACTACCTCGTACTTTTTTTCGAGAGGCGCTTGGCGCTACAAACAAGGCGTACATACCCTACCCCCCAGTGGGATTTGAACTTGTGACCTCTCTTTCAAGAGTACAAGTTGAATGTGAAGGAGGTGCAATAGGTGAGAGGACCCATTACTTGAATACTCTAACTTTGCGTTTATCAAAATCTTGTCTAAAATTTTCAAATTGCTCCAAGCTTTTTACAACAGGCTATTTGGCAGACTCTAACTTTGCGTTTATCAAAATCTTGTCTAAAATTTTCAAATTGCTCCAAGCTTTTTACAATAGGCTATTTGGCAGGTTGTTTACTTATCACTAAAGTTTCAAGTCCATGTCACCCATAAAATATCCTTATTAATAAGGACTCAAAGCCAATGGTAGATTTGAATTTGACTTTAACTTCTTATCTGCTGTGGTAGATATTATTTTAGTAGGAGTACATATGTGAATGATAAATATTAGTGTCAAGAAATTGGTATGTTTGATTTGTTAATTTTAGGATGTTATAGGTATTTAGTTGTTTGAATTGATTAGAGGTTATTTTTTATCATAAAAATTCAAAAAAGACACATTAAGGGTCTGTTTGGTTCATGAAATTTAAAAAATCGAGATTTCTACAAACTTTGGTTTAGCCAAATCAAGGTTTTGCAAATCTTCATTTCAATTTTTGAGATTTTACTTAAACTGTTTGTTTCATTCGAAAGATGCGTGTGAAGACACATTTTCATTCGTAAGCTTCGAGTTGAAGGCAAATTTCAAAAAGTAGTCCAATCTATTGTTTTTACACTCCTTAAAAAACATAACCAAGTTTTGATTTTCAGTTCCTACTTGCTATTAGGAAGTTGGAAAACTTGACTTTGAGGCAAAATTGGAAGCCCAGTATGCTAATTCCATTTTGCCAATTTTGAAACAAACGCAAAAATTTTCAAATACGAATTTTGAAAAAGCCAATTCCTATCATCTTCCAGGAATCAAACAGACCCTAAAGGAAGACAAGCCAACCTCTTGTAAAGGGAAGTAAAATATGCCAACTTGTAAGTTGTAACCCATCGATCAATATTTCCAGAAAGAAACACTAAAAGTTTCAAACAATGGATTAAATTGCTTGTGCCAATTCAACAATTCAATCAAGGAATTCTAATGACAAAGTTCTACGATTTCTTATCAACAATAGCATGGCTTTCGGCTTCTAGCACATCCACATTTAAGCATGATTACTTTGGTTTTTCTATGATAGAATAGATTCACAACAACAACCACAAGCGAATATATGAATTCCATTTACAGATCGTAAAAGAAAATACAACGATTCACACACGATAAATATTTCAAACACCACTAATATGCTAAACTCTTTCAGAAAGACTAAAGGCTAGAAACACTAGAGATAAAGGAAACATATCTTCAGAAATAGATCAAAGCATGCTACCCAAAATGCATACTAAAGAATAGAAAAGGGCAAATAAGAAGATATAACCCTTTTCAATTCAACCTAATAAGAAGAATATAGTCACGAAAAGATATAACCCTACCTCAAATCAACCTTTAAAAAAAAATAACCAATCAATGAAAGAACATAAATGCTCTAGAGAAGGCCCAAATATTTGACATGGCAAACAAAGGATACAAAGTGCTACAAACACCCCTTTTTCGTTCACACCAATATTCAAAGTACTTGTTTGTGTTTAACAAATGGCTCCATATGCAACTTTCTCACCTAGAGATATGCCTTGCCTGTCAAGGAAATTCCTATTAGAATCAACCTTGCCAATCAAGGGAAAAATTTAGGATTCTCGTGTTGGATAATGTTGTCCTTGATGTCACACAAATGTCATATCAGTCATTAGTCTCAAGTTAACCGAGCTCAGACAGTCTGCAATGCAATCTACAGTTCCAACTGAGCTCACTCAGTCATCGAAGAAAATGTGGAAGACAGTGTTAACCGAGCTAACTCGGTCAACAAAGGAAAGGTGAAAGATAGTGTTCACCAAGCTCACTCAGTCAACGAAGGAAATGTGGAAGTCAGTGTTAACCGAGCTTCACTCGGTCTCCAAAGGGCAGTTTCCACCGAGCTCACTCGATCATCAAAGGAATCATTGACAAGTCAGTGTTAACTAAGCTTCACTCGATCTCCAAAGCGTAGTTTCCACCGAGCTCACTCGGTTATCTCAGGAAACTCAGTACTTACCGAGTTCTCTCGACGATTGAAGGATTGTCACAAAATTCGTTGTATTAACTGAGCTCAGTCGGTTAACACAGGAATTATTTTCTAAACAAAGTTTACCGTGCAGAGTCGGCCAGTATAGGGATTTGCAAATTAATTACTTCTAGCCGACTGTTGTAATTGTTTGTTTAGTCAGTGATTCGAGCCGACTAAAATAATCTGAAAGGTATATATGGTCATTCAAGTTATGAATTAATGTGTGTGTGTGTGTGTGTGTGTGTGTGTGTGTGTGTGTGTGTGTGTGTGTGTGTGATTGTGAAAAAGAAGTTATGAATGTGAATTATAGTATGAAATGAAAAGGCGAATGTTGAGCAAAGTCTGATGAAAGATCAGATGTGTTGAAAGAGTTGTAAAGTTGTATTTGATCAGTAAGGATCCAGTCAAGCATAACAGAGATCTGTAATCAGCAAAGATAAGTTGTACATTATATTAGGTCACTTCATTGTTGCTTTCTAACCATTGTAACAGTGAATTCAAAATCTTTTAACAGAGTTCGTTTAACAGCCATTCAATAAATCCTCTAACAAGGTGACGGTTCAATTGAATTGTTCTAAAGACCTCTAGCAAGGCCACTCCTAACAGGGTGATCAAATCCTTTAACAGGGTCACACCTAACAGTGTGTTTTTGTAACCTTTAACAGGGTTGGCTCCTAACATGGCTCACTTCAGAAGAGTGAAAAATAGTATCTAGTTACATTGGTGGTTTTTCCCATATTGGGTTTCCACGTTAAAATTGGCGTCTCTTGTGTTCTTAATTGCTAAATTACTTTGTGCATGATAACATATCAGTTCTTAATATTTATCATTTGCTGCATGATCAAGTTTCAGCATTTTATATTAATCAGATCAAGGGTATATCCAGACATCTTAGGGACTGTGGAAAGTTTTGTAGTAACTGATTCACCCCCTCCCCCTCTCAGTTACTCTATTCTCATTTCCAACAATTATCAGAGATTTTGGTACTTGCAAGAAAAGATTTCAAGGATCAAAGCCAAAGATCAAGATGTCTTACAAAAGAGAAATTCCAAAACTCAATAGAGATAACTTCTCCGCATAGCAAGGATTGATGAGACTTCATCTGGCTAATGTTGGTGATACTAGACTAAAATACATTGAAGAAAAATATGAAGAACCTTCTGGCACATTGTCTGTCAATGACATTGTTGAAAAGAAGACTCACAACAATATGATGATAGACATAGCATCCGCTCTCAGTTATGAAGAATTTGATGACATTAAGGACTGCAAAACTGCCTTTGAGATGTGGAACAAGCTAAAAGAGATCTATGGAGGAGATGATAATGTGAGAAGAGCAAAAGCAGAAAGTTTAAGAGGACAATTTGATCAAATGAGGATGAGAGAGGATGAAAATATTGCAAAGTATGTTGAAAGAGTTAAAGCATGTGTGAGTGCAATCAGAGCATTTGGAGGTGATATCAAAGGAGAAACAGTTATAAGCAAAGTTCTCAAAACCTTGCTTCCCATTTATGCAATCAGAGTTTCTGCAATTCAGGAAAGAAGGTGTGAAGCAAATCATCAGATAAATCTTGAGGCCATAGTTGGAAGACTAACTGCATTTGAACTAGATAACTTTGACAACTGTGTTCCAGCCTCCAAGAACATTGAATCAGCATTTCAAGCCAAGCTCTCACTCAAGGAGGAAAAAAAAAAGAGAAGGAATCTCAGTCAAAAAGTGAAAATAAATCAAGCCAAAGTTCAGACAGTGACCTCAAAGTGATTGAAGCTCTACTAGCAAGGAAATATTCTAGAGGCAGTGGAAAATACAAAGGTAAAGTTCCTCTAATCTGTTTTTCTTGTGAAGAAATTGGTCACATTGCAACAAGGTGTCCTAACAAGCAAAACAATGATGAAAAGAAAGATTACAAATGGAATGGCAAGAAAGACTTCAAATCATCCAAGAACAAAGGTAAGAAATCATGCTTCATGGCTGAAAATTTTAAAAATTCTGATAATAGTGAGGATGAAATTGTTTATATTGCCGTTAAAGATGATTCTGACAGTGATGAGGAAGATAAAATGGCACTTGTTTCTCATATAAGTAAGAATGATACATGGATTATAGATAGTGGTTGCTCACATCATATGACTGGTGATAAAACTAAGTTTGATCAGTTTGAAGACTATGATGGTGGCAATGTAAGGTTTGGTAAGAATGAACCTCGTTTCATAAAAGGAAGAGGAAGAATCTGTCTAACCAAAGAACTTGTATGTAATAATGCCTATTGGGTTGAAGGTCTTAAACATAATTTGCTAAGTGTGGCACAATTACTCAATACTAGATTCAAGGTGGAATTCATGCATGGAAAGGCAAGACTGTTGAATGAGCAAGGAAAGCTGATAGGATCTGGCACCCAAACTAAAGGTAACTTATTTTATCTAGAACTTGGTGAATGCTCATGTTTTATTGCTCAAATTGAAGAAAGTTGGTTATGGCATAAAAGGTTGTGTCATGTCAATTTTGATAATCTGGTAAAAATAAGCAAATTCAAGAAAGTGAGAGGCATTCCTAACATTAAGAAACCTGAGGTTGGTCTATGCAAGAATTTTCAGATTGGTAAAATGGGAAAGACTAGTTTTAAAAGTAAGAACTATCAGTCTGAAGATATATTAGAAATTGTGCATACTAATTTATGTGGACCCATTGGAATAGAAAGCTATACTGGAGAAAAAAATTTTATTCTTTTTGTTGATGACTACTCAAGAATGATGACTGTCATGTATCTAAGGAATAAATCAGAAGCATTTGAGAAATTCAAATGGTATTTGGCAAGAGTAGAAAAAAAAACAGGAAAAAGACTAAAATGCTTAAGGTCAGATAGAGGTGGTGAATTCATCTCACATGAATTCAACAACTTCTGCATTGAAAAAGGTATTAAAAGATAGGTCTCAGCATCAGGAACTCCTGAACAAAATGGAATAGCTGAAAGAAGAAACAGATCCATCACGGATTGTGCAAGAACCCTAATGATAGAAAAGAACATTGCTATCAAATACTGGAAGGAAGCCATCAGCACTGCAGTTCATACTTTAAACCGAGTACAGTTGAAGAAGGACTCATTCAAAACTCTCTATGAATTATGGTATGGCTACAAACCCAATGTAAGTTATCTGAAAGTATTTGGAAGCAAATGTTATATTTTGAAAGAATCTAGAAAAAGAAAATTTGATGTAAAAGGTGATGAAAGAATATTTTTAGGATATTCTTGCAAAAGCAAAGCATATAGATGTTTAAATCTATCCACTCACAAAGTCATAGAAAGTGCACATGTGAAAGTTGATGAGTTTGCAAACAAATCTGAAGAAGAAAACAAAAAGGTACTTGAAGATTACAGAAGATTTGTTTACATTGAACCAGATACTATACCAAGCATACCGTTCACTCAAGAATCCTCAACTCCCGAGTCATTAGTAACCGAGTTGCAAAAAGTTCAAACCGAGCCATAGCAACATTCAGACATTATCGAGCAAGTGTCTATCGAGTCTGAAGCGCCCGAGCCAATTCTTACCGAGCCAGAACAACCTGAACATGAAATTGAAGCATAAGGATATATCAATGAAACTTATTCAAGAGGCAAAGAACTTGTATTAGCTAAATATGTCAGAAGACATCATGCACCAGATCAAATCATTGGAGACAAATCTGAAGAAACCTTGACAAGAAGCAAGCTGAAAAATACTTGTTTACTTGCTGATTTTGAACCTAGAAGCATTAAAGATGTATTGGCAAATGATAGTTGGATTGAGGCAATGAACGAGGAAATAGAACAGATAGAGAAGAACAAGACATGGACTCTTGTACCCAGGCCTAAAAATAAGAATGTAATTGGAACCAAGTGGGTATTCAGAAACAAGTTAACTGAAGATGGTAAGGTATCCAGAAACAAAGCCAGATTGGTATGCAAAGGATACTCTCAAGAAGAAGGCATAGATTATGGAGAAACCTTTGCTCCTGTTGCAAGATTGGAAGGAGTCAGAACCTTACTTGCATATGCTGCTCACAAAGGATTCAAAGTTTATCAGATGGATGTCAAGTCAGCATTCCTCAATAGAATACTGGATGAAGAGGTTTACATTGAACAACCTGAAGGTTTTGTTGATCCAGATAAAAAGAACATGGTCTGCAAATTACACAAGGCACTGTATGGTCTGAAACAAGCCCCTAGAGCATGGTATGAAAGATTGCATAACTATCTTATTCAGATTGGTTTTCAAAGAACTAATGATAATAGTAGCTTGTATATAAAGGAAGGACCAAATAATAAGATTGTCTTGGCAGAAATATTTGTAGATGATACTGTTTTCACAGGGCATGATGATCTTTGCAAAGAATTTTTAGAACAAATGAACAAGGAATTTGAAATGTCTATGTTTGGTGAAATAAAATTATTTGTTGGTCTTCAAATTCAACAAAATAAGAATGGCATCTACATCACTCAATCAAAATACATCAAGGAGATATTGAAAAAGTTTGGTATGGAGGACTGTAAACCTATTGGAACTCCTATGTGTACTGGATTGAAACTTACCAAAGATGATGAATCCAAAGAGGTAGATCAAACATTATATAGATCTATGATTGGAAAGTTGCAATACGTAGTTCATACCAGGCCAGATATTGCCCTTGCAGTTGGTTTGTTGCAAGATTTTCAGCAAAGCCAAGAGAAACTCGCCTGATGGCAATCAAAAGAATAATGAGATATTTGAAAGAAACTGAAGATTATGGCTTATGGTACAAATTTGGAGGTAATTTGGATTTGAAAGTGTTTACTGATGCTGATTGGGCAGGAAACCTTGATGACAAAAAAAGCACTAGTGGAGGAGCATTCTTTCTTGGAAAAAGATTGGTTTCTTGGACATGCAAAAAGCAAAATTGTACATCCCAATCTACAGCAAAGGTAGAGTATGTTGCTGCAGCAGTAAACTGTTCAAATATTTTTTGGTTTAAGTAGTTATTGCAAGGAATGATGATGGAAATCAAAGAACCAGTTGTCATGTTCTGTGACAATACTAGTGCAATCAACATATCTAAGAATCCAGTGATGCATTCCAAGACCAAGCATATTGCAATAAAATATCATTTTGTCAGAGAATTGGTGCAAGACAAAGAGATCAGATTGGAATATGTCCATACAAAGGAACAAATTGCTGACATATTCACAAAGCCTTTACCTAAGGATGCATTTTTGTATCTCAGAAGTAAGTTAGGGGTCATTCCCCTATCTGAAGTCCACTAAAAATAAGTTCTAGTGATGCATCAACGCATACAAGATTGAAGATCTATCTGTTTAATCAGAAATCATTGCATATGAATCAGTACTAAAGGTACATTACAATTCACTTAACTTTTGTTGTCTTTGGCATGTGTTGTCAAAGAGGGAGAGATTTACTATCATATCCTTCTGAAATTTGTGAGATTTGAAAAGTTTGCCATGAAGTCCCTTAACAGAGGGAGATTATTGAAGGAGGGAGAAGTCTGTTATCTTGTTATGCTTGACTGGATCCTTACTGTTGATTAAATCCTTTAACAGGGTCACACCTAACAGTGTATTTTTGTAACCTTTAACAGGGTTGGCTCCTAACAGGGCTCACTTCAGAAGAGTGAAAAATAGTATCTAGTTACATTGGTGGTTTTTTCCATATTGGGTTTCCACATTAAAACTGGTGTCTCTTGTGTTCTTAATTGTTGAATTGCTTTGTGCATGATAACATATCAGTTCTTAATATTTATCATTTGTTGCATTATCAAGTTTCAACATTTTATATTAATCAGATCAAGGGTATATTCAGACATCTTAGGGACTGTGAAAAGTTTTGTAGTAACTAATTCACCCCCTCCTCCTCTCAGTTACTCTATTCTCATTTCCAACATCTTGATGATGAGGAAGGTTTGATGTTGATGGGACAACAAAACATCTAGGGAAAATAAGCCAGTTATCACCCATGTTTGTATTACCACCATGTCTACTATTATCTTTCCCCTCAATTACCGCTAATAGAAAGCCCCAAAAATAATGGCACATGTACTAATAGCCAATCACACATGTGCTTTAATAGCCAATCATTTTTTAATTGTCTTGGTTGTTGATTAATCCATTTGTGTAAAAAGTACTAGTTTTTGGGTGAGCGGCTATTAGGGGTCTTAGTGGTGGGTCTCAAGCAAACATTTTAAAATGACACTTTTAGACCAAGTAGCACTTTATGAGCTCTACTTAAAGCTCCATAAAAGCATGGAAGTTGAAAGGTTAGCTTTAATCCCTTCACTTACTTACTGAGGTTCACTAAAAAAATTGACAAATTTTAACATACAAATTAAGAACTGTGGGTGTGTGAAGTTAGCTTGGGCGGCTACAGAATCATTTGCCCTATTGGGACTACAAAGACTTAGAATCGACACACATTTCATTGACATCACCTTTTTTTTGTCTTTATGTTTTTGTTTGTTTGTGTCTGTTCGGGATAAAAGTGTTATGGTATCGGATTTATCTACCTAATTATTTTTTCGGACAATTTTCTTGGGTAAGACATCTTACTTTCAAATCAATGTTCTTACTTATAAATGCATGTACTTGTAAGGAATGATATTCACATTCTATATATACTAGCATTCACACCTAAAAGATGTGCAAAGGTTACGTTGATACTAAGATATATCTTATTTAATATACTATGAAGTTGAAACGAGGGAACACAAAGTGTATTCCCCTTCTCTTTATGCTCCTATTTTTTCTTCTTTCTTTGTCTCCTTCTTCTCTTTCAACTCCTCATTATTCTCCTTTTCCTTGCTATTTCTTTTTGCTTCTTATTTTTTGTCTTCTTCTTCATCCTCTCCTTAAATATATATCTTTCTCCTCCTCCTCCCCCTATTTAGTTATTTTCATTTTACTTCTTCTTCTCCTTCATCGTTTTCTCCTTCCCTATCTTCTCTTTCTTTGTCGTGTTTTCCTCCTCTTTCTTCTTCTCCTTATTCTCTTTCCCATTTTTCTTGTCCTTCTCCTCCGTCTCCTTGCCTCCTCCTACTCCTTCTCCTTGCTTTTTTTTGCTCCTTGTTTTATGTCTCCTTCTTGGCCTTGTCTTCCTAGTCATCCTCCCTCTCATTTTTCTTCTCCTTCTACTTCTTATTCTTTGTCTTCTTCCACTTCCTCTTCCACTCCTCCTTTTTGATCTTTTCATTTTCCTCCTCCTTGTATTTTAATGTCTTCTCGTCATTTTTCCTTTTCTTCTTCATCTTCACATCCCTTGTTTTCTTCTCCTTTTCCCTTTTCTTCTTTTATTTCTTCTTCTTATTCTTCTCATTTTGGTCTTATTTTAACTCTCTCTTCTTATCCTCCTCTAGTTTTACTAATTATTTAAATATTTTTTGAATTTTTCATTCATGACATTTATTTATTTAGTTTTGTTCTTGTTGAAGTTGATGAAAGATCAACCCCACAACTTCCAAGAGTCACTTGTACACAAACACTTATCATAGAAAGAGAGAAGCAAAAGATATGGAGGCTACAATTCACATATCCATAAAGGAGACATTCTTGATGTGCAAAAAAGAGATCTTGCAAATTGTATTGAACGAATAATAATTACAAAGAGAGATCAATCCTTATAAAAGGAAATCAAAACCCTAAAAGTTAACTAACCTAGGTTGCATGATAATAATTAATAAAAGAATTTTAGCAAAAATGACAAAAGCATCGAAAAAAGTAGGGCGCTGGTAAATTTCAGCGAAATAAAGAAAAATCAAACAAGTGCCCTTATGAATATTTATAGACACGGATTTCCTCCAAAAATCTCATCGAATCAACTTTAAGATAATAAAAGGGAGCTATCTACTACTCAAAAATTGTTTTGATGTACTTTTAGCAACCTAGGAAGAACAACAAAGTTACAAAACATCTAAAAGGATTGTAGATTTGAAACCCTAATCAGGCTCCATGCAAATCAGAGTGCAAATATTATCAAAAACCAGAAGAGCAATGAAGAAGATGGTTGGAAGCTAGTTAAAAATAGAAAAACAAAAAGCATGGTTATGAAAAATCGATCTCAAAACCTAACACCAATAAAGACACCTTGGATCAACAACTGAAGAACCAAGAAACCTTTTTCAAGAAACCAAATATATCAACAGCCAAGGTAATCAAGAAAAGTATATCCCTACTTTTAATAAGCTGAGCACTTATTTGTCATCTCGGCCTATAAAGATCTCAGAACCTAACAATATAACTATAGGAACAACTAAACTCTATCTGATCCAATCTAAAGCCCTAACAGAGAAGGAAATACCTCTTCTGTTCGTACTAAAAAACCCTATAGATAGTTCAACTGAGAATTTAACAAAGGCACCCCAATCATCTGTTTACATTCCCCCACATAAGAAAAAGTAGCTTGAAGCAAACAAGCGGTTTGAATTTGCAAACCCTCCTCAAAGAAAAACAAACAATGTCGAAAACATTGAAACTACTATCATTAGCAATGAACACAATGAAGTAAAATGGCAGGAATGCTCTGATCTAAGAATCTATGCAATATGGAATGACCGAGCAAAATACAGAGCTAATGTAGAACGAAACTTAACAAATATCTACAGAGCAAAGGTAAGTAACATAACTCCTCATGATAATCATTATTGGTATTTGCAATGTTAGGATCGTAAAATTAGGAACGAACTAATAGAAATATCGAATTGTTTTTACAAAGGGCATCCCATTAAATTTATTGCATGGCAACCCAATTTTAATGAAAATAGTAATTAGAAGATACAGACAATTAAATGGTTGGAATGTGCAAATACTCCATCAGAACTAAATGACATTAACATAATAAAAAGAATAGGGCAATCTTTAAGAGATCTAATAGCATTCGAAGTGAATAATTATAAAACAAGTAAGATAAGATTCTTAGTTTCAATAGAAACAAAACAAAGTGAATCAATAAGTAAAAAAATCATAACGAACAAATTAATATATAAATTCAACTTTACTAAATATAAAGGATAAATAAATGAAATTATTGGAGCAAACTTTAAAAATATAAACATAAAAAATAATTTGAAGGAAGCATTAAGGATCGTTACAAAAAGGGAGAAAAAGGCAAAAGAAAACAAGAAAGAAAGAAAATCAGAAGATAAAGAAAACACAAACAATCAAGATCTCAAGGAAAAAGCGGTAGAGCAAGAAGATCAAAGGGAAATTACAAGAAATGCAGAAGATTCAGAGTATAGAAGGAAGACAAACATGGATTATCTAATTTCAATGGATAAATATAAAAACTGTAAAGATTGCAAAATAGACAAGGAAACACTAGAAGAAATAGAGCTTAATTTGAAAAAGTTGAATATGCGTTCCCATGAGGTATTACTCCTACATAATGATCTAGAAGATCAATTTATCATAGCAGATAGTAACCACACAGAACATAAAGGCAAGGTCGTAATGGAGTATGAACCAGAGATGAATATAGAAAGAGAAAGCTACACAAAGATAATATTATTAGAAGAAGAGATGGATACATATCAGAATGTAGTGGAAAGCAATAGAGAGACATCAATAGAGAACAATATAAAAATGGGATAGGAGAAAATATTAATCTGTTAGGTTATGGTGATTGCTTAGGAAAGTATTGTACATACTTCATAGGCCCTATTTTATCGGGATATTGGGCCAACATGTAATTATTAATTATAACCCTAAAGTGGTAAAAATACTTGTATAAAAGGGCTTGGGGTTAGAGATTGTTTGATAGTTGTGATGCGAAATTGGTTCTTGCGGCGGTATTGAGTTGTAAGGGATTATAGATTGTAATTAGGTTATAATCACTGGATCGTAATAATATCAAACTTGCTATTTGGTGGACATAGCCCAGGGATTGGGTGAACCACATTAAATTTTGGTGTCTTGTGTTCTTTTCTGTGCGATCTATTATTTTTTGTTATTGGTTATATTTGCATGTAATTGTTATTTCTATTCATGGTTTAATCCTAACATAATCAAGAATAGAATCCTATAGAAAAAGGAGGAGTATCTGATAGCTCCTTTTTTCACTAAGCAAAATTTTCAAATTCTATTGTGAAAATACTTAAATGTTGTGTTTGCTAGGTTGTATATTTCTTGTTTTCATCTACAGAGGAAACCCTAGCATGTTTTTCCCTAATCTAGTTCTCTCATTTGTTATCCCAAGTGTGAAATTTAGTGCCCTAGGATTTTGATTTTATCTCACATTGCAAGGAATCTTCATAAAATCATAGTCTAAGCCCTAACCCTAGGTTTTGAAACTAAGTGGGTCTTTGTTTTCTCTTTTACATAGTTTTCTATGATGTTATGATAAGAAGGTTAGTGCAGCATCGGGAACAATGAAAAGTTGGTGTTACGATGTTACGAAGTGGTAGACATCTTTAGATCATGAGGCAATAAAAATGGAGCTTCGATGTTGCGATATGGTGTAAGATTAGTAAGGCGTAGGATGAGGAGAGAGAAAGGTAAGATCTTACATTGTCGTATGGTCAAAGACCTTCAAAAGCTCATCTCTGATGTTATGCCAAAGGCCTTTGTCGTAGGATTGTAATGTTGGGAGATCATAAACTAAAACAAGAGGCATATGACGTTAAGATAGTGTGGGGCCAACTGGAGGCAGGGTCAGTGGCCTTTTGACCAAACAATTGTAGGACAAATATGATACTGCGTGGCAACCTTTCAGGGGCTAGTCGCGAGATTGGGAGAGCTAGCATAAAGAGTCATGATGTTTCAATTGTTTCAAGATTAGGAGGCCCAAAAGGAAGATGTAAGATGCTATGCTAGTGAGAAAGTTGTATGGTTGGGAGGTAAATTTATGGCTCGTAATATTATGAAATCTGCCTTTGTCGGGAGATCGTAGGACCAAATTATTAATACCACGATCATACGAGGATGTCGTGAGGTTGGAAAAGGTGAAGTTGAGAGCTACAATGTTATAATTTGATTGTAAAATCGCAGACTCATAAATTTCAAAACTTTTAAAGATATTTGTGGGGCCTGTTCAGACAGTCGGCTAATGAGAATCTGACAAGTGGCAAGGAGAAATGGATAAAGGAATAAAAAATTAAAGTTCAAAGATATTCAACGCATTCAAAAGTTCAAATGTTGAAGTTGCAAATAAATTTAATGTTTTATATAGTTTATACTATATGGACATTTAAATTTTGAATTTTGAATTTTGTTCATGGCCCAGGACCTGAACATTTTGAATCAATCTTAGAGGCATTGTTTTCATTTGAAATATATAGTATAATATAATGTCGGAATCGGCAAGAGATGCACTATCCATTTCTGTAATTAGTTTTTTACACAGGTATTCACTAGAAGCAGCTACAAGACATTTTGTAATATTAGGGCATGATTAGTGCAAATGGTGATTTGATGTTTTCATAATGGAATGAGATCAGATTTGGTAAGATTTGATTTCATTGATCACTTTAAAGATGAGTTGAATGTGTTAAGGTAGGCAGTTGGAAACATTGAAGTTTTTGTCCATAGGGGTAGTTGGGATTCACGACTAAGGGTAGATGAAGACATGACTAAATCATCTTGAAGCTCATGTACTTCATGATGCATATCAGATTTTCCTTCAGGGGAGAGTTTCTTGCATTATTCCAAAGAAGATATTTCAATAGCAATTAATGATTTTTGATTGCCAACAGATGAAGAAGATCAGTTTCAACAATATCAGGATGAAGACAGTTTCAGTAGGACAGATGTTAGTTTTAGATTCCAGATCCTAAAATATCTTCTCTTCTATAAATCTTTCTTCTCTGCTCTTAGTAAGAGTCCGAGAATTTTGTATAGCTTTACTTTGTTAAAAGGTGCAGTCGGTCCATTTTATGTATAGTTTTCTGAATTTACTTTCAAGCTTTGTAATTCTCTGATATTTTCATATCAATGATAGAATCAACAAGATATTTTGAGTTTCATTAAATTTCTATTAGTTATTATATCAGTCTCTTCAAAGGATAATACAAAAGGGCATTTACACTACATCTTTGTTACCAATCTCTGTCTCCATTTTATGAGTTTGTTTACTTGGAGATTAGTTAAATAAGGTTCAATTGATTGAATGCAATCTAGATAGGTTGTATATTGATTGTATTGTTGCTTTTAATTCAATGAGTTAAGGAAGTGCTTCAATGAATTAGTAAGCTTTATGAGTTTATAAAAGGGATGTTTCATAAGAATGAGAATTGGTGATTACAGTTGATAAAATTCATTTACAAGTTATTTGAATTAGATCCCCTGCTAATAGTTGACTCTGTGTAGCAATGGATAAGGCACTGGTCATATAAATCAAAGACAAACTGAAATAGATTCTGCTACATATATCAAATTTATACTCAAATCTAAATTAATCAAATATTGTATCAAGTGTAATATAAGGGTGGTCATCATCTATCTGTGGGAATTTATGAGTTGTTGTTAGTTGTTGTAGCTCATCTTTGTTTCACGTATACCAAAGAAATTAGACCATATATATTGTTTGTAGGGATTAAGGGTATGAGTCAAAAAGTTAATTGAATCCCTAAGGTACTCCCACCTTGGTTTTGCGGAGCTAGAAGTGTAGGAAGCATTGTGCTTTGTGCAGTTGGCCTAGAGACATAGTTTATTATACTAATCATGAGCATTGGCTACCTTTGTTGGTAATAATAATCACTATTAAATCAAGAGCCAACAAAATTGGCAACTCTGCTGGGGAGTGCTTAGTGTTATCATAAACTAGCATTATTTTATGATTTGTTGTCCTCTCATGGTAGAGTTTGAGAAAGGTTTTTCACGTGAAGTTTTTTATGGTTTTGTGGTTTTTTGCATTTTGGTTAATTTTTTTTATTAAAGTGATTGTGATCTATCCAGTAATCATTCCCATTCCGATAAGGTGGGTGACAACTTAAAAGGTTTTAACCAGTGTCAAGTTTAAGGAAATTTTCAAATTATGGAAAATATGAAAAACACATAGGCAAATATGAAGAAAACCCTAGGAATTAAATTTAAAATTGATCTTCCTCCTAAGGGAAGATAGAATTGGGTTGTAAAGAGAGCTTAGATGCAAAGAGGAAACTATTCCCAAGAGCAAGTAATAGGTGGAGAGAATGTTCACCTTTCTGCTAATGAAATGGAATCCTCTTGCAGAGGTTCTAGATTTCTTCCAAAATTATCTAACGATGATTTCTTTATCACTCCTGAAGTAGTATATCAGGAGAAGATTGTGCAACCACATGTACCTACCTTGGATGCTAGAAATAGTAATGATCTTTTTCAAAAAATAGGAACCTTGTCATGTCAGACCATTCTCGTGAAAGAGTAAGACCAAGACACTTAGAGCCTGAGAGTTTTAATGATGAGAAAACTTATAGTTCTAAGTTTACTATTCCTGATCTTGATGAGATTGAGGTCTTTAGGATGCAGCTTGTTGAGCAAGAGGCCATAGATAAGAAAGTGCAAAAGGAAAGGGAAGAAAGGATTATGAAAGCTTTTGAAGAAAAGCAAACAATACTCAGGAAAATTGCTGCCCTGAAAAAGAAAAATGAGATAATAGCCAATGCTTGGCAGCCTAAAATTATAGGTCAAGTTGAAAAACTTAGAATACAAGAGCAAAGGTTGTTAGAAAGTCAAGATGTAAACCAAGAGGGTCTTGTAGTACAACAGATTAAAAGCTATAAGACTCTAGAAGCTGAAAACAACAAAGCAAGAAATGTAGAGCATGTTGTTGATGCTAAGGATAAGGGAAAGCAAAAGGAAGTTGGCATTAAGATTAAGGAACCAACAAAGATCATTTAGATCCATGATACTATGTCAACTTTTGATATTGAGTTGGAGACGAAGAGGAAGGAGAAGGTTGCTTTAGCTAAGAGATTAGAAATTGCAGACAATGAGGCAACCATAGGTGAGATGAGTACTAAGATTAAATTCCTAGAAAATGCTAGGAAGCAATTTGTAGTTATGCTTGAAGATAATGTAAAAGATAGATCAAATAATGCAAATCAGAATACTGCTAGTCGTTTGCTTCTTTCTTCTCTTCTTCTTCATAGAAAATAAATCTTAATCAATATATTGTTGATGCTAGTACCAGTAATACTTTAAATAATAGTAAAAGAAATGTTGCCAATAACCCTAAGATTGACCTATAAAGGAGACCTATTCAGTTAGAGGGTTATAGGCATATATGTTTTGATGGAATCCCTAGATTCCCTAACTCCATTCCACAATAAATGAGGAAAAGGTTGCCTAAGTTTGTTGGGAATAATGCTATTACTTCTGAGGATCATTTAAGGAGTTTTCTTCATATCATGAGCGACTATGAGGTTGAAGTCAAAGATTTTATCATGAAGTTATTTGTTCAGTCATTAACTGAGGATGCTAGAGAATGGTTCAAGAGGCTTCTTGAATTATCCATTGCAGACTGGAAAGATATAGAGTATTGTTTCAAGGAGCAATATGGTGACAAACATAACCGGAGCTATATCTTAAGTAAGTTCAATAACATTAAGAGGTTACCTAATGAGTCTATCACTAACTTCAATACTAGATTTTAGAAGAGGATGTACAAGTTGATGCAAGCCATGTGAGTTGATGACAAGATATGTATGATTACGTACTTAAATACTTTTGATGGTAAAATTGCATATCAACTTAGGGATAAGGAACCTAGGACCTTAAGAGATGCTTTCAGAATTGTTGTAAATATAGAAAATAATTTGACAATCTCAGGAAAGCTAGAAATCAAAAAAGATGATCCTAGATTGTTTGGGAACAAGGGAAATAGAAACGAAGAACACAAGCCTGTAGGTGGTAGAAAGAAAGAGTCTTGTGAGATGAGTCAAATTTTAAATGCCATAAAAGGTTTAAATCCTTCTCAAGCTAGGATTGATAGAAATCCCATTGAAAATAAGACCCCTTATCAATCAAATTTCAGTAGACAAAATAGGATGCAACATTTCAGTTATAATACTGCTTGTAAAGATGGTCAGCCTAGTGTTTCCCCTACCAAGAATATCAACAATAAGGTCACCCCTGATACCTTATCTAGAAATTCTATAAATGTGGTAGATGATCCTGAGTTCATTGTTGAACCTACATGGTGTATTGTTTGTCAATTGCCCCATGCTCCTAAATATTGTGTGGTAGCTTTGTCATTTCTAGAAATCAGACTAAGGTAGAAGAGTAGAAGGAGCATGAAGAAAATAATGATGATGTAGGATGCAATATTGTTGAGTCACATTATGATTATTCTGACTGTGAGGATTATGACAAAGTTGTTAATGAGCAAAGGAAGTTTTAGAATGATATGCAACAATAAGTATTTTCTAATGAGAGTGATGTTGAGAATAATGTATGTAACATGGCAACTGCCAAAGAAGAGGTGATATTAAGGAAGCCTTACAAAGAAGAGGTTGATTAGATTACTACTAGTATGGTAGCTCAGGTTCAGACTAGACATATGGCTCAAAAGGCTGATGGTGGTAAGGTTGCTAGTATGTTTATTAAAAGGGTTGATCCTAAGAATGCTGAAGTTATGAAGGCTCGAGAGATTCCTATTCTGAAGGTCAAATTTACTAGCAAGAAATGGAAACCAAAGAAGATGGACAATCCTAAGGTTCCTGAGTTTCAAAATAACACTCCTAAGAAGTTAGAGGAGAAGGTGTCAAAGGCGCTCACTGCAAATGACAAGAATCATCAAGGTGCTATAAGTATTTCTGATAAACATAAAGAAAAAAAAAGTATGATTATTGATGTCCCCTCCGATTCTTCTATAGATATGCTTGTTGTTTTATCACAGATAACTATCAAGGTCCCTTTGTTTGAATTATTAACAATCCATGAACACCAAAATAAAGCCATAGCTTGGGTAGGAGGTGTTGATGAAAAAGTAAAATATGATTGTAGTGAGAGTCATACTCCTAAGGAAAGTAGTAAAGAAAAGGTAAAAGACAAAGAAACTAAAGTCATTGTGTCTCAAATCCCCCAAATGTTTTTGGATTGTTCTGTAAATCAGTGTTAGGAAGTGTTGAACCATTTTTCTTGAGTATCCTTGTGAATGGAAAAACATTAAAATACTACATGATTGATTCTAGTGCTTCCAATATTGTTATGCCATTTGAAATAATGAAGGGATTGGACTTAAAGGTTGATACTACTAAGGGATGATGTTGTGCTATGGGCAAAAGAGAAGTGAGAGTCATAGGTACTATTAATTCTCTGCCATACATGTTGATAACTTATCCTAACAAACAAATCACTATGAGTGTGTTGGTTGTTGATATTCCACCTCAATATGGCATGTTGTTATCTAAAAAATGGAGTGTCGCCATGGGTGGGAGTTTACAATGTGACTTTTCATTTACCACTTTCCAAATTGATGGGAATTTAGTGATAGTAAATAGAGAACCTAAGAGTGTATACATGATTGAAGAAGAGATAGAGGATGACATGAAAAACTTTGTTGATACAAATGTTAATGCATTCTGAGCTGAGGTTCTGATTTTGAAGAAAGATAAGCATAAATCAAAAATAGAAGTAGAAGCTGATACGAAGATAGACAAAGGAGATTTATGGACTCTATTTTTTGATGGTGCCTGCTGCAAAGATGGATCAAGTGTAGGTATTTTATTGATTTCTCCTGCAGGGGCAACATACAAATTCTCTTTTACATTGATTTTCCCTTGTACTAATAATATATCGGAGTATGATAGGACTCAAATTAGCCCATAAGCATGGGATAAAATACTTACATGTTATAGGGGATTTTGAGTTGGTTGTGTCCCAGGTGAGAAGCATTTATGTGTCAAAAAAAAGAAGATTGAAACAATACAAAAATGTTGTGTGGGATATGATTGAATATTTTGGATCATTTGGGATAGTTTGGAAAGATAGGACTAATAATAAGATGGCAAATTTGCTAGAAAATATAGCAATAAAGCTTGATGATATTACATTTGCTGGTATATCTAAAGTTGAAATCTAGACTAGGCCCTTTGTTTGTGACAATGTCCAGAATTGGCAAGTTGATGAAGATGATAGAGACATTTTGATATTTTTAAATTGTGAGAATATGTTGTCAAGTTAGGGAGTTGATTGTGCAACCTATGTAGAAAACATAGATGAAAGAGACGCTATCTTTGGATAGGAAGTTGTACAATTGAAAACAAACAAAATACCAACGGGATTAGTTGTCTTAGAAACTATTTTTGATAATAAATATAGGTCCAAAATGGATACTAAGGAATATAATGCTAAAGATCTAGAGGAGATAAATTTAGGAACTAAAGAGACACCTAAGAAGGTGTATCTTGGCAAGAAATTATCTCCTAAAATAAGACATGGTTTGATTGGCATGTTAAGAAAATACAAACATGTGTTTGCATGGTCATATGATGACCTTAAGGCTTATAGAGAAGACTTATTTCAGCATGAAATCCGACTAAAACTAGATGCTAAGCCTTTTAAACAGAAACAGAGGCCAATTAATCCAACTCTTGCCCCCAAAATGAAAGAGGAATTAATGAAGTTAAGAGATGCAGGGATCATAAAACCTATTAGATATTCATCTTGGGTGTCCAACTTAGTCCATGTTAGGAAGAAGAATGGAGATATAAGGTTGTGTGTTGACTTTAGAAATCTCAAAATATCTTCATTAAAGGATAATTATTGTTTTCCAAATATGGAGGCTATGCTGCAAAAGATCACTAGTTTTGAGCTTATGTCCATGATGGATGGATTTTCAAGATACAATCAAGTAGTGGTTAAAGAATCAAAACAATTAAAAATTGCTTTTACTACTCCATGGGGTACTTATGTCTATGTCAGGATGCCTTTTGGGCTTACTAATGCTGGGCTACTTTTCAACGTGCAATGGATGTGGCTTTTGCTAATATTATTGATAAATTCTTGGCTATGTGATGTGAAAATTGCTTCTTGTAGTGGTATTGAGTTGTAAGGGATTACAAATTGTAATTGGGTTGTAATCACTAGATCATAATAATATTGGACTTGCTATTTGGTGGATGTAGCCCAGGGATTGGGTGAACCATGTTAAATATTGGTGTCTTGTGTTCTTCTTTGTGTCATTCAATGTTTTTTGATATTGGTTATATTTGTATGTAATTGCTATTTCTGTCTGTGGTTTAATCCTAACAAGTTCTTGTAGTGGTATTAAGATGAAAGGGATTACAGATTGTAATCAGGTTGTAATCATTGGATTGTAATAATTTTGGACTTGTTGTTTGGTGGACGTAGTCCAGGGATTGGGTGGACCGCGTTAAATCTTGGTGTCTTGTGTTCTTTCTACGTGAATCAATATTTTCTAATATTGGTTATATTTGTATGTAATTTTTATTTTTGTTTGTGGTTTAATCCTAATAGTAAGGATTAATGAGCTTGCAGAAAATCTAGTGAAGAAGAGAGCAACAAAGAACCTGAAGATTACAGAAAGTTTGTTTGCTTTGAACCTGATACATTGCCAAATCTAATTGGAAGTCAGGAGAATTCACCTCCTAAATCCCTAAAATCTCCAAAAGGACCCAAGTCACAGTCAAAAGCTACCAAGTTACAACCAGAGCAAACCGAGTCTAAAGGACCTGAGTCATAGATAGTGGGACTTGAGCTTGATACAGAAGATCATGGTGAGGCTAGCGGAACAAGTTCTAGATACAAAGTACCTATGTTAGCAAGATATGTTAGAAGGTACCATACACTAGATCATATCATTGGAGACAAGTCAGATGGTACAATGACAAGAAACAAATTGAAAGATACATGTTTGCTTACTGAATTTGAACCTAAATCAGTTAAAGATGCTTTGGATAATTAAAGCTAGATTGGAGCAATGAATGAAGAGATAGAACAAATATAAATGAATAAGACTTGGACTCTTGTTCCTAGACCCAAGGATAAGAATTTAACTGGCATAAAGTGGGATTTCAAAAATAAGCTAAATAAAGATGGAGAAGTTTCCAGAAACAATGCAAGGTTAGTATGTAAAGGTTATTCTCAAGAAGAAGGTATTAATTATGGTGAAACTTTTGCTCTTGTTGCAAGATTAGAAGATGTTAGGATTTTACTTGCTTTTGCTAGATATAAAGGATTTAAAGGTTATTTAAATGGATGTGAAATATGTATTTTTGAATGGAATTCTTAAAGAAGTTTACATAGAATAACCTAAAGGTTTTCTAGATCCTAGCAAAAAGGATATGGTTTGTAAACTGGACAAAGCATTGTATGGTCTCAAGCAAGCTCCCAAAGCTTGGTATGAAAGACTTCATAACTACTTGATAAAGATTGGTTTTCAAAGGACAAATGATAGCAACAACCTATATATCAAAGAAGGACTAGGCAAGAAGATTGTGTTGGCATAAATATTTGTGGATGACACATTGTTTATTGGAAATGATGACTTGTGCAAATATTTTTCAGAAGAAATGAGTAAGGAATTTGAGATGTCCATGTTTGGAGAGATAAAATTCTTTGTTAGATTGTAGATTCAATAGAAGAAAGATGGTATCTACATTACTCAATCCAAATATATCAAGGAGATACTAAAGAAATTTGGAATGGAGGATTCAAGACCAGTTAGAACACCTATGTCTACTGGACATAAGATTTCCAAGAATGATGATTCCAAGGAAGTAGATCAAACCACATACATATCAATGATTGGTAAATTGCAATATGTAGTGCATACAAGGGCTAATATTGCATTAGCAGTTGGTATGGTGGCAAGATTTTGAGCAAATCTTAAAGAAAATCATATGATGGCAATCAAGAGAATTATGAAGTATCTAAAGGGTACTGAAGACTATGGATTATGGTACAAGAAAGGAGGCACTTTAGATTTGAAAGCTTTTATAGATGTTGATTGGGCAAGAAGTGTTGATGACAAAAAGAGCACCAGTGGTGGAGTGTTCTTTCTTCATAAAAACTAGTGTCTTCGACAAGCAAGAAGCATAATTCTATTTCTCAGTCTACAACATAAGCAGAGTATGTTGCAACAATAGTTAATTGTTCCAATATTGTTTGGTTCAAGCAACTATTGGCAGGTATGAAGGTAGAGATCAAGGATCTAGTGGTTATCTTCTGTGATAACATCAATACAATTAATATATCAAAAAATCTTGTGATGCATAACAAGACCAAATACATTGCTATAAAATATCATTTTCTAAGAAAATTGGTGCAAGATAAAGAGGTAAGATTGGAATATGTGAATACCAAAGAACAAATTGCAGACATATTCACTAAGCCATTACCTAAGTATGCATTTTTATATCTAAGAGGTAAGTTAGGGGTTATTCCCCTATCTTAAGCTCACTAAATGAAGTTTAGTGATGTATCAACCAGTGCATCTTGAAGATCAGTCAAGGTAATGCAGTGTTGAAAGGGAAGATTGCATATGAATTAGTACATGAGGTACATTGCTATTCATTGAATACTGTCTTTGGCATAAGATGTCAAAGAGAGATTTTATTGTCATATTTGTAGAAATTCTATAAAGAGGTAGAGTTTTGTGATAAGGGAGAAACTGAAGGTAGAAGGAGTTTACATTGATAGAGGGAGTTCTCATGGATGAGAATCAAAATGAAAGTAAGGATATTTTTCTTTATTTTTCTTTGAAATTTCATTGTATTATGACATGTGTTGCCATCAATGCCAAAGAGGGAGATTGTTGAATACAATTGGTTAATTGTGTATTATCTTTGATGTTACACAAAATGTCATATCTTTATCAAACAGTGTATGTCAAGCTCACTCGGGCGATGAAGATAGTTTTGTATGTCTTCTGAGCATTCCAGTGTTTGCCAAGTTTAGAAGACAGTGTCTATCGAGTTCACTCAGGCATCAAAGGGAAGTTCATAGAAGTTGAGTGTTAATTGAGCTCACTCGGGTAACAAAGTAAAGTTGGATGAAACCAATGCTAATTGAGCTCACTTGGTTACTAAAGAAACTTTGTGAAGATGTAGTGTTAACCAAGTTCACTTGGTTAATACAGGAAAATCATTTTTGAGTCAGTGTCTATCAAGCAGGGTCAGCCAATGAAGGATTTTCTTATTTTTGCATATTGAGTTCAATAGATTTGTTCATTGGTTCTAGCCAATTGAGGAGATGAATATTAATTATTCTAAGTTATATTCAAGCCAACTTGATAATGGATATGATGTAAATATAAAGTCAATTTCATGAGGATTGAATATGTGAAAGTGTATGGAAGAATAGAAGATGCCAAAAGGAAGAAAATTAGAAGGATAAACATGATATCCTTGAGGAACTGAAAAGATACATTTGATTATGAAGGATCAAGTATTCAAGCCATAATTGAGATATGTAATCAAAAATTTAGTTGCATCAAAAATCAGGTCACCTCATTGCTACTCTCTAACCATTATAGTAGTGATCTAATTCTCTTAACAGAGTTGGCTTAACAACTATTTGTAAATCCTCTAACAAGGTGACATTTCCAGATTAAAGTGTCTAAAGACCTCTAAAAAAGCCACTCCTAACAGGGTGATTAAATCCTCTAATAGGGTCACACCTAATAGTTTATTTTGTAACCTTTAACAAGGTTGGCTCCTTTAAGAGGGTTGGCTCCCAATAGGGCTCACTTCAAAAGAGTGAAAAATAGTAACTAGTTGCAATTGGTGGTTTTTCCCAAGTTGGGTTTCCATGTTAAATTTTGGTGTCACTTGTTTTCATGTTATTTATTTCATGTGTATGCAACTAAGTTAATTAAGGTTAATCACATATAATAGCTTAAGATTTTCATGTTAAACATTTGCTGAATTATAGTTGTTATTTTAGTGGTTACCAAGTTACAACATATTATCAATATTAACTGAGCACCTATGTGTTTGCCAAGAAATAGTGTTTTCATTAGTGTTTATGTTTTGTGTTGACATCTAAGGAATCTAGGATTTATTTTAGTGGCAACTGATTCATTCCTCCCCTCTTAGTTACTCCTCTTATATTTCCAATAATTGCATATCAGTCACAAAAAGGTGATTATAGTTTGGATAGAGAAGATTTGTTATTAGCACACCAGTGCAAACTAAAGGATCAAGGTATTGTTACATTCTAACTAGTGTATCAGGTGAATCTCTTAATAGAGTGGTCCTAACAAGCCTATTGTAAAAATCCTAACATAGTGCTCACTTAATTGTGATGTAAAAATCCTTTAATAAAGGTAGACTTAACAATCTTATTAGCTTTTAACATAGTAGACCCCTCACAAAGTAGATCATTAGAAGTGATCAAAATTGTAGCCCTAATAAGAACTTTATTACTACAATTGTGAAGATTTTGTGGGTGTCATCCCCACTGCAATTTTACCATCTCATTGGAGGGTTTCTGCATTTCCAAATATTGTGTCATGTGTTGCTTACTCATTTTATGTGTTTCATTCATGCAAGGAGTTGTTTGATCTATTGGAGAACAACAACATTTTGAATGAAGACATAAGAGCACCGAAGAGAGAACATGAAATACACTCACTAAGACTATGTGAAGTCACTGAACAAAAGAAAAAGTCTGAAGAAGACAAGATACGAATGGCCACAAGACTTGATGAGAGGATCAATGAAGTACAAAGATTGACACATAATCAATTTGACATGGTCAATCAATTATTAAGTGCCAATAATGAAATTGCAAGGAAGGGGGAAGAGATTGTAGATCTAAGATGAGAGAATAATCACTTGAAAATTAAATTGAGATTTGAAAAAGAAGTCATTGAAATAATGCACAGATCTATAGATGTCATGAGGTAACTTGATGAATAGATAAAAGTACAAAGAAGACCTCATGATACTACTAGATTAGGCTATACTGGTTACATATCATCTATTGAGCATGGAGAGTCGTCAAAGTATAGAGAACAAAGGAATGCAAAACCAAAGGGTAAGAGGCCTACATGCTATCATTGTCGAAAACTAGGTCATATAATAGATGGTTATAGGATAAAAACTAGTAAGTCCAATCCTAAGTCTAAATTCAATTGGCATTGCTTTAATGGCAACAAGCATGGACATCAAGCATATAAGTGTAGATAAAAGACACCGGTTACATCTAGATTTGAAGATTATTGCTACACATTTTAGAAGTATGGTCACAAGGCACAATATTGCATATGTAATGCAAACAATAGTTGAACACCCAAGGGTCAAGGGAATGAAGCTAGGCAAGTCAATGCTATAAATTGGGATTACAATAGTTGGATCAACTGTCAAGTATGTGAAAAGTATGGACACATTGCAACATATTGTGCAAGGATATATCTTAGAGGAAGATCAAACCGAAGGAACTTTGGTCTAGTATGCATTTAATTTCAAAAGGTTGGTGACCTAAGTAGAAACTTAATGAACCAAGCACCACCATCCAATAATAAAGAGAACAATGGAAAAGAAAAGGTTAATGTTGAAAAAGTGAGAAGCCAGATGAATTAAACCTGGAAGAAGAAATTCGATGGAGGCAACAGTGCAAAGGAGGAAGTTGTGATTGCCTAATCCAATGGATTAGGTTATTTCCCCCATCACAAGCTAAATAAAGAGACATGTATGGAACTATATTTTAAATTGTTGAATCATACATCAATTCCTAAGATTAAATGCATAAGAGTTCAAATGAGCATAAGTTAAAATACATAAGGATAGATTTATATTATGAAGAGTGCATGTGTTTTGATGTCGAGTTGAAAAGTTAATAATTGTTGTGTATCAGTATTGAGAATGAAAAGTGTTAATCAACCAAGCATAATTGTTAGTACTTGTCGGGTCATTATTTTGGCCAAGATGAAGGAGTTTGAATTGTTACAACTGAGCTTTACAATATTGGCTGAGATGGCCTATATTGCACTCACTATGTGTACAAAACATTTATGAGGCCCTAAAATCATTTTTTTTTTGACTTATATAGACAATTTTATCAATAATTTTTCTCATAGTGCATTCAAGTTTTCAAGAGCTAATAGAGTTTGGCCATTTTCTAAAGCAAAGTTGAGCGATTGTGTATAGATCTTATAGTGTGTCATCAATGTAGGAAGTGATTTGAAGTAGTTGTGTTGATATCGAGTGAAGAAGAGTTTTGAGGATCATAACTTAATTGTAAAAATGGTATCAAATTTATTTGTTGCAGACAAGGCAGAGTCATAAAAGGTTAGTAATGTACAATTGATTAGAAATGAGGCATGTAATCCACCCAAGTTTAAGGCATATGCAAAGACTATTGTGAAAGGGGATTTGTCTGGTGCCCTATCTTCAATCCTACCAAGGGTAATTATGATTCATGATGTAAGATCTTTTTATATGTGTATGATCAGTGAGGTAGGATGGTTTAAGTTAAAGAATGCTTACGAGAATTTGTACGTTCATGGAAAATTAAAGGAAGAACATAAACACATCGTCAAGAAAGGGTTAACTCATGCCCTAAATTTTTTTGAGGGTTTTCAAAATTGAATGGATTAAAGTCATTTTGAGCTGAGTTCATGAGATGAAATTATCACTAGAAGGAGGACTAGTGAAGACTACAAGACAAGTTGTTCACTAAGTTACCACATACCCTAATATGGATAAAGTGAAAATAATTCACTGCTAGACAAAGGATGTGATAGAGGCAAACACATTATCAATTTGGAATAAGTGAGGCATGACTATTTCCACCATAAAGAATGTAGAGATATGTTTTTAGTAAGGGTCATTGCTCATAAATTTTATCAACCTAGCCGATCAAATAGTGTACCCTATGTTGCAGTAGACGTGGCATGGAAGATCATGAAGAAGGTGTTGAATACAATTGATTAATTGTGTATTATCTTTGATGTTACACAAAGTGTCATATCATTTCTAGTTAGAGTATGTCAAGCTCACTCAAGCATTGAAGATAGTTTTCTGTGTCTAACAAGCATTCCAGAGTTTTCCCAGTTCAGAAGACAGTATGTATCAAGTTCACTTGGGCGTCAAAGAAAAGTTTGTGAAAGTTGAGTGTTAACCAAGCTCACTTAGTTAATGAAGGAAATATTGGATGGAACCAGTGTTAACTAATCTCACTCGGTTACCAAAGGAAATTTGTGAATATGTAGTGTTGACCGAGTTCACTTGGTTAACATAGAAAAATTGTTTCTGAGTTAGTGTCTATCAAGTAGGGTCGGCTAATGAAGGATTGTCTTATTTTGGCATATTGAGTTCAATCGATTTATCTATTGGTTCTAGCCGAGTGAGAGGATGAATATTAATTATTCTAAGTTGTATTCAAGATGACTTGATAATATGAAAGATATAAATACAAGGTCAAGTTGAGGATTAGAAGAAGAATCATAGTGGAACATAATTGAAGATTTGATGATGCCAAGAGGAAGTGAATTATAAAGATAAGTATAATGTCCTTGTTGAGATGCAAAGATACATTTGTTTAAGAAGGATCAAGTACACAAGCCAGAATTAAGATCTGTAATCAACAATTTAGTTGTATCCGGAATCGGGTCATCTCATTGTTACTCACTAACCATTGTATCAGTGATCTAAATCTCTTAATAGAGTTAGCTTAACAGCTATTTGTAAATCCTCTAACAAGGTGACATTTCTATTGAATTGTCTAAAGACCTCTAACAAGGCCACTCCTAACAGGGTGATTAATGTTGGATACAATTGTTCAATTGTGTATTGTCTTTGATGTCACACAAATGTCATATCAGTCATCAGAAAGAGTCTACTGAGCTCAGATGGTCAGCAAGGCAAAAGACAGAGTCTACCGAGATTAGATGGTCAGCAAGGCAAAAGACAGAGTCTACTAAGCTCAGATGGTTAGCAAGGCGAAAAGACAGAGTCTACCAAGCCTAGAAGGTTAGTAAAGAAAATTTGCAATGTCTACCAAGTAGACAGTTGTTACCGAGCTTTCAATAAACTTAGTTGTTATCGAGCTCACTCGGTCATCAAAGTGAAATATGGAAGAAATAGTTCTTACCGAGCTCTCACGGACAAAGAAGGAATTTAGTTCTTACCGAGTCAAATCAGTAGCCAAAGGATCTTGCAAAAGTTGTAATGTTAACCGAGTTAGGACGGTTAACTCAAAATTTTTTTGGAAGTAGTATTTACCGAGCAGGGTCGGCCAATGAAGAATTTCATTGATTTTTGAAATAATGTCTATTTATTTAAAGTAATATTTGTAGTTGACTAATGTATGGTTTATTGGTAAATGTAACATGTGAATGGGCCGACTTGATAATCTGAATGGTATAAATAAGAAGTCAAGTTGCGAATTATAAGTGTGAGATGGATTTGATGTGATATGAAGACTAATTATTGTGAAAGCAAATTTGGAAGAATGATTAGAGATCATTGAGGAACAAAAAAG
Source organism: Cupressus sempervirens (assembly GCA_028749045.1). NCBI lineage: Eukaryota > Viridiplantae > Streptophyta > Pinopsida > Cupressales > Cupressaceae > Cupressus > Cupressus sempervirens. The sequence continues at coordinate 54,362,008 of CM053789.1, read as the reverse complement.
CTATACTTGATCAAGGAGGATCTAATGATGATGAACAGAGACCTGTAATCAGCAAAACTAGTTGCATCTTAATTCAGGTCAATTCATTGTTACTTTCTAACAATTGTAGCAATGGTTTCAAATCTCTTAACAGAGTTGGTTTAACAACCATTTTGTAAATCCTCTAACAAGGTGACAGTTCAGTTGAATTGTTCTAAAAACCTCTAGCAAGTCCACTCCTAATAGGGTGATTGAATCCTCTAACAAGGTCACATCTAACAATGTGTATTGTAACCTTTAACAAGGTTGGCTCCTAACATGGCTCACTTCAGAAGAGTGAAAAGTTGGTAGCTAGTTACTTGGTGGTTTTTTCTATATTAGGTTTTCACGTTAAATCTGGTGTCTCTTGTGTTCATTTTATTTTACTTTTGCATGCATATTAATAATTATGAATGCTAGATGATCAGTAACTAGTTAATCTACCGAGTTACATCATTCTTATAGTGTTTACCGAGTATCATCAGTAAATAAGTATTAAAGACATCTAAGGAATCTATGGATTTGTTTTTGTGGTAACTGATTCACCTCCCCCCCCGTTACTCCACCTATAATTCCAACAATTGGTATCAAAGCTTTTGGTGCTTGTAAGAAAAGATTTCAAGGATCTAAGCCAAAGGTCAGGATGTCTTATAAGAGGGAAATTCCAAGACTTAATAGGGACAACTTCTCAGCATGGCAGAGATTGATGAGACTTCATTTGGCTTCTATTGGTGATACACGGTTGAAGTACCTTGATGAAAAATATGAAGAACCTTCTGGTACATTATCTGTTAATGATATTGTTGAAAATAAGACTCACAACAACATGATGATAGATATAGCATCTCCTCTGAGTTATGAAGAATTTGATGACATCAAGGATTGCAAAACCACCTTTGAAATGTGGAACAAGCTGAAAGAGATCTATGGAGGAGATGATAATGTGAGAAGAGCCAAAGCAGAAAGTTTGAGAGGACAATTTGATCAAATGAGGATGAGAGAAGATGAAAACATTGCAAAGTATGTTGAAAGAGTTAAAGCATGTGTTAGTGCAATCAAAGCATCTGAAGGAGATATTAATGAGGAGACCATTATAAGTAAAGTTCTTAGAACTCCACTTCTCATTTATGCAATTAGAGTCTCTGCAATTCAAGATAGAAGATGTGAGGAAAATCATAAAATAAATTTAGAGGCCATAGTTGGAAGATTGACTACATTTGAGCTAGACAACTATGACAATTATGTTCTAGCTGCCAAGAACATTGAATCAACATTTGAAGCCAAGCTTTCACTCAAAGAAAAAGACAAAAAGTTAAAGGATCCTCAATCAGATAGTGATGAAGAATCATAATAGAGTTCAGATAGTGATCTTGAAGTGGTTGAAGCTCTGCTAGCAAGGAAATATTCAAGAGGCAAAGGAAAATACAAAGGTAAGGTTCCTCAAATCTGTTTTTCTTGTGAAGAAATTGGACATATTGATGCTAGGTGCCCAAATAAGTAGAACGAGGATAAGAAGAAAGGTCACAAGTGAAATGGAAAGAAAGACTTCAAATCATTCAAGGATAAAGGTAAGAAAACATGTTTCATGGCAAAAGATTCTAATAATTATGATGATGAACAAGAAGATGAAATTGTTTACATAGTTGTAAAAGATGAATTTGATAATGAAGAAGAAATGGCACTCATTTCTCATGTGAGAAAAAATGATACATGGATCATAGATAGTGGTTGTTCTCATCACATGACTGGTGATAAAACTAAGTTTGAATACTTTTAAGACTATGATGGTGGCAGTGTAAGATTTGGTAACAATGAACCTTGTTGTATAAGAGGAAAATGAAGAATCTCACTGACCAAGGAACTTGTATGTGATAATGCATATTGGGTAGAAGGACTAGAGCATAATTTGTTGAGTGTGGCACAGCTACTCAATAATGGATTTCAAGTAGAATTTATCATGGAAAAGCAAGATTACTGGATGGCAAAAGAAAGCTAATTGGATCAGGCACTCAAACAAAAGGTAACTTGTTTTATCTTGAATTTGATGAATGTTCATGTTTTATTGCTCAAGTTGAAGAAAGTTGGCTGTGTCATAGAAGGTTGTGTCATGTAAAATTTGACGACTTGGTAAAGATAAGTAAATTCAAGAAAGTAAGAGGCATTCCTACCATAAAGAAACCTGAGGTTGGTCTATGCAAGAATTGTCAAATTGACAAAATGGAAAAATTAATTTTAAAAGCAAGAACTATTAGTCTGAATAAATTCTAGAAATTGTGCATACTGATTTGTGTGGACCTATTGGCATTGAAAGTTATATTGGTGAGAATTTTTTCATTCTTTTTGTTGATGATTATTCAAGAATGATGATTGTCATGTACCTAAGAGAGAAATTAGAAGCATTTGAAAAATTCAAATAGTATTTGGCCAGAGTAGAAAAGGAAATAGGTAAAAGACTAAAATGCTTAAGGTCTAACAGAGGTGGTGAATTTATTTCACATGAATTCAATAACTTTTGCATTGAAAGGGGAATCAAAAGATAGGTTTCAACACCTGAAACTCCAAAACAAAATGGAATAGCAGAAAGAAGGAACAAATCTATCATGGATTGTGCAAGAACCTTAATGATTGAGAAAAGCATTGCTATCAAATACTGGAAGGAAGCTATCAGCACTGTAGTTCATACCTTGAACTAAGTACAACTAAAAAAAGACTCATTCAAGACTCCCTATGAGTTATGGTATGGGTACAAACCCAATGTAAGTTACCTTAAAGTATTTGGAAGCAAATGTTACATTTGAAAGAATTTAGAAAAGGTAAATTTGATGTAAAAGGTGATGAAAGAATATTTTTGGGATACTCTTGCAAAAGTAAAGCATATAGATGTTTGAACTTATCTACTCACAAAGTCATAGAAAGTGCACATGTGAAAGTTGATGAGTTTGCAGAAAGAACAGAAGAAGAAAGCAAAAGGGAACCTGAAGACTATAGAAGATTTGTTTACATTGAACCTGATACAATGCCAAATATACCTATTAATCAGGAATCTTTAACTCCAAAGTCTTTAATAACCAAGTCATAGGAAGTTCAAACTGAGCTAATGCTTACCAAGTTGCAAGAACCTGAGTCACAAATAAAAGTTACTGAATCAACATCTATCGAGCTCGAGCAACCAGATCCAGAACCAAAAGTTGAGATAGAGAAGGGTAACAATGCAAGTCATTCAAAAGGCAAGGAGCCTGTGTTAGCCAAGTATGTCATGAAACATCATGCACCAGATCAGATCATTGAAGATAAATCAGAAGGAACAATGACAAGAAGCAAGTTGAAAAGCACTTGTTTACTTGTTGATTTTGAACCTAGAAATGTCAAAGATGCACTAGACAATGAAAGTTGGATTGAAGCTATGAATGAAGAAATAGAACAAATAGAGAAAAATAAAACATGGACTCTTGTACCTAGACCCAAAGACAAGAATGTGATTGAAACTAAGTGGGTATTCAGAAACAAGCTAAATGAAGATGGTAAGGTATCAAGGAACAAAGCTAGACTGGTATGCAAAGGATACTCTCAAGAAGAAGGTGTAGACTATGGAGAAACTTTTGCTCCTATTGCAAGTTTGGAAGGTGTCAGAACCTTACTTGCATATGCTGCATACAAAGGATTCAAAGTTTATTAGATGGATGTCAACTCAACATTTCTCAATGGCATATTGGATGAAGAGGTCTACATTGAATAGCTTGAAGGTTTTGTTGATCCAAATAAGAAGGACATGGTCTGCAAATTGCATAAAGCATTATATGGTCTAAAACTAGCCCCTAGAGCATGGTATGAAAGATTGCATAACTATCTTATTCAGATTGGTTTTCAAAGAACTAATGACAACAATAGTTTGTACATAAAGGAAGGACCAGATAATAAGATTGTTTTAGCAGAGATATTTGTAGATCATATGTTGTTCATAGAAAATGATGATCTTTACAAAGAATTTTCAGAACAAATAAACAAGAAATTTGAAATGTCAATGTTTGTTGAAATCACATTCTTTATTGGTCTTCAAATTCAATAGAGTAAGAATGGTATCTACATTACTCAATCCAAATACATCAAGGAGATATTGAAAAAAATTGGTATGGAAGATTGCAAACCAGTTGGGACTCCTATGTGTACTGGATTGAAACTTACCAAGGATGATGAATCAAAGGAAGTGGATCAGACATTGTATAGATCTATGATTGGAAAGTTGTAGTATGTAGTGCATACAAGACCAGACATTGCCCATGCAGTAGGAATTGTAGCAAGACTCTTAGCAAAACCAAAAGAAAATCACATGATGGCAATCAAAAGGATCATGAGATACTTAAAAGGAACTGAAGATTATAGATTATGGTATAAACTTGGAGGAAATCTGGATTTAAAAGTGTTCATTGATGTAGATTGGGCAGGGAATGTTGATGACAGAAAGAGCACAAGGGGAGGAGCTTTCTTTCTTGGAAAAAAGTTGGTTTCTTGGACAAGTAAAAAGCAGAACTGTACATCCCAATCCACAGTAGAGGCTGAATATGTTGCAACAGCAGTAAACTATTCAAACATTGTGTGGTTCAAACAATTAGTGGAAGGTATGAAGCAAGAAATAAAAGAACCTGTTGTTATGTTTTGTTATAACACAAGTGCTATTAATATCTCCAAGAATCCAGTGATGCATTCAAAAACCAAGCATGTTGCCATAAAGTATCACTTTGTTAGAGAATTGGTACAATAAAAGAAAATCAGATTGGAATATGTCCATACAAAGGAACAAATTGGTAACATATTCACAAAGCCTTTACCTAAGGATGCATTCTTGTATCTTGGAGGTAAGTTAGGGGTCTTTCCCTTATCTAAAGCTCACTAAAATACAGTTTTAGTGATGCATCAATAGGAACAGAATTGAAGATCTATCAGTTGATGTAGTAAACCTATGAAGACATTGCATATGAATCAGTACATCATGTACAATGCTATTCAATTTATTTATGTTGTCTTTGGCATGTGTTGTTAAAAAGGGAGAATATAATATCATATCTTTCTAAAATTTGTAATATAATAAGAGTTTGTGTAAGAGGGAGAGATTATTATGAAAGAGGGAGTTTGCTGTGTTTGAAGAAGAAAGTGAAGTATTCTATCAGTAAAGACTTGTTTTCAAATTTCATTCTGCTATGACATGTTGTGTTTCCATCAATGCCAAAGAGGGAGATTGTTGGATACAATTGTTCAATTGTGTATTGTCTTTGATGTCACACAAATTTCATATTAGTCATGAGATAGAGTCTACCGAGCTCAGATGGTCAGCAAGGCAAAAGACAGAGTCTACTAAGCTCAGATGGTCAGCAAGGTGAAAAGACAGAGTCTACCGAGCCTAGAAGGTTAGTAAAGAAAATTTGAAGTGTCTACTGAGTAGACAGTTGTTACCAAGCTTTCAAGAAATTTAGTTGTTACTGAGCTCACTCGATCATCAAAGGGAAATATGGAAGAAACAGTTCTTACCAAGCTCTCACGGACAAAGAAGGAATTTAGTTCTTACCGAGTCAACTCAGTAGCGAAAGGATTTTGTAGAAGTTGTAATGTTAACCGAGTTAGGACGGTTAACTCAAAAAATTTCTGGAACTAGTATTTACTGAGCAGGTTCAGCCAGTGAAGGATTTCATTGATTTTTGAAATAACATCTATTGTTTAAAGTAATATTTGTAGCCGAATGATGTATGATTTATTAGTAAATGTAACATGTGAATGGGCCGATTTGATAATCTGAATGGTATAAATAAGAAGTCAAGTTGCAAATTCTAAGTGTGAGAGATGGATTTGATGTGATATGAAGACTGACTATTGTGGAAGCAAATTTTGAAGAATGATTAGAGATCATTGAGGAACAACAAAGCTATACTTAATCAAGGAGGATCTAATGATGATGAACAGAGACCTATAATTAGAAAAACTAATTGCATCTTAATTCAAGTCAATTCATTATTACTTTCTAACAATTGTAGCAGTGATTTCAAATCTCTTAACATAGTTGATTTAACAGCCATTTTGTAAATCCTCTAACAAGGTGACAGTTTAGTTGAATTGTTCTAAAGGCCTCTAGCAAGGCCACTCCTAATAGGGTGATTGAATCGTCTAATAGGGTCACACCTAATAGTGTGTATTGTAACCTTTAATAGGGTTGGCTCCTAGCAAAGCTCACTTCAGAAGAGTAAAAAATTGGTAGCTAGTTACTTGGTGGTTTTTTTCATATTGAGTTTCCACGTTAAATCTGGTGTCTCTTGTGTTCATTTTATTTTACTTTTGCATGCATATTAATAATTATGAATGCTAGATGATCAGTAACTAGTTAATCTACTAAGTTACAACATTCTTATAGTGTTTATCGAGTATCAACGGTAAATAAGTATGAAAGACATCTAAGGGATCTGTGGATTTGTTTTTGTGGTAACTGATTCACCACCCCCCCCCCCTTCTCTTAGTTACTCCATCTATAATTCCAATAGATTAAATCCTCTAATAGGGTCACACCTAATAGTGTGTTTTGTAATCTTTAACAGGGTTGACTCCTAACAAGGCTCACTTTAGAAGAGTGAAAATTAGTAACTAGTTGCAATTGGTGGTTTTCCCAAAATTGGGTTTCCATGTTAAATCTTGGTGTCAAGTGCGTTCATGCTATTTATTTTATGTATTTGCAACTAAGTTAAATTAATATTAATCATAGATAATATCTTAAAGATTTTTATGTTATTCATTTGTTGAGCTATTTCAATTTTTACCAAGTTACAACATTTTCCTGTGTGTTTACCAAGTTCCAGTAGAGTTGAGTTTTGACAAAGTTTGTTTTGTACTGACATCTAAGGGATTTGGGAATTATTTTTTAGTAATTGATTCACCCCTCCCCTCTTAGTTACTCCTCTTATATTTCCAACAATTGGTATTAGAGCATTTGGTGCTTGCAAAAAAGGTTTTGAGGACCAAGGCTAAAGATCAGGATGTCTTACAGAAGAGAGATTCCCAAGTTCAACCAAGACAACTTTGCAGCATGGCAAGGACTTATGAGGTTACATCTGGCAACTATCCATGATTCAAGTTGTAAGTATCTTGATAATGAATACAAGACTCCTACCAAAATATTATCAGTTGAAGATATTATTGAAAAGAAAAATCATAATATCATGATGATTGACATTACGTCTACTCTTAATTATGCTGAATTTGATGAAGTCAAAAGTTGTACTACAACTTATGATATGTGGATTAAACTAAAAGACATCTATGGAGGAGATGATAATGTAAGAAGAGGTAAAGTTGAAAGCCTTAGAGGACAATTTGATCAGATGAAGATGAGATAAGATGAAAACATTGCAAAAGATGTTGAGAGAATTAAAGCAAGTGTGAGTGCAATCAAAGCATCTAAAGGAGACATTGAGGACAAAATAGTTGTGAGCAAGGTTCTCCAAGCCCTTCTTCCTATCTATGCAATTATATTTTCTTCTATTCAAGAGATGATATGTGATCCAAATAGAAAAATAACTTTGGATGCTCTAGTTGGAAGATTGACAGCCTTTGAGTTGGATAACTATGATAATTATGTCCTTAGCTCCAAAGGTATTGTGTCTACGTTTGAAGCCAAACTTTCAAGGAGTAAGAAATCGAAGGCCAATCAATCAAGAAATCAAGAAGAAGAAGAAAGTTTAGATAGTGATCATGAAGTTGAAGCCATACTGGCAAGGAAATATTCTAATGGTAGAGGAAAGTACAAAAGTAAGATACCCCTAATATGTTTTTGTTGTGAAGAAGTTGGTCACATTGCTACAAGGTGCCCAAATAGAGAAGACAAGGATGAAAAGAAAAATAATAAGTACAAAGACAAGAAGGAATTCAAAAACTACGAGGACTACAAGGACAAAGGTAAGAAATCTCTTTTTATGGTTAAATATTATGATAACAGTGAAGATGAAATGGTATATATTGTTGTAAAAGATGAATCTGATGATGAAGGAGATAAAATGGCACTTATCTCATATTATCAAAAATGACACATGGATTATTGATAGTGGCTGCTCACATCAATGACTAGAGACAAAACAAAGTTTAAGCACATGGAACATTATGATGGTGGTAGTGTGAGATTTGGAAACAATGAACCCTGTTGCATAAAAAGAAAAGGATGTATCTCATTAACCAATGAACTTAGATGTGACAATGCTTATTGGGTTAGTGTGGCACAGTTGAATAACATTAGATTCAAGGTAGAATTTATGAATGGGAAGGCCAAACTACTAGATGGAAAATGAAATCTAGTTGGTTCTGGCAAACAAACAAAAGGTAATCTATTCTATCTAGATCTTAGTGAAAGTTCATGTTTTATTGCTCAAGTAGAAGAAAGTTGGTTATGGCACAAAAGATTATGTCATGTAAAATTTGATAACTTGGTTAAGATAAGAAAATATAGAAGAGTAAGAGGTATTCCTAGCTTGAGGAAACCTAATATGGGCCTATGGAAAAATTGTTGAATTGGTCAGATGGGAAAAACTAGTTTCAAAAGCATGAGCTATCATTATGAAGAAGTCTTAGAGCTTGTACATACATACTAATGCAGACTTATTGGTATAGAAAGTTATAGTGGAGATAAGTTTTTCATTCTTTTTATTGATGACTATTCTAGAATGACGACTGTAGTGTATCTAAAAGAAAAACTTGAAGCTTTTCAAAAATTCAAGTGGTATCTAGCAAGAGTAGAAAAGGAAACAGGAAAGAAGCTGAAATGTTTGAGATTAGATAGAGGTGGTGAAATCATTTCTAATGAATTCAATGAATTCTACATTGCAAAAGGAATTAAGAGATAGGTATCAACCCTTGGTACACCTCAGAAGAATGGTAGAGCTAAAAGAAGGAATAGATCCATCATGGATTGTACAACAACATTGATGATAGAAAAGAATGTTGCAATCAAATACTAGAAGGAAGCAATTAGTACTACAGTGCATATCTTGAATAGAGTACAATTGAAGAAAGACTCAAATAAAACTCCATATGAACTATGGTATGACTACAAACCTAATGTAAGTTACTTGAAAGTATTTGGTAGCAAATGTTATATCTTGAAAGAATCTAGGAAAGGTAAAATTGATGTCAAAGGTGATGAAGGCATATTTCTAGGATACTCCTTCAAAAGTAAAGCATACAAATGTTTGAATTTGTCTACTTATAAAATCATAGAAAGTGCACATGTGAGAATTGATGAGTTGGCAAAAAAGAGTAAAGAAGAAAGCAACAAAGAGCTTAAGGATTATAGAAGATTTATTTACTACGAACTTGATACTCTACCAAATCTATCTAGAAGAAAGGAGGCCTCACCTCTTGAGTCCCCAAAATCTCCAAAAGCTACCAAGTTGTAATCAATGGAACTCAAGTCGTAGTCTAAAGGACCTAAGTCACATTCAGAAGCTACCGAGCTATTACTAGAGCAAACTGAGTCTGATGGACCGGAGTCAAAAATAGTGGGACCCGAGCTTATCATAGAAGATCACGAAGAGATTAATGAAACAAACTCCAAATTCAAAATACCTATCCCAGCAAGATATGTCAGAAGGGATTATGCACCTGAGCAGGTCATTGGAGACAAATTAATGGAACAATGACAAGAAACAAATTGAAAGGTACATGTTTACTTGCTGAATTTGAACTTGAAAATAATGAAGATGCTTTGGATAATGAAAGTTGGATTGAAGCAATGAATGAAGAAATAGAACAGATAAAGAAGAACAAAACTTAGACTCTTGTTCCTAGACCCAAAGATAAAAATGTAATTGGCACAAAGTGGGTATTCAAAAATAAGCTAAATGAAGATGGAGAAGTTTCCAGAAAAAAAACAAGGTTAGTATGTAAAGGTTATTCTCAAGAAGAAGCTATTAATTATGGTAAAACTTTTGCTCCTATTGCAAGATTAGAAGGTGTTAGAACCTTACTAGCATATGCAACTCACAAAGGTTTTAAAGTTTATCAAATGGATGTAAAATCTGCATTTTTGAATGAAATTCTTGATGAGGAAGTCTACATAGAACAACCTAAAGGTCTTGTAGATCCTAGAAAAAGAGATATGGTTAGCAAATTACAAAAAGCATTATATGGTCTCAAGCAAGATCCTAGATTTTGGTATGAAAGACTTCATAACTACTTGGTACAAATTGGTTTTCAAAGAACAAACGATAACAATAGTTTGTATATCAAAGGACCAAACAAGAAGATTGTGTTGGTAAAAATATTTGTGGATGACACTTTATTCACAGGAAATGATGATTTGTGCAAGGCATTTTCAAAAGAAATGAGTAAATAATTTGAGATGTCTGTGTTTGGTGAGATAAATTTTTTTGTTGGATAATAGATCCAACAGAAGAAAGATGGTATCTACATTACTCAATCTAAATATATCAAGGATATACCAAAGAAATTTGGAATGTAAGATTCAAGACCAATTGGAACCCCTATGTCTACTAGACATAAGCTTTCCCAAAATGATGATTCCAAAGAGGTAGATCACACCACATATAGATTAATGATTGGAAAATTGCAGTATGTAGTGCATACAAGGCCTGATATTGCATTAGCATCAATATGGTGGCAAGATTCTTAGCAAATCTCAAAGAAAATCACATGTGGCAATCAAAAGAATCATGAGATATCTTAAAGGTACTAAAGACTATGGTTTATGGTATAAAATAGGAGGTAATTTGGATTTACAAATATTTATAGATGTTGATTGGGTAGGAAGTATTGATGATAGAAAGAGCACCCATGGTGGAGCATTCTTTCTTGATAAAAGACTAGTGTCTTGGACAAGCAAGAAACATAATTATATTTCTTAGTCCACAACATAGGTATAATATGTGGCACCAATAGTTAATTGTTCTAATATTATTTAGTTCAAATAGCTTTTGGTAGGTATGAAGATAGAGATCAAGGATCTAGTGGTCATATACTGTGATAACACCAGTGCAATTGATATATCAAAGAATCTAGTGATGCATACCAAAACAAAACACATTTTCTATAAAATACCATTTTTTGAGAGAATTGGTACAAGATAAAGAAGTCAGATTGGAATATGTAAATACTAAAGCACAAATTGCAAACATATTCACCAAGCCATTACCTAAGGATGCATTTCTGTATCGAAGAGGTAAGCTAGGGGTCATTTCCTTATTTGAAGCTCACTAAATGAAGCTTAGTGATGCATCAACCAGAGCATGTTGAAGATCAATCAGTTGTTACAGTATTGACTAAGGGCATATTGCAAATGAATCAGTACATAAGGTACATTGATATTCGCTGAATATTATCTTTGGCATGAGATGTCAAAGAGGGAGAATTTTTTTGTCAGATCTCATAGAAATTTTATAAAGATAAAGAGAAAAAGATGTGAAAAAGGAAGAATGAACTTGGTTTGATATCAAAGATAGAGTTTGCTATCAAAAGTAGATGCCGAAGATAGAAGTTTTTTGACAGAGGGAGAAACCAAAGGCAGAAGGAGTTCACATTGATAGAGGGAGTTCTCATGGATGAGAATAAGAATGAAACTAAGGAGATGTTCCTTTATTCTTACTCTAAAAATTTCATTGCATTATGACATGTTATGTTGCCATCAATGCCAAAGAGGGAGATTTTTTAATACAATTGATTAATAGTGTATTTTCTTTGATGTTACAAAAAAAGTTATATTGTTGCTAGTTAGTGTATGTCGAGCTCACTTAGGCATTGAAGAAATTTTTTTTGTGTCTATTGAGGATTCTAGAGTTTTCCCAGTTCAGAAGATAGTATCTACCGAGTTCACTAGAGCGTCAAAGAAAAGTTTATGAAAGTTGAGTGTTAACTAAGCTCATTCGATTACCAAATGAACTTTATGAATATGCAATGTTGAATAAGTTCACTTGATTAACACAAGAAAATCATTTCTGAGTTTGTGTCTACTGAGTAGGGTTGGCTAATGAAGGATTTTCTTATTTTGGCATATTGAGTTCAATCAATTTATCTGTTGGTTCTAGCTGACTGAGAAGATGAATACTAATTATTCTAAGTTGTATTCAAGACGACTTGACAATATGAAAGATATAAATATAAGGTCAATTTGAAGATTAAAAGAAGAAGCATAGTGGAACATAATTAAAGAATTGATGATGCCAAGAGGAAGCGAATTAGAAGGATAAGCAAAATATCCTTGTTGAGATGAAAAGATACATTTGATCAAGAAGGATCAAGTATACAAGCCATAATTGAGATATGTAATCAACAATTCAGTTGCATCAAGAATCAGGTCATCTCATTGTTACTCACTAACCATTGTAGTAGTGATCTAAATCTCTTAATAGAGTTAGCTTAACAACTATTTGTAAATCCTCTAACAAGGTGGTATTTCTATTGAATTGTTTAAAGACCTCTAACAAGGACACTCCTAATAGGGTAATTAAATCCTCTAACAGGGTCGCACCTAATAGTATGTTTTGTAACCTTTAATAGGGTTGGCTCCTAACAGGGCTCACTTTAGAAGAGTGAAAATTAGTAACTAGTTGCAATTGGTGGTTCTTCCCAAATTGGGTTTGCATGTTAAATCTTGGTGTCAAGTGTGTTCATGATATTTCTTTTATGTGTTTGCAACTAATTTAAAGTAATATTAATCACAGATAATATCTTAAAGATTTTCATGTTATGCATTTTCCAAGCTATTTCAGTGTTTACTGAGTTACAACATTTTTCTGTGTGTTTACCGAGTTCCAGCAGAGTTGAGTTTTCACAGAGTTTATTTTGTACTAACATCTAAGGGATCTGGGAATTATTTTTTAGTAACTGATTCACCCCTCCCCTCTTAGTTACTCCTCTTATATTCCCAACAGAAGGATCATAGATATGACCTTTCCGACCTATAATTAACATAATTATCCAAGAATTTAGGAAGCATTAAAAAAGGAAAGAACACAATGTGTAAGTTTACAAATTCTTTTATGTAAAAAACTATTTTCCAATCATAGGTGATATCACATGGAGTAAGAAGAAGCCAATAACACAAAAAATCAATGAGTTCATTAGTCATTCGAGAGACAATTTTGAGACAGTGATGGATGGTTACTTTGAGGAGTTCAAATGGAAGATGAAAAATAGGTCAAGTATGCCTAAATATTTAGTGTGTAACTACTATGACAACATTTTTTTTTCCTAGTGGATACAGATAGGACCTATATTCAGGAAGTTATCCCTAGGATTGCATGGTTAAAACCTTTGGATATAAAATTAATATTTTTGAAGCTATTGCAACAATCAAAACATTGCTAGATGAACCTATTGACAAGGATGTTGAGCCATTCAACACATATGAGACTATGAAAGTGAAAACTATGACAAAGACAAAAGTTCCTAAATTGCAAAGGAAAAGAAAAGGTATGATAGAGAATCTAGAAATAAAATTTGGAGTAGGTGTAGAAGAAGATAAATCATTGGAGCTCACCCAGGGAAAATGTGAAGATTTATCAAGTGATGAGGAAGAAGAAGAAGGAAATGAAGCAAATGAAGCCAAATGAAGAGGGAAAGAGATAGTTGTAGTTGAGACACATAATAGAAAAGAGAAGAAGAAAGATACTAAGCCTATCCTTGATACACAAAGAGTAACTAGGTAGAAAACAAAGGCAACTATTCATGCAATTTTTGAGCCATAGAAGAAGGGAGTGGTTAAAGTTACAAAACCAACACAAGGAAGAAAGTTAACAAAGAGAAAGGATTCAAATGAGGTTGAGCTAAGCAAAGCTATAAAAAATTAAAGGAGAAGGCTCATAATATCAAAGGATGAGGATGATGAGGAAATAACTTACTTAAAGGACACAAGCCAATTCAAGTTTGTTGTGCATAAGAAACCACAAACAATTGATAAGGTATGTGAGAACATCAGGGGGAGTGCAGGCTTATTTGGATTTCATTTTATAAAGTTTGAGAAATTGAATAAGGTTGATAAGAATAAAGTAGAATAAGCATCAAATGACATGATGGAAAGCTTCAAGTATATTCCATTAGAGTTTGGAAATATGATACCTAAAGAGATATATGGAAGAATAGATGAAAAATGGAAGTTTGCACTAATGAGTGAAAGGAAAATAAGGGAAGGCACACTTGCCCAAGTAATGCCATAATTGGATAAGAAATAATTTTCCAAACCCATGAAGGAATACGATAAAAGATTTATTTCGAAGAGAAGGGCATTCCTGATTTTGAAGAGCAAAGTAGAAGATGTTGTAGAGGAAAGCAAAGTAATATGGAAGAAGATATTTGGTTTAATTTATGATGATGAGTAGAAAGATGAGGAAGAAAAAGGCGAGGCTAAACATGTTGAATTGGACAAGAAAAAAGATATATATGATGGCACTAAACATTTTGTAAACACAATTCATGATATGGTCCAACAAAGGGAAGGGAAGACAAAGACAATGGTGATAGATGATGAGTCAGAAATAAGCTCAAGAAGGAATATGTTGAATCAGGAGAATGTCATAGTTGAACCAGAGAAACAAAGTGAAATTCATGTGCAAACTGAGATAATACAAATGCCAGCTCATGAGGTATTGATGGATCCAAATCGTGTGATTATGCAAGTTAAAGACTATCCTAAGATTGGTGTACATTAGTCCACAAAATAGGTAGAATTAACACTTGTTTCTTCTACTGTTCCTATTAGTAAAGACCAAGCACAAGGTCAATGCAATGTTGGTCATGCCAAGCAATAGATTCTATCGATCAATGAAGGAGAAAATGCACAAGTGTCTAAACAAAAAAATGATGCCATATAGGGCAATACTGATATAAATAATGAAGGTGAGAGGGAAGAAAATAGCCTAAATGAAAATGTAGATGAATCTACTACTAGTGAGAGACTGAGTGCCTCAAGTCCTCAGATTGAAGGGATTAAGGAGGCTGGACAACCAAGCTTTACTATCGAACTCATTACTGATGTAGACAAGGAGAATAATACTGAGCCTGTACAAAAAGTTGCTGATAAAAAAGAGAATAAGATTGTCGATAATGAGGAGGAAAGAACAAATATGGAGCACAAACAAGCTAACAATACATCTAGATCGAGCTTAGAAGTACAAAATCAAGGTCTAGAATAGACAAAACAGAGCTTCAACACCCCATATTCAAAAGGAAAATGATTGAAGAAGAAGATAAAGCAATCCCCACAAGTCATAATAGGTAAACCTATTACTTGATGAATAAATTTTGATTTCTAATTGGGACAAAAACAATTTAAATTGTGAATAGATGAAAATACTTAGTGATTTTCTAGCTAGAAAAACCAAGCAAGAGGAGTTGAGAAGAGAGCATCAACAGACATGGGTACTTCATGAAATCAAAGATATATTTCTTGAAACTATTAATGTAGAAAATTTGAATGAACAAGATCCTATCATTGATCAGTTGGTAAAGATTGCAAAGAAATTAAATGACCTTGATATAGATACAAGGGAAAAATAAATGTAGAGTTCATAAAGGAAATTTGAGAACAAGGTAATGGAGAAAGTTGCTACTAAGATTGTAGTAAAATAGGCTGAACTTTCTACTCTTGTAAATAATTTGGAAAAGTTAGTTCTAAATGTAAATACATTGTTTATGAAGTTGTATGAGGTCCCAACATTTAAAAAGAATATACGAGAACAAATGGACAAGATTGATGTTGATTTACAATAGAGTGGTAATAAACTTACCTTGGATGCAAGTTCAAGTTTAGTACATTTTTCAAAGTTAAGATTTTTGCAAGGAAAATAGTCCGAGTTGATGCAAGAAGAATGCAAAATAAGAGTGTATATCAAAACAATACAAGCTTTGTTGACACCTCATTTGTAGGTAATGCAAAGACATTTGGAGACTATCAAGGCTCTAATTAAGAGCATTCAAAATTTATCTATTGCAGACAATATGGTGAATTTAGCTGCTAGATTGGAGATTGAAAGCCAAGTTATTGAGACACTCAATAAAAAATGGGATAATACAATGTCACTCATTTTGAGGGCACATCAAGCATTTTTTACCGAGTTTAGTATAGTCCTTGGTCCGAAGCTTAATGTTACTATGAGGCAACTATGACAAAACAAGGGGAAAATTATTGTATAGAGAAACAGAAACACAAATGGTGATTTTGATATATCAAGAAATAGGGAAATGTATATAGTTATCAAGCTAAGGAATGAATCACACCCTAAGGGGGAAGTTACAATTTTTTTTATGTAAGAATTTTTTATCATGATAAGAATTTTTGCCACTAATGGTAAAGGGGGAGATTGTTGATCCGAAAGGTAAATTGTCTATTAGTTCAAAACACTTATTCATTTACTAGGCATAGTTGGTCGGTCACCAGTGTGACTGAACCATCATACAAGTTGAGCTACAAAGTGAAGAAGTGAATAAGGTTAGTATGTGTCGAGACAGATATAGTTCCCACGTGCACATAAGTGTCATCAAGTAATCCAGTTGTTGCCAAGTAGTTAAGAGGGAAACACACAAGTCAAGCTATCTAGAGGGAAGAAATAGTGTATGTTGAGTGCTACACAAGCTGAGTGAAGTAGAGATAAACAATTTATGTTGAGTAAAGTTCATGCCGAGGGACAACATGGAGAACAAGCATAGTCAAGTGTCAAAAGCTATCTGTGTCGAGTTACACAGTTTTTGTAAACGAGTCTAGAATGACACAAAATAATATGCAACCATTTTTTCCAAGCTAGAAATGTGTTTCTAAGTTCGAGGAGAGAATAAGGGAGGTAATTACGCTTGTGATTATGCATCATTAATCCCAATGTTGTATGATCAACCAATCAAAAAATAAGAAGGACTAAGCAAAAATAAGGATGAATCTAGATCATTGATCAAGATCTAGAAGTTTCTTTAGATGGATATAAAACAAGGGTTCAAGAAAAAAATTATTTATTGTTGAAGTTGTTAACAAGAGGATTAAAATTTTGAAGGTGAGGTTGAAGGACTAAGGGATCGAGCAGTGTAGAGAGGAGATATTGCATATCAGTCACAGAAAGGTGAATATAGTTTGGATAGAGAAGAGTTGTTATCAACATATTAGTGAAAACCAAAGGATAAAGGTACATTTAGATTCTAACCAGTGTATCAGGTGAACCTCTTAACAGAGTGGTCCTAACAGGCCTATTGTAAAACTCCAAATAGAGTGCTCACTTAATTGTGATGTAAACATCCTTTAATCAGGGTAAAGGTACATTTAGATTCTAACCAGTGTATTAGGTGAACCTCTTAACAGAGTGGTCCTAACAGGCCTATTGTAAAACTCCAAATAGAGTGCTCACTTAATTGTGATGTAAACATCCTTTCACAATCTAAAACCAAAGGATAAAGGTACATTTAGATTCTAACCAGTGTATCAGGTGAACCTCTTAATAGAGTGGTCCTAACAGGCCTATTGTAAAACTCCAAATAGAGTGCTCACTTAATTGTGATGTAAACTTCCTTTAACAATCTTATTATCTTTTAACAAAGCATACCCATCATAGGGTAGATCATCAAAAGTGATCTGAATTGTATCCCTAACATGCACTTTATTGTTGCAGTAGTGAAGTTTTTGTGGGTGTCATCCCTACCGTAGTTTTACCTTCTCATTGGAGAGTTTTTGTGTTACAAAATACTGTATCATGTGTTGATTACTTGTTTTATTTGTTTTGTTCATGTAAGTATTTTTTTGATATGATATTACATGTTGTTATATGATGATGCATGGTTATGGTTGAGATATATGGTGAGCTAAGTATAATATGGTTTATGTTTGAAGTGATAAAAGTTTTAGAGATCCTTATTCACCCACCCCTCTCAGCATCTCACTTTCCATTAGATTTCCAACAAACTTACATACATATACATATACATATACATATACAGACACACACACACACACACATATTTTTCATAGTGATGAGTTTAATCTTTTGTAACGTTGATCTTTCTATTACTAATAATATTATGACATTTTATGATATCAATGAAGGTACACATTTTTACTAATAATATTATGACATTTTATGATATCAATGTAGGTGCACATTTTCTGCTAATAATATAATACCATTTTATGACTTAATGAAGGTGCACAATTTCTAAAGGTATTGTTTTATTTTATCATGCATTAGCCTTTCATCAATTATCAATCTTATTATGCCCACCCCTGATGAACCACCCTATGCGGGAACTTATCTTTTTGTTTCATCATTTGATCATCAAAGACATTGTATCAAAGGAATATTTTTCTATGTGGTTACAAATTGACTATGGGCTATCATTTTTGAACTCTGCCAAAAGTTTGGCCAAGCCACTAGCCAGTGGAAGCCACATTAAAATTTCTAAAAATAAATTCTCAAATGTCATGTATGAAAGAAAGCTACTAGAAAAAAAAGATTGTGATGGAAGGATTGTTCTCCCTACTCCTCAATGAATGTTTCCATAAATAAACTTATTTTCTTGTGCTAGTAATTTCAAAAATATCAAAGGTAACAATAACATCTATTGTCGACTAAGTCTATGAGACTATTGTCGAGTGTACATAAGCATCGTTGAGCAATCCAATTGTTGTTGAGCAGTCTAGAGGTAAACACACAAGCCAAGCTACCGAGAAGGAAGAAATAATGCATGTCAAGTGCTACACAAGCCGAGCAAAATAGAGATAAACAATTTATGCTGAGTAAAGTTCATGTGAAGGGACAACATGGAGAATAAGCATAACCGAGCATCAGAAGCTATGTGTGTTGAGTTACATAGTTTTTGTATATGAGTCTAGAATGACACAAAATAATATGTAACCATTTTTGCCAAGTTGGAAATTTGTTTCTAATTTTGAGGAGAAAATGAAGGAGGTAATTATGCTTGTGATTATGCATCATTAATGTGTATATTGTATGATCAACCAATCACAAAATAAGAAGGACTAAGCAGCAATAAGGATGAATCCATATCATTGATCAAGATCTAGACATTTCTTTAGATGGCTATAAGGAAAGGGTTTAAGAAAAAAATTATTTGTTGTTGAAGTTGTTAACGAGAGGATTGTGAAGTTGAAGGTGAATTACAGGTTTAAGGACTAAGGCGATCGAGGAGTGTACAAAGGAGATATTACATATTAGTCACAGAAACATGATTACAGTTTGGATAGAGAAGATCTATTATCAACATATTGTTAGGGTTAAAACATAGGCAAAAATAACAATTACATGCAAATATAACCAATATCAAAAAAATAATCGATCACATAGAAAAGAACGCAAGACACCGATATTTAATGTGGTTCACCCAATCCCTGGGCTACACCCACGAAATAGCAAGTCTGATATTATTAAAATCTAGTGATTACAACCTAATTACAATCCATAATCCCTTATAACTCAATACCGCCACAAGAAACAATTTCGCATCACCACTGTGAAACAATCCCTAACCCTAAGCCCTTTTATACAAGTAATTTTAAGCTGCTTTAGGGTTACAACATGTTAGCCATATGTCAGCCACAACTATGTACAATACTTTCCTAACCAGTCACCACAAACTAATACATATCGGTGCAAACTGAAGGATAAAGGTACAATTACATTCTAACTAGTGTATCAGGTGAATCTCTTAACAAAGTGGTCCTAACAGGTCTATTGTAAAACTCCAAATAGAGTGCTCACTTAATTGTGATATAAAAATTCTTTAATCAAGGTAGACTTAAAAATCTTATTAGCTTCATAACATATCCCTCACAAGGTGGATCATCAGAAGTGATCAAAATTATAGCCCTAACATGCACTTTATCATTGCAGTAGTGAAGATTTTGTGGGTGTCATCTCCACCATAACTTTACCTTCTTATTGGAGGGTTTTTACATTACAAAATACTATGTCATGTGTTGATTACTTGTTTTATGTGTTTCATTCATGCAAGTAGTTGTTTAATATGATATTAAATGTTGTTATATGATGATGAATGGTTAAGGTTTAGATACGTGATGAGCTAAGTATAATACAGTTTATGTTTGAGGGTAAAAGTACAAAACTATGTCACCTTTCAGGCTGACTTATTAGAATGACTAAATTTGAGTATTTCTATCCAAAAACTAATTGTTTTTAAAACATATGATCTAGATAAATTCATTCTAGATAAGTTATATGTGATATCACACTTTTCCAATTGAATTTTTTTATTAAATGCATATTTTATGCTAGTTTGTATCCAATTACTAAAAAAATAAAATTATTTTAGAAAACTGACATTTCAATAACTCTTACATTTGTTAATGATATTTTTTAAATAACATATGAACACCATTTTATAGGACTCAAAGTTAAGAATATTATAATATAGATTTTATAGTGTTTTAATTGGATATCTAGTATATTGTAATTAAAACATACTACAAGTACATATTTTAATACTAAAAAAGATGTTTAATTTTGAGAAAGATTAAAAAAGTAATTCATATAAAAAATAATTATAAAGCATATGACATTCTAGAGGAGAGAATCCTCTTCAAGAATGTATAATTCTTCTTTTGGTTAGAATAGATTTGTTTTGGAAAATGTGGTGGGAGATGAAAACCATCGATTTCAGGTTAATTAAAATTTGAATTGTTATAAAAGCGAAAGTATAGGTAAAAAGATAATTTTTATTTTTGCTTGATCTAGCTATATAAGTCATCTATGAAATAATCTAAGATCAAAGAGAAAAAGGTTTATTTCCATATAGTTTCGCGGTGGGAACTAGACCCCTAATTTTTAGCATTTTTCAACAACTAAAAAATCAACCATAAAAATTAGGCAAATATATCAGTTCTTATTATAGATAATCATCAAAAATAATAATCCTAAACTTCATCCATTTCTACACATTTCCTTAGTTTACTTTATTTTCAAATTCTAAGTAATAATACCAGTTTTATGTCATTGAAGTAGAATAGTTATACTTTTGTTAGCCTTTTCCTTCATAAAAGGGCGAGACAGGTTTGTGCTTTTACCCTTGAAGTGGTAAAAGTTTTAGAGATCTTGATTCACCCACTCCTCTTAGCATCTCACTTTCCCATCAGATTTCCAATATGCGCATGCTCACACACAACATTTCATTTTGATTAGTTCAATCTTTTGTAACATTGATCTTTCTATTACTAATAATATTATGACATTTTATGATATCAATGAAGGTACACATTTTTACTATTAATATTATAGCATTTAATGATATCAATGTAGGTGCACATTTTTTACTAATAATATTATTCCATTTTATGATATCAATGAAGGTGCACAATTTTTAAAGGTATTATGTTATTTTATCAAGCATTAGCCTTTCATCAATTATTAATCTTATTACCCCCACCCCTGATGAACCACCCTATGTGGGAAGTTATGTTTTCCTTTTCATCTGTTGGTGTTTGAAACTACTGAGCAACAAAATGCTCAATATCACAGTGAAATTACTCACACAATCTAAGGATTAGCCAATTCCTAGTAGCACTTACATGAATAAACCACTTTGACCCAACTTCAACAAAGCCAAAAATGGTTTTCTACTCTTTAGGCTCTGCTAAACCAAGGCAAGTATACCTAGGGATGATTCTAATGCAAACTATGGTATGAAATTATCTTAGTCTCATTCTGATTCTCATTTTCTACCCTCAGGCACATACACAGTTTATCAATTTTCTCTAAAAGCTTCTCAGATCTATATGCATCCCCTATAAGAAGATTTGGTTATAATTCTCCTAGAATTTACAAATATTCCTGGAAATAGTAGCTACCTAAGACTTAGGAATTAGATATAAATGAGTAGTGACCAGCATTTTATAACTTGTAAACAAATTGGAATGAAATGATTTTGATTTTAAAATTGATTTGATATGTAGTAGCATAATTCACACTTGCTCACTTCTGAATTATGTGACCAGTGCTTTATCCATTGGGCAAAGTCTTAACTATTGACATGAGATCTAATTCAAATAACTTGTAAATGAATTAATCAATTATAATCACCCATTTCTATTCTTATGAAGTATCCTTTTATAAACTCATAAACCCTACTGATTCATTGAAGCATTTCTATAATTCCTTGAATTAAAAGCAACAGTGAAATCAGTATACAAAACATCCAGATTGCATTCAGCCAAGTTAAACCTTATTTAAATGACTTCAAAGTAGACAAATCCATAAAATGGAGACAGAGATTGATGACACACATATAGTGTAAATACCCCTTTGTATTATCCTTTCAGATGACTAATACAGTGACCAATAGAAATCAATTGAAAGCCCATAACAGATTGCTTTTTCTGTCATTTCAAAATGTTATCAGAGAGTACTGACTGAATGTACTTTTCTTGAAAGAAAACAAAAATTCTACAAGTTTTAGACCATCACATTTCCTTGAAAACTCATTTATATAGACATGAGTTGCAACAAGCAAAGGAAAAATGTGATTGATAGGTGTCCCTCAAAAGATATTTACACACATCTGTGACAAAAAGACAAAATGAAAATAATAGAAAGGTTAATACATCAAACATTCCTTTGTGGGCCCCTTTCTGTTATTCCACCTAAACAAACAAAAGTGTTACCATCTAATTCTTTGATTACTTTGATTCCTCAGAGTAAGTGGCCATCAAGTTTGAAAGCGATGAGTCATCTTTGATTACCTGCACACTCACTTTAATCTGAGGATTTTCCTTGTCTTCATCATCAACTGTAAGGGTAACTTTTACTTTGGCACCTTCTTCCTCCTCATCATCTTCTACTTCATCATCCTCTTTCATTTGCTCCATAGACATAAATTTATCTTTCCACTCATTATAGATAGTGTCATCCGGCCAATCAAAACTTAGAACCTCTCTTTGTACAGTTATTAAAGAATTTGCAACTGCTTCTATATCAACAAGTTTTTTCTTGACATCATTATAAAATGACTGTACTTTTACTAGCTCCTCATTTGTCCTTGGCCATAACAAATGACCAGTTTCATTAATAATTTTATTCATCCTTTCAAAAAGAATTTCATCTAATTCTCTTTTCCACTCCCCTTTTTCTTTCACTTTATCAACACCTTTCAGAGCACAGGGAAATAAATCAAATTTCTTTGCAATATATTTGAAAAAACAAATAATTAATCTTTTTTGAAAAGAATTTTTCTTATCATCAAATCCTTGCAATTTATTCAACAAATCAAAGATTTTTTCTATTTGATGACAGGGCAGCTGGATGACAGATATACACATAGCAGTGATATCTTCATTTCTTTCTGTCCACTTCTACACAAGGGGTCTGAATACAACTTCATCTCTCTTTAATTCATCCCTAATGATTTCAATCCCTGATAATAAATCAAAAAATGATGACCATTCTATCCTGTCCACTAAATACATAACACCCTGCCTCAATTTTTCTTGATACTGATCATTTAGATCTACATGTAGTGCATATAATTTGTTCTTCTCCTCTTCAAACTCCTCTATAGTATAGAATTGAGGCTTTTCTAGGGTATCAGGTATCTCAACAATTGGAGTTGATTTAAAAGGTTCAACAGGTGGCCTTGGGGGATATGCAATTCTAGATCTACTAGATTCTTGTACTTTTCTCTTCCCAAGTACCTTTTCCATTTGAGATACTTTGTTTTCCAGTGACTGTACTTGCATACCCTCTCCTCATATGCTTTCAAAACTTCTTCAAACCTAGCATTGAGTTGGGCAAATCTTTCTTCTTCTTGACCAGATACAACACTACCAAATTTCAACATTTATGAGGCCATTCCAATTATCTATTTACTACCAACCTCACCAGCCCTGAATACTGTCAATGCACCAGTATGCTCTGCAGTAGAAATTTCTCGCATCTTGGTCTTATCCCTTTTCTCAATAGACCAAATTACAAGAGCTTGGTGGTCATCACTAAACTTGACTCCTCTATGAGCCTGTAGTACCTCTTCCTTGGTTATAAATTGGACAACCTTTTGCTTCCTTACTGAATAAAAAACCATGGCATTTACCATATCCCATTTTGGTAAAATAAGGACTCTAGACTGTCTAATTATTTGCCTTCCAACTTCAGGGGTAAATTGAGCAAAATCATTCAAAAATTTAGACTTTACCTCCTCCTTAATAGCAGAATCTAATTTACCAGGTTGTTCTACCTTTATTTTTTCACAAGTTTTCTCAAAATTGCCTATGTTTAGCCTCCAAAAAAATTGTGCAAATGCTCTAGAATTCACAAAATTCTCATCATTAATAAACCTCTCAGAGGCTTGGGCAACTATAGGCTCAATTTCCTTACCTTGGTAATCAACTACAATTAAATCCAAGGAAGGTGTAGGAGGTTCTTGTGGTTCTCCAATCTCCAAATTTGTGGAGGTAACAATTACATCCCCTTATCCACCAATTTGTCTAAGTTTCTCCCTCAAAGATGCTTCATCATCTATCTGGTTTGGGGATTGGCTTGGGGAGTATTGTTCTATTTGAGAAGAAGAAGACCCCTGCTCTAATTTTTGCCTTTTGGAGCACTGGCTGTAGATGGACTTTCTAGCCTTGGCCTCTGATGGAGGGGTGCCTATTGCACACTTTGAACCATCACATAACCTACCCTTCTCTACAAAGTATACTAGCCAGGAGCCACCACATTTCTACTGCTTATCCTTCTTTGCACCTCTGCTACCTTGTATGGATATGCTTCAACATATCTGGCTTTGTTCTCATTCATGGTTTGGATTATTATACAAAAATTATTCATTAATGCTTGCATCTTGGCTCCCCAATATTTCTTATCTTTCAAGAGGTCATAACCGGAGTCAATAGCATTAATGAATTCTAGAGTCTTACGAAATACTATCCATTTTTCTTTCCTCAATTCCTTCTCTTGTAAAGAAAAAACATTCCTAATAACATCCTCAAGATAGCATACCTAGTGTACCATATGAGCAACCTTTTCCTCTCTCTTAAGAGATCATAGAAACCTTCAGGATTAATGAATCTGGCATGAGACTCTGCCATGTTGTATCTATCCAGGAACAAGTTAAGATGTTTCCATCCTTCCTTCACAAAAACAAAATGATGCACTACAGTAACAATTGGAAAGAATGTACCCTTCTTTGGAAAATCTCTTTCATCAATAGTGCCTATCTACCATAACAATTCTGCTATCCCTATTTTCAAAGGCACATGGAAAGGTAGACCATGAGGCTTTCCCAAGAATTCATATACTCTTATTATTGTTGAAACATTGTAAGGGATTATATCCCCCTAGTTATGACTGACCAATAACCCTTTTGCATGGTCCTTGGGTCTGACCAATTCTAGTAGTGCTTGTGGAATCCTAGGGCTATCTCCTCTCAAGAGTAACCTAAGCTTTGGTGCAAAGTATGTATCAAATCTCACATAACTGGTATCTATAGCTTCTAAAGTCATATCTACACTCCACAGCTGCACTAGATTCGTCTCTCCATCCCTGGTTGTTTCCAACTCCATGCCCTTGGAGAAAAAGGTGAATCCCTTGTACAAGCATACATGCATAAGCAATGAATACCAACAAAATGGTTTGTCCACTTTTCCCCATGCTATCCCCACCAAACCATTGTGAATCTCCTTTGCAAGGAAAGTAGCAAAATCTAGAATAGTGCTCATCCCAAATTGAAGAGTTTGAGCCATTATGAGGACAATTGAGCCCGGGATTTGCTTGGCTTCATCCATTCCAAAAATCTTGCAAAGAGAAAAATACAATGCCTAAGCCCTAAGGTTAAAAAGACTTCTTAGTAATGGTTCGGGGATGCTGGCTATAATCACAAGCAAAGTACCAATTTCAACAACATGCTCCTGCAGTGGCCCTGTTCTCATGTAAACCCTTTGTGCATCGTTCCTTGCTTGAAAATCATCCATATCAATAATTTCATGCACACCATGGTTTAGGGTTAATATTGATAACCTCTCTAATTAATTTAGGGAAAACCCTAAAAAGATTTACCCCAACATGGTTCTTTACCCACCTCGTAATTGGATCATATTTCTTGGCCAGATCCATACACAAATCACTATCAAAGAAAACTATGTGGACTATTAATTTACCAATGTCAAACTCCCATACATTGCTCATAGGAGTGTCCAGTTTTCGCTCTGAAAACCATTTCTTAAACAACTCCAAACCCCCCATGGAAACTTGGGCATCTCTTACCTAGTTAGCCTTGTCATAGAAACCCTCTACTATGACTACCCTAGGGTGTTTAGGAATCAACTCCCTTCTCTTAGTTATTTCATGTATAGATAAAGGAAATTGTTCAAGAAAGTCATCATGCACAGAGTGCTTCAGATAATCAGTTTTTCAAGTAAACTCTTTATGTGGAGGCATTTTGAAATCTTAAAATTTCTATCTCACCAAAATCGTACTACTCAAAAGCTTTAAAAGCACTTACCCATGAAATTCTGCTTTGCTCTATGAAATTCGCTGGATTTCCCTATGAAATTCTATGCCCTCGCTCCAAATTTTTTTTGTATTCTACTAGCCTTTTGCAATTTGGTGGTTCAATAAATGGAAAGATCATGAATTATATTCAAGCATTGAAATCAAACGAATGAGCTCTGCACCAAATTAACTTCCATTAGCCATTTTTTCTCAAGTTGCATCAGAATTTCAAATCTCATCCATCGATTTCACCAGATTAGATGACTTTAATTCAAAAAAGTAATAAGATTTATGTCCTTATGAGTGGGGCCACATGTCACATTACCACTTACCTAAATTGCTTAAATTTCTTGCATCTTAAAATAGTGGGTAAGCTCCAATCGTTGATCTTTGAAAGATCAACGGTGACATTGATTTACAGTTGATTAAGGCCCAGCTAGCCATTTTAACCAATAGGAAGTCTCCATGTGAGTCTGTTCCTTTCAAAAACCTCCATACAAGTGGGTCCCACATCACCTTTTGAGTGAATGAGTACTTGATGTCATTCTTTCCATGCGTCAAGTTGGCGCATTCCTGCTTTCCTTATTGAAGGAGCATCTCCATATTGCGAGATTGCACTAGCCATTGATCTTCGAAAGATCAATGGTGACACTGCTTATATCCTTTAATCCTTTTGAGATGGGAATAATGATATCACCATGGAAACGTGTCTGCATGGCACATACCTGCTTTATTTAAACTTCATTCAAGTTCTCAATGTAGGCAAGCGCCCTTCGTTGATCAAGACAAGATCAACAGTGTGAAACAATTCTGCATTTTATGCTCACATCATCCACTTGGACCAATGAAATGACTGCTTTAAACTCTCATGCTTTGACCTATTTGACTATTGCATTACTTTCTATGCCCATAACAAAAGTACTTCCAGCTAAGCACATGTGGCATATAACATGGCATGACTCGGTTTTCTTTTAAGTCTTGGTCCCACTGTGCCCACTTGCTCGCATTATTTAAATATTGAGCAAGTCCATATTGCAGGTAAGCGCTAACCCTGGATCTTATTTAAATCTACGACGATCAAAATCTTCTATGACTGTATACTTAGTCAACTGGATGGACCAATCAGGTGCTTCCTTTGTATTCCAGCTCACTTGACAATTTGCCATGCAAGTGGGTCCCCAATTAAAATATGAGAAAGTGGTGCCTGACATCATCTTTTCCATGCATCAAGCTGGCACATCCTTGCTTTCCTTATTGAATGAGCAGTTCTTTATTGTGGGCTTGCACCAGCCCTTGATCTTTGAAGGATCTATGGTTGACAAAGGTCCGATCATATTTGGCAGAGAAACCTCTTTAATGGCACAACTGGCAATACATGTCAACAATCACTTTACAACTTGGCATGCTGCAACATATACTAAGGCTTCCTGACCCCACCTTGCTACGTGTCCAAAAATTGCTTGCTCACTTTATTTAAAAGCCTTGCACCCGAACATTATGGGAATGCAGTACCCATTGATCTGAATGAGATCAATGGTCATACAAAATTAATAATACTTCAGGCATTTTTCAATAAAATAATCCAGTCAAAAAGAATATGGTCAATGAATTTTAAATGAGCTTTTAATAAAACCATGCTCAGGTGAGCTTGACCTTAGGGTAAAATGATAAACCATTAAAAAACATTTTTCAGAAAATATTTTGAGGGTTTTTCAAAACTAGGGTAAAATAAGACAGGGCACTAGGATTTTTGAGAAATTCTCTAAAGACAAACCTTGAGAATTTAATAGAATTTCAAAGACAAAGAGACCAGGCTATGAACTAGGGCAATCTATGGGTTTGAAAAATATAAGGAACAAAACCCTAATTTGCAAGACACAAAGACTCAAATGATTTTTCACTAAAAATTTTCCAAATTTTTTGCATTGTGAAAAATTAGACCAACATCATCATTTCATTATCAAAGACATTATATCAAAGGAATATTTATCTATGTGGTTACAAATTGACTATGAGCTATCGTTTCTAAATTCCACTAAAAGTTTGGCCAAGCCGCCAGCCAACAGGAGCCACATTGAAACTGCTAAATTTTTTTTCTCAAAACTCATGGATGAAGGAAGGCTGCTGGAAAAAAAATGATTATGATGGAAGGCTTCTTCTACCTACTCCTTAATGAATGTTGTCATAAATGAGCTTATTTTATCATGCTAGTAATTTCCAAAATGTTAAAGCTAACAATAACATCTACTATTAACTCATTCCATGAGACTACCACCTCATTATAGATCTACCCCATCAGATCTAAGCTCAACGCATATTCTTTTCTAGTGGAATTTTAATTCCAAGATACATATTGATAGTGGAATTTTAATTCCACATGACATAATCGGATCAACCAAAGCAATTGGCTAAGTCTAGAGCCTGGTCAAAGGCCCTTCTCAACCAAGCATGAATCAAATCTAAAATCAACACATACACAGTGCAAGTTGTTGTACCTTTCTCACCATGAGCTCTCCATGATGACTTTTTCCATTTCCAACCTAATCCATTTCCCATCATAAAGAGTTTTCTATTGAATTATAGATCGCATATCCAAGAGCTCACATGTTTGTTAATGTACACTCAATATTAATTAAGCTAATAGGCTTCTCCTATGGAGTGAATGCTCCAACATTGATGCAGAAGCATCCTGGGTTGCCTTACTATCCTTCTCATCTTTATGCATTTTATCAATTATTTTTGAGTTGTAGTGTTGGCTTAATTCTTGTTTAGGTACAAGTTCCTACAATGTTGGTTGAGTTTATGCTTTGGCTAAGTTCCTTCATGTGCCAAGTGAGCTTGTGGTTTGTTGATGCTCAATTCCTTCTTTCATTGTGTTTTTCTGTGATTAGTTCCTAGTATGAGCCGACTTGTCTATTTAATTTGAATCATGAATTTAATGTAAGGATCATGCAGTGGGATGCATGCCTACCATTATGGGGTTAGCCTTCTCTTATGTAAAGATCTAGAATCTTCTGTATGTCATTTTGGAAAGTATAAGTAGAGGTGTTTAGGCTTAGGTTAGACTTAGGTTAGGCGGTTCTTAGAGAGACTGGAAATAGATGTGAATGATAAAAAGGGAGCAAGTCTAGAGTTAGAATTTATAGAGATTGTGGATCTTCAAATTGTAAGTTATAATATTCTTGTATTGGTCGCAACCTAGAAGGCCTCATAGTTGGGCATGTTTGTAGATAATTTGATGAATCAATAAAGATAATGGTGTTTCTTCTCTCCTTTGTGTTGTCCTTTGTTATTTTCTTCAATTGTGTTTACTTTGCAGGATGTTTGGATAGTTAGGTGTACCTTTGGCTCTAATTTTCCAACCATCCTTGCATAATATGATATTAGAGCTTGAGGTTCATCCTTGAGAAGATTGGGTTGTGGAGAACCCTAATTAATTTTGGTTGTAGGGTGAAAGATTTGTAGATTCGACCTATAACTTGTAGATGGTTATGATCTTGCAGGATCTTGATTGTCAAAATGGTTTGAGGTAGAGGAAATGTTGATAATGCCATATTGGACATGCTGAGATAGATTGCAGCCAGATTAGATGCTTAGGAAATAGCCTAGAAGAGAGGAGCACATCTTGATGATATGAGTGATGATAAAGAAATGACACCAAAACCTAATCTAGAACCTGAGGAAGATCAAGATGAGGAAAGACTATTTTGAAAGTTGTTAATTATGATGAAAAGCCAGACACCAATTTTGTGTTGGATTGGATATTTGATATGGAGAAGCTCTTTGAGTTTGAAAGCACCCTTGATAATAGGAAGGTGAAGATTGAAGTCACTAGGCTAAAAGGTCATGCCTCACTATGGTGGGAGCATTTGCAAACTAATAAACAAAGAAGAGGAAAATAAAATATCAGAACCTAGTTGAAAATGGTGAACAAGGTGAAGAAGAAGTTCTTTCCTACTGATTACCAAGTTATCTTTTTGAAGAAGATACAAAATTTGAGATAAAAGGACATGATTGTGAGGGAGTACACCAAGGAATTCTATAGATCGGACATCAGATCTAGACATGTGGACAATCAGATTGAGAAAGTTGCAAGGTATCTGAGTGGTTTGAGATCCAGAATTCAAGATGAGATAATTTTTGTGAAATTGGATAGCGTAGAAGAAACATATCAATATGCCTTGAAAGCTAAGGAGATCTTGAGAAAGAAGCATGAGCAAAGATAGACAGGTAGAGATGGTAGATTTCACAGAGGAAGAAGTATAGCTTATGGAGAAAGTAACAGATCTAAATATTCGATGCAAGATAAGGGTAAATTTAAATGGAAGAGTGAGGATAAAGGAAAAACTAAGTGGAAAGGTGGTAATTCTTACCAAGAATGTGCTAGTTCTTACTAAGGAAGAGGTAATTCTAACCCTAGAGGTGGTTTTTGTGGTAATTGTTTAAGATGCGGTAAATAAGAGCATAGATCTTTTGAGTGTAGATACTCTGGTGAGAGTGATAATTGTAACATAAATGCTATGATTCAAGGGCATTTTGAGGGTTCACCAAGTGGACCTAGGACTAGAGAAAACTTGATGGTAAGAAGAATTTTGTGTAGTGAAAGAATCAATGAAGAATTTGTCCTGAGGAGAAGTATTTTCAAGACCAGATGTAAAATGACAAGAAAATGTTGCAAGGTGATTGTTGATAATGGTAGTTCAAAAAATTTGGCATCAGGGGAGTTGATTACAAAGTTTCAATTGTAGAGGTTGAGACACCCTAAAACTTATCATGTTTCATGGATCAAGGATGAGCATAAATTATTGGTAAGTGATAAATGTGTTGTAAAATTCAAGATTGGAAACTACTTTGATGAAGTTCTATGTGATATTATGCCTATGGATTATTGTCATATTTTGTTGGGTAGACCTTGGCAGTATGATCGACATGGTGTGCATGATGGTAAATTGAATCAATATACTCTTTTGGTGAATGGAGTGAAGAAAAAATTGTTGCTTTTGATTGAAGTTCCAAATGAGGTAAATTGTACCATTGTTAGAGATTGTATGGTCAATGAGAAACAATTTGAGGAGATAAAGAAGAACCAAGTTTGCTTTGTTGTGATTCCTAGAGGGTGAAGTTGTAATAGTAGTGGCCGAGTGATAGATAATAGTAATGGCCAAGTGAAAAAAATAGTAAAGACTGGGAAATAGAAGATAGTAGAGGCTGAGTTAAATAATAAGTTAATAGTGTTAGCCAAGTGCCATCAAAAATTGAAAACTTGTTGAATGAGTACAAGGAGATTGTTGTAGAAGATATACCTGATGGTTTACCACCAGTAAGGAGTATAAGTCATTGTATGGATATGATTCCTAGAGTTAGTTTTCCAAATAAAGCATGATATACATTAAAACCTATAGAGAATGAAGAACTTAATAGACAACTACAAGAATTATTGCATAAGAGTTTGATTAGAGAAAGCTTGAGTCCATGTGTTGTACCCATTGTATTGGCCCCTAAGAAGAATAAAGAATGGAGAATGTGTACTTATTCTAGAGCTATTAACAAGATAATAATAAAATATAGGTTTCCTATGGCAAGGATGGATGACATAATGGATTGTTTGAGTGGAGAAAAATAATTTACCAAGATTGATTTGAAGAGTGGTTATCATTACATTAGAATTAGAGAAGGTTATGAGTGGAAGACAACTTTCAAGACAAAGGATGGTTTGTATGAATGGTTGGTTATGACTTTAGGTTTGACTAATGCATTTTGTACTTTCATGAGATTGAGGAATGAGATCTTAAAGAGATTCTTGGGAAACTTTGTGATTTTTTTTTGGATGATATTTAGATATTCATAAAGATTGAAGAAGAACATCTTGAGCATATTAGGCAAGTATTGCAAAGGCTAACACAAGAGAAGTTGCTAATAAATTTGAAAAAGAGTTCATTTATACAAGAAGAGATTGCGTATTTTGGATTTGTGATTTTAGTTGATGGTTTGAGAATGGATCCTAAGAAGGTTAAAGCAATTCTAGAATGGTCTACACTTGAGAATGTGGGCAAGGAAAGATCATTTCATGGTTTGTCTAGTCTCTACAAAATGTTTATAAGGAATTTCAATTTTGTTTGCAATGCTATGACTAAGAATATGAGAGGAGAAAAAAATAATTTCAAGTGGACACATGGAGCTCATAAGAGTTTTGAGACTTTGAAACAAAAGGTTACTGAGTTACCTATATTGGCTTTTCTTGATTTCAATAAGGTATTTAAAGTTGAATGCTATATAAGTGGTTGCAATAGGAGTTGTGTTGAGTCAAGAAGGTAAAATTGTTGCTTTCTTTAGTGAGAAGTTGAATGATGATAAAAAGAAGAATTTTGTGTATGATCAAGAGTTCTATGCTATTGTTCAAGCCTTGAGAAAACAGAGACATTATTTGATTTGTAAGGAGTTTGTGTTGTATACTAATCATAAAGCTTTGCAATATTTGGAAAGTCAACATAAGTTGAATCAAATACAAATGAGGTGGGTTGGGTACTTGCAAAGTTTCACATTTTTTATGAAGCATAAAAATGAAGTCACTAATTGAGTTGTAGATTCATTGAGCAAAAGATGTTCTTTATTGACCAAGATGAAGGTTGAAATTCTTGGTTTTGATGAGATGAAGGAGTTGTATTATTGATCTATAAGCCTATGTTTCTAATTAGTTTCTAAACATTTAGTCATTTACTAGGCAAGATTGCAAGGTCATCACTGCGGCCAAGTTATCTAGTAAAGGCCAAGCATACAAAGCTTATACCGAGTGAGATAGTGATTGTTGAGTATTCAGTAGTGACCAAGCAGATGAATGAGCTGAGAAATATAGTAGAGACTAAGCATGTTGACAAGTTATCAAGAGCAAAGTAAATAGTTATATAAAAGCCAAGTTATAGCATGAAGGTTTATACATGACCACGCGTTAAGGTACTCAAGTGTTGAGTAGTTTAGTTTTGATATATAAGTTTGTAATGGCACAAACTTATATCTAAACCATTTTGGATGACTTTTCTATGATATTTAATATTTGAAGAGCCAACTAAGATGTTGATTACATGTCATTGAAAGAAGGTAATAATCCTAGGTGAGCAATTCAACCAATCAGAAAAAGGGATGTAAATGACAAAAGATGATGAAGTGTAAGCTATCGATCAAGATCTAGAACATTCACAGAATGTATATTTAAGGAGGATTCTAACCCTAGAATAAATGTGTGTTTAAATGTGTAAGAGTGTATGTTCATGTGAAGGAATGAAGGCGAAGTTTGAAAGAAGAGAAAATAGAGAGTAATGAAGGACTGGAGAGAGTTATCAAATAAGGAGTTCAGATCATAGATATAGTAAAGAGGAGACCCAAGATCAGCTTATAGAGAAAATCAAAGGTCAAGTACTAAATTAGTTATTATTAATTGAGATAGGGTAAATCTCTTAACATAGTGGTCTTAATAGAACTATGTAAACCTCTAACAGAATCCTTACTTCATTGTGAGTAAAATCCTTTAACAAGGTGAGACCTAATAGTCTCTTAAGTTTTTAACAAGGCATGCCCCTTACAAGCTAGATCATATTTTATGATAAAAATTTGTAACCCTAATAGATTAGCTTTATTGTTGCAACAATGAATATTTGTGGGTTTCATCCCCACCCTAGTTTTATCTTCATCTTGAAGTGTCTCTAGGTAACCAAATCATTGTGTTATGTGTTGAACTATTTGTGAGGTGATGTATTTCATTTATGTTTCAAAATTTCAATTTTAATGATAGATCTATGAGATGAATTAGGTATGAATGAATGAAATTGGTTTTGAAGTCCAAAACTTTAAGATCCTGATTCATCCCTCCCTGCTCTCAGTATCTTGTTTCCCATATACTTATTCCAATATGTATGGTATAGACCTTGATTTTTCTAAGATGTGAAGAGATAGTTATAGCACTAAATATATTAGATCAACCAAGTCAATATGAAGATTATTTTATAAAAGAAGGTATATTTTTCAAAGGGATTCAATTGTGTATACTAAGAAGTTCTATGAGATTTAATTTGATTAAGGAAAAACATTGTGGTGGATTGGTTGGACACTTTGGTATTGATAAGACATTGAGTTTTCTTAAGGATAAGTATTATTGGCCATAGATGTATAAGGATGTTCAAAAGTTTGTAAATAGTTGTAGAATTTGTCACGTTGCAAAAGGAGCAAGTCACAATACTGGATTGTATACACCTATTTATATTCCTAAGAAACCTTGGAGTGACATCAGTATGATTTTGTTCTTGGATTACCTAAGAAAGCAAGGGGGTACGATTCCATATTTGTTCCATGGATAGATTTTCCAAGATGGCACATTTTGTACCTTGTAAGAAGACATATGATGCAATGCATGTTGCAAATATTTTCTTCAAAGAGATTGTTAGATTGCATGGATTACCAAGAAGTATGATCTCTGGCAGACATAACAAGTTTGTTGGTTATTGCTGACACAAAAGTTTGTATCCTTGCTTGAGGTATGACCCTCAAATGACTTTGTGTAACATGGAAACAATCTCAAAAGTGTGGGACTTTGCACTAAGAGATTGAATCTCTAGAGAAGGCCGACTTTGTCACAATTGAGGGTGCAACTAACTAAGACTTAGAAGGATAAAGGAGAGAGATTGTAGAAAGTAAATGCTGAAGGGAAAGGGGGTGATGCACCAAGATTGAAATGTGATTACAAATTTTCCTACAAATGCACAAAACATGCATGCAAAGCTCAAATACACAAATCTCAACTCCATTTATCTCTCAAAACTCACACACAGGTCAAAACTAATGAGCTGATACAAGGAAAATGACTTTCACAATGTAGCATATATGAGAAAATTGACACAACATGTAAACTAGGAAGACAAATGGAGAACATTCAACATAAGGCAATATACTTGCATGTACAATTGAATGTGAGAGAAGGTAAGAAACTACATTTTCCATTCATGAAAGGAAAAAGAGGTTACAATGATAGAGTTGAAGGCTACTATCATGAGCCAAAGAAGATGGAGAAGAAACCTCAAAACTAATTACAAACTACCTTTTAAAGAGTTCATGCATAACTTTGATTTAACCATGAGTTCAAACTCCAACCACAATGGAGTTGAGTTGTAGAGGAGAGCAATAACTAAGTATTAGAAGAAAATCTGATCATGGAGTGCCCTGCTAATGGAAGTGATAGGAAGAGCAAGAATTGAATGCACCCAACTGCAAGAGATCAAATCACTAAGAATTTGATCATTACATTTATTATAGAGACATTGAGTGCAATGGCATCATGCAAACAAGGCCCAAGGAGTTTCTTTGCATTGAAGAACAGGCCTTGATAGTGTGTCATGGCCATAAGAAGCTAATTTGTGCCGCTAGAGAAAAAATGCAGGGAAGGATAACATGACATGTTATCTGCTTGCAAAATGTAGGGTTGATCACATGGGGGGAATCTAATTTCCCCAAAAATGAATCTTGGTCATCAATGTAGATCTTCCCTTTGAAATGGATGTCCTAGATGGCGAGGAAATCTCCCCAAAAAGAGATTAAGTCACTACTATTGATCAAGATCCTCCCTTCAAATGGATGGCTAAGATGTCATAAGAAATGAGACCCTTCACCATGTGGTGCAATTCTGGCTTCTAGAGCATCAAAGAGACATTACAGCATGAAGAAATGTTAGAATGAATACGTGTGGTAGCACAATATTGAATGATGCATCGAGTCAACCACCTATGTAAACAAAATGATAGAACCACCCAAAGATATGCGGGAACATCTCACACTTTTGGGAGGATGGGTAGATAGCACACAAAAAATTGAGAGCCATTGATATGGCGATCTCGACAAAGAAGGAAGTAGATAACAAAAAAGGTGGGACCTTCACCACATGGTGCAATTTTGGGTTTTGGAGCATCAAGGAAATACTACAACATGCTAGAATGGAGACGTGTGGTAGCATCTTGTATTTTTGCAAGCCTAAGTTGATACTCCACAAAAATATGGGAGTCATCGATGTGTTTTGTTGTTTGACAAAACAAATGACAATATTTTAATCTTTCATTAAATCTCTATTGTCAATTTGGGTATGTGCAAATTGGGTTGACTTAAATACCAAAGATGGGACACATGGCAATGTATCGTATCTTTGTGAAACTCTACTAAGCCAAACATAAAGACACAACAGCTGTTGATCTCGTTTGCAAAGAATCTAGCTCACTAAAGATTTCTGAGATTGGATACCACTACTAGGTTGAATTGGGGTGAAAATATGTCAACATTCTTGGTGACTCAGAGGGGATGCTTGCCTACTAAGCATGGATTAATGGCCTTAAGAAATCCATCCAGCACAGAGTCACCAAAAAGAATAAGACGCCATTCCACCTGTAACTTCACAAAAATCTGCCTTTATAGCCATTAAAACTACAAAAAATGTTATATCCACGAGGGAATAGTTTTTCTTGTGCACTTCTTGGAAAGAAAAAATCTACTCTAATATGTACACAAAACCTTTAACCTCCTCTAGAAGCAAGGTTTAGGGTGAATCCCATTGAATGGGATTGGAAGAGCTTCACCATTAGGCCTAGATAGCTGAAAAGTATTGGCCTCTTTGTAATTGGTGATAATATATAGCCCACTTCACATAACATCAAATTTGGAGTGCCTACCAGGCTTGGCTCTATCAACATCCCACTTGAGAACAAGGTCTCCTTCCTTGAAAAATCTAACCATAGCCTTCTTATCAAAACTTCTTTTGACTTGTTATTGATGTACCTCAAGTGTATGCATAGCTTGCTATCTTTTTCTTCTAGTTCCATTACCTCATCTAACCTGACTATCATAGCATCATTCTCAACTAGCTCCAATTGATGATATAGTTCAAGAGAGGGAAAATCAAGTGAAAAATGAAGTATTGCTTCCCTTCCATATACTAGCATGAAGGGTGAGTTTCCAATTGCTCTCGGGTGTAGTTCTATCAGCCCAAAGGGCAATCCTCAATTTAGTTTGCCAACACCTCTGATTATCTTCTACTGTCCTCTTTATTATTCTGATGAGGTTCTTATTGTAGAACTCAGCCAAGCCATTCCCTTGAGGATAATAATTTGAGGAAGTACTCAAATATATTCCATGTGGAACAACCCAAGAGTATATATGAGTTCCAACAAAAGAATTGGTGTTATCTGAAATGATAGTTGAAGGAACATCAAATCTGGTCACAATCCAATCAAAGAACTCAACCACTAAAGCCTCTATTGCATCTCTCAAAGTGACTACCTCTATCCATCTTGTGAAGTAATATTTGGCTGCCAAGATCCATTTATGGCTAGAACTAGAGGGTGGGTTTATTGGACCAATGAAATCCAAACCCCATTGAGCAAAAGGTTGATCTAATTGAACATGATGAAGAGGAAGGGCAACCAATCTCTATTTTCTTGAGAAGAAGGAAAATTTCTCACATTTCCTCACCCACTTATGAGAATCATTGAATAAGGTTGGCCAATAACAACCAGCCCTCATTCTCTTCGTCAATGTAATCCTAGCTAAGAAATGGCCACTAGCAGGGCCATCATGAAATTCTTTTAACAACCTACCGATCTGATCTGTATTGATACACCTCAATAGGGCTCCATTAAAATCATTCTTGAATAATATTCCATCTAGTAAGACATAAGGAAAACCTAAACTATCTTCTCTTAGCTCTATTTAGGCCTTGTGGATATCTTCCTTCTACCAAGAAGGTAGTCATGTCATGTAGCTAATCATTCTAATTTTTATTCTCTTCTAGTTGCTCATCCTGTATCAAGAGGGCAACCCCCTCAGGTGTCTCAAAAGATGAGACGTTTTTCTCACATAGTCCTTTGCCTCTCACAAGCTTGGTGATCTTAATTTCAATGTCATATTCCATGACCTTGGCGATCCATCCAACTCTCCTTTCATTGGTATCCTTGTTCAAAAGGAACTCCTTTACACTTGCATGTGGAACCAAGAGCTAGACCTTGTTATGGGATAATATGTGTCTAAACTTCTTAAGAGCACTTATAACAACAAGAACTTGCTTCTCTACATAGCTATATCTACTCTCATGGTCCTTAAGCCCTTCATTAAAGAAAGAAATAGGCTGCTCCAAATTCTCTTCATTTAATTATGTTAAAACAACTGATATACTTGATTCTCCTCCAAGGGAATAGAGGATGAAATCTTTATCAAATTTGGGATTAACAAGAGTGGGAGCTGATGCAATTGATTTCTTGATCTCTTCAAAACTGGCCTTTCCTTCCTTGGTCCAAGTAAACATCACATTCTTCTTCAACATGGTTGTAAGAGGCTTTACCATAGAAGCAAGATCAGGGATGATCCTTCTCATGAAGTTGATCCTACCAAGAAAACTTTGCAATCCTTTCTCATGGTTGGGAAGTGGGAGAGAGAGAATTTCTTCCAACCTTTCCAAATCTATCATTAGCCCATCTTTTGACACAATACGTCCCAAGAGCTTTCCTTGATTAGTAGCAAACATACATTTCTTTGGATTTAGAGACACACCATATTCTGTACATTTGATGAACACTTGCCTTAGATGATCAAAGTGATCTTTTGCATTCTTTGAATAGACATTTATATCATCAAGATATACCATCACAAAATTTTCCAACATACCTATAAAAGTCATCTCCATTTCTTTTTGAAATGTAGAATTTGCATTGGTTAGTCCAAATGACATTTTAGAATAGGAATAAGTAACCCATTTAGTAGTGAAGTTGTCTTGTAATGGTTTGACTCTTGGACTAAAACTTGGCTATAGCTAGAAAAACCATCTAAAAAAGAAAACCTCTTTGAGCCACTAACCTTGGACATAGTTTGTTCCATAGAAGGAAGGGGATGGTAATCTTTAAGATAAGCCTTATTAAGGTCCCCAAAATCTACACATAATCTAATTTTTTCATTCTTCTTTCTAACAGGAACAAAATTGGCTACCATGAAGAGTGCTTAATAGGAAAAATGATATTAGCTTCTATAAGTTTGGACAACTCTTTTCTCATTAAGGGTTAAATCTTAGAGTTGAGTGGTCTTTACTTTTGTCTAACAGGATTTGCCTCATGGTTTAAATCTATGATGTGCTTAAACAAGCTTAGGTAAAACCCCTTTAAATCTTCATATGTCCAAGCAATAACATCACTGAATTCTTGACATAAATTAATGAATACTTCGTATTCATCCTCAAAGAATACATTTCCCAATTTAAGAGCCTTTCCATTAGCAATGGTGACATGTATGTAGTCATCCCTCCTTATAGTCAGGTTTGAGCCTTTGCTTCTTGCTTAAGCATCAGAGTTAAACATGCCCTCTAAAGTAACAAGACCTTTAGGAAACTTTTTGGAATTGAGCTTCATGGTTTTGTCTCCATACTGATGTTGCAACTTGGACTAATTTTGTGCAGAGAGTTATGCTTCATTTTGCAAAAAAAAAAATAGTTTCCAGATTAGAATCAAAGACTTTCCCATTTGTGAAATTGTTTGGGTAAATAGGCCTTACAACAAGTTTGATCCATTATTCTTTTGCATCAACAACATGCTTTGGTATATCATAGTGAGCACTAATTTCTGCAAGTCTATCAACATGTTTGTTTTTATTTCTAGGAACACTCTGAATATTGAATGCCTGGAAGCTCTCAAGTAGATCTCAACTCTATGCTTATATGATTTGAGAAGATGGTTCTTTGTAACATTATGATTTCTAATTTGATTCAAAAGTTTTATACCTCTCCTTTGTGCAAGTTGGAGTCCTTGGATCAAGGCTTAATACATGACCAGATTGTGAATGCAGTTGAATTGGAGCCTATATGAAAACTAATATTTCTCCAAACTAGGGGAAACAAGAATTAAAACATTACCTGAACCATTTTTATTCTTTGAGCCATCAAAGAACATATTCCATAATCCATTTGTATCTTCTTGTGCTCCCATGAGATTGGGAATGGGAGCACCCTCTTCAAATATACAATAAGTTTCAAGGCATGTCCCTTTAGCTTCTTGTATTGGATCATTTTTAAAATCATTACACCATTCATCTAAATGATAATCAGGAACCTTTGTTAAGAGAGTAGCATGTTCATGAGTTACACATTCCTCATCCTCTTCATGGATCGTGCAATTCATATTTACAGGGCTGTATAAGTCTCTATGTGATTAAGGGCCAATGGTTTTGCCTTTATGGAAGGCTTTTTTCCATATCTAGTCTTAAAAAACATGTAGGACCAATCAGATGTAATATAGCCACCAATTTGGCAATGAAGTCCCTAGATAGGCAAATAGCAAAATGTGGAGGAAGCTCAACAATTGATATATCTTGTATAACAATACAACTAGGACATGCATGCAATGGCATATTTATTTTTTAAACACTCCTACTATTGTGATAGAAGTACCATCCAACTGAAGAACCCCTTTAGCCATTGGTTCATATTGAATACTAAGGCCATCAACCACACACTTTGGCATAATTGAGCTGCTAGCTCCAAAGTCTATCATACAATTGTGAACTAACTTATCTCCTATAGTCAAAGAGAGATAGAAGGGGGGGCGGGGCTTTCTCTTCTTACTTGTTTCTTCTTACCTTATAGGTTACACAAAGCTTGCTACTCCATCCATGGTAGGTGGTCTATTCTTCACTTTGATAGTCTTTAACTCTTGTTGTAGTAATTCCAATTAAGATGGTATTGCAAGAAAATCCCACATAGGAACACTAACATTGGTCCTCTTTATTTGATATACAATGTTGAGAGGAGTGAATGTTGACTTGGTTGGAGCCTTAGTGACCATAGGGTTTGGTATATGAATCAGAACAACATGTGTCTCCTTAATCTTCTTGCTTTTATGATTT
Source organism: Cupressus sempervirens (assembly GCA_028749045.1). NCBI lineage: Eukaryota > Viridiplantae > Streptophyta > Pinopsida > Cupressales > Cupressaceae > Cupressus > Cupressus sempervirens. Next base: position 54,320,615 of record CM053789.1, on the reverse strand, counting down.
TTCAACGGAGCAACAACATCATGTTGCACATTTGTAACTGTAGCATGTTAAATAGCCTCAAGGTTACAGCTTGATTTGATGAAGAGGATGGACCATCCTCTATGGATCTCTTTTTTCTCCTAGTGTTATGGTCTATTCCATTATCGCCACCATGATTTATATGGCAATAATCTCCAGGATGATGATTCATAAAAGTACAGTCCCCTTGCTATTGGGCTTGGAAACCAATAGTGAGCTGATTAGCATCATATTTCTTCCATGTTGTTTTCTTTTGTCTAGCCAAAGCTTGAGAAGAATATTCTCTATGTCATGCACACTACTCATATGAAAAGTTACAAGTAGAACTATACTCCTGTTCTTGAGCCAAGTTATTTTGAGGAACAATCATTCGTACTATATTTGTATTTGAATTTGCAGGGGTTGCATTACCCATAAATCTATTTTGGTTGTATGGAGCTTGACCAAGATTTGGTTGCTTATTAAATGAATTATTCTGATAATTGGGCTAAAAAGGCCTGCTACCTTAAGCTTGTTGTCTCTCCAAAGTCACCAACTTGTTATTTGTTTTTTGCACCACTGCAGTATGATCTTGCAATCTCCTTTCCATATCAGAACTATGATCATGAAATTTTTTATCCATATCAAAATTATGATTGTTAATCTTATCTATATTTTGCATTGTAACTTGCATCATGGCTTCAAGTTTATCTATCTCATTAGAAGATGTTGAAGTTGAAGGAGCAGCAACAAGAGGTTGACTTGTAGTTGTAGTTGGGATGGGAGTCATTTTTTTTTGGTGTGTATGCATAGTAGGAAAGAGTGGCATTAAAGGCCTCAAAGTTAGCTTTCCTCCTTGGATTAGAGTGTTCTCTGCCCTTATATAAATTTCATAAGCAACTGGCAAGGTGTCCCCTCCCATGGTTTGCAATGTAGTAGAAATATAACTATTGAAGGCTTTAAGATAATGCAAGAAAACATTACTAGGAGTAGGCTTTACTGCAACAAGAATTCTATCCCATGTTTTTTGGAATCTATAATTGAAGTCTATCATAAACTTGTGAGATGCTCTCTTGATTGTAGTTAGTTGTTCCAAAAGTGACATATGATCACTCTTATCCTTGAAATACTTGCACAATCCCTCTCCTAGCTCATCCCAGTTACGGATAGAGTTGTGTGGTAATCCTCTATACATTACAAGGCTTTTTCCCTTAATGATAAAGCTAAAAGTCTAACAACAACATCATCCTCTATAATACCATGTATAATGTTGATATTTGAAACTTCTTGAATATGTCCTATTGGGGAAATATAAGTTTTACCAATAAAATTTGGTAGACTCTTAAGAGCTGACATTAGGATATGATGCCTTTGAGCTAAGATAAGAGGGATGCCACCATTAAAGTTAGAAAACACTTGATTTTTAAGGATTTCCATGTGAAATAATGATCTATTCAAATGAAATGATGGTGCCCTAGGTTGTGATCTATCAACTGGAGGAGTAGAAAGTGATCTAGGTGGTGTATGTGCTACTACTGAACTCCTAACTAGTGATAGAGAAAGTCTACTTCTTTTTGTTCTAGGATTTGAAAATGAAAGCTTAGTAAACTGAAAATTACCTCTATAAGATGCCCTTGTTTAAACCTTGGGCATGAATTACAACAATTGTGGTCTAGAAAACAAGATGTAGAGATGGAGTCGTCAAGTACTTAAATGTGAGTCTCTTGAAGGCTAGAATGCTAAGAGTAGCACTATCCACTTAGCATAGAAGTTGAAGTCCTAAAATTGACACTGATAAACCAATAAACTTCTTAGTAAGCTTGAATGTAGTTCCACCGGGCATGCCAAAAATTGTTGACAAAAAAGTCTATACCCTTGCTTGAGGTGTGACCCTCAAATGACCTTATGTAACATGGAAACAATCTCAAATGTGTGGGAAATTAGAGATTGAACCTTTAGAGAAGGTTTGCTTCCTCATAATCTGGGGTGCACCTAACTAAGACTTAGAAGGAAAAGGGAGAGAGATTGCAGATAGTAAGTGTTGAAGGGAAAGGGTGTGATGCACCAAGATTAAAATGTGGCTACAACTCTGCCTACAAATGCACAAAACATGCATGAAAATCCCAAATACATAGATCTCAACTCTATTTATCTCTAAAATCTCACACACATGTAAGAACTAATGAGTTGGTACAAGGAAAATGACTTTCACAATGTAGCATTCATGAACAAATTGACACAACATGTAAACTAGGAAGACAAAAGGAGAGAATTCAACATAAGGCAAGATATTTGCACATACAATTGAATGTGAGAGAAGGTAAGAAACTGCATTTTCCATTAATAAAAGGAAAAAGAGGTTACAATGATAGAGCCAAAGGCTACTATCATAAGCCATATAAGATAGAGAAGAACCCTCAAAATTGATTACAAACTACCTTTTAAAGAGTTCATGCATAACTCTGATTTAACCATGAGTTCAAACTCCAACCATAATGGAGTTGAGTTATAGAGGATAACAATAATTGAGTATCAAAAGAAAATCTGATCGTGGAGTTCCCTACTGATGGAAGTGATAGGAAGAGCAAGAACCAAGTGCTCTAAGTCGACGTGTGCTAAAATGTTGACATGTTTCTATGAATCATTATATCCAAGATTGCTCAAGAATGAGGTCTCAAATGATGACTCTAGCTCTCTATTCATGGAGTGCAAGGGTTTATAATGAAGGCCCTCAGTTTAGACCTAATTTGTGCCCATGCAAGTATACCATAAAATGAGAGATTCAAAGAGGAAAAGCAAGAGTGCTAGTCTCTATGATCATCAAATATGCATGCAAATGAAAATGGAAGCTATTCTAAATGATAACAACACATGAAAGCAAACTAATCTATGAAAGGAAATGAAAATGCAAGATTATTCTATGAAAGGAAATATAAATCTAATCTAAGATGCAAGTGCAAGAGTAATCTAAATGGATTTCAATGGATGCATGAGAGAAGAAGACAAGAAAAGAGAAGTTGTAATGTCCAAGCTTAAGTGCTCAAGTTCTCCTCCAAAACCTCTCTCCAAACCTGCAACATAACAATAAAATATTGATCTATGAAAATGAGAAGGAGAGGGCTCCTTATAAAGGAAAGCGTGGAGAGGAATGCATCCTCAAGAGCAATGTGGGATAAATTCCTAAAAAGGCAAGTGAGAGGAAAAATCCCACTAGTTAGAAATATGTGCAAAAGAGGAATCTTTATTTATTTTTATATGATTTATTTAATTTATTTCCTTTTTTCATCAAAAAGAGAGCTTTAAGTGGGGATTTATTTAATTAATTAAAAAAGGGATTTTCTTTTAATTAAATTAGATAAGATTATTTAATTAAAAGAGAGATTTTAATTAAATAAGAAAAAAAATTAATTCAAAGAGAGATTTTCTTTTAATTAAATAAGATTATTGATGAAATGATCAAACCTAAGGAAATATTGAAATAATTGAATTAATTATGATTTGATCAAGAAAAATGATTTGAATTGAAAATATTGTAAGGCATTGATTCAGGAAATTGATAAATTGATTCTATCATTTGATAAATTAAAGAATGGGGACCCATAGTCTAGGTGACCATTTTAGGGTGCATACAGATGCAAGAGATCAAATCACTAAAAATCTTATCATTACATGCATTAAAGAGGTGTAGAGTGTAATGGCGTCATGCAAACAAGGTCTAAGAAGTTGCTCTGCATTAAAGAACATGGCCTGATAGTGTGCCATGACTGCAAGAAATTGATTCATGCTGCTAGAGAAAAAATATGGGGAAGGATAACACAACATGTTATCCACGCACAAAATGCAAGGTTGACCACATGGGGGGAACCTAATTTCCCTAAAAATAAATGTTCATCATCAAGGTAGATCTTCCCTTTGAAATGGATGGCCTAGATGGAGAGGAAATCTCCTCAACAAGAGATTAAGTCACCACCATTGATCAAGATCCTCCCTTTGAAATAGATGGTTGAGATGTTGCAAGAAATGGGACCCTCCACCACATGGCACAATTTCGAGTTCTGAAACATCAAAGAAACACTACAACATGAAGAAACATTGGAATGAAGACATGTGGCTGCATAATGTTGGATGATACACCAAGTCAACCACCCACACAGATAGAAAAATAAGACCACCTGAAGACATGTGGAAACATCTCACACTCTCAGGAGGATGGGAAGATAGCACGAGAAAACATGAGAGTTGTTGATCTAGTGATCTCGGCAAAGAAGGAAGCAGATAGCATGAAAGCTGGGACCCTTGCCACATGGCACAATTCTAGGCTCTAGAGCATTGAGGAAACACTGCAACATGAAGGAATGCCAGAATGGAGACGTGTGGCAGCATCTCGTGTTTTTACAAGCTTTAGCTAATACGTAATGCAAAAATGAGAGTTGTCAATGTATTTTTCTATTTGATAGAATGAACGATGATGTTTTAATCTTTTGTTGAGTCTCCACCATCAATTTGCACATGTACATATTGGGTTGACTTAAACACTAGAGATGGGACATGTGGCGACATCTCATACCTTCATGAAACTCTACTAAGCCAAACATGAAGACACAACAACCATTGATCTCATTTGCAAAGAATCAAACCCACTAAAGATCTCTTAGATTAGATATCATTGATGTGCTGAATGAGGGTGAAAATAGGTTAACAATTATTTCTGGAGGAATTTGTGGAAGAAGATGGATACCAAGTTGAATTTTAGTTCTACATTCCATCCACAAACATATGGACAGATAGAGGTTGTGAATAGGAGCTTGGGTAAATTTTTGAGATGTTTAGCTGGGGATAAGCCGAGTAATGTGGATATGGTATTAGCATAAGATGATTTTGCATATAATAATTCTATGAATAGAAGTACTGGGAAAACAACTTTTTAGATTGTTACTCAATGAAGCTTAGAGGTATATCAAATTTGAGGGATATTTCTGGTGAATAGAAAAGAAGTGTTGAAGAAGAAGTATTTTTTGATTTTATGAAGTCTTTGCATGCGGAAGTGAAGCTAAGGTTGGAACAAAGTAATCAAAAGTATAAGGAGAATGCAGACAAGTCTAGAAGACATCATGTTTTTGAAATTTGAGTTGAGGTGATGGTTCATTTCAAGAAAGGTAGATTTCCTGTTGGTACATATAGTAAGCTGAAAATGAAGAATTTTGGCCCTTTTAAAATCTTGAGGAAGTTTGACAATGGTAGTGCTTATGAAGTCAAGTTACCTCATGACATGGATATATCTCCTACACTCAATATTTCTAATTTGTATGAGTATCATGAGTTAGATGATGGAGTTGTTATACCATATGATTATCGTAAGAAATAAATGGAAGAGGTTTAACAAATATTGGATCATAGAGTTGGTAAGAGCACAAAAGGAAAATATTACTATGAATATTTGGTGAAGTGGAAAGACATACCAATTAAAGAAACTACATGGATTTCTAAATTTGAGTTGGTTCACCTCAAGTTGTGGTACTTTCATGATTACAAATAATCATTTCTTTCAACCCTAGTCGTTTGATGCAGGATCATCCTAGGTTGCTTTACTATCCTACTCATCTTTATGCATTATGTCAATTATTTCCAAGTTGCAACATTGGCCAAGTTCCTATTTTGGCCAAGTTCTTGCAATGTTGGTCAAGTTTCTACTTTGGCTGAGTTCCTACAATGTTGGCCAAGTTCATGCTCTGGCCAAGTTCCTTCATGTTCCAATGAGCTCACTAGTTTGTTGATGCTTGGTTCCTTCTTTGATTGAGGTTTTATGTGATTGGTTCCTATTGACACAAAAGTCTACACCCTTTCTTAAGGTATGACCCTCAAATGAACTTGTGTAACATGGAAACAATCTCAAAAGTGTGGCACTTTGCAATTAGAGATTGTATCTTTGGAGATGGCCAACTTCCTTACTATTAGGGTGCATCTAACTAATTCTTGAGAGGAAAAGGAAGAAGGAGACTCATGAAAATCAAACTACACTAAGTCCAACTACCACTATCTATATTCTTTCAATCTTAATCACTATAGAGAATTCAAGAAAATAACATAACCATGCAAGGAATACAACAAATTCACTTAACAAATTAGTTAATTAAAATAAACATAATCATATGGTGTTATAATTTCCAAAATACATCCAGGAAAATGAGGTATAATCAGATTACACAAATTTAACTAGCTGAGAATGGACATGATAGTAGTGATTTCCATTGAATAAGAGGCAAGAACATTTACAGAGAATATCTGTAGAAGACCAGAAAAAAGAGATCCTTTGAACAACAACAAAACTTGTCTTTATAGTGCCAACATAATCTAGATACAACCTTGAGTTTAAACTCCCACGACCATGAGATTGGATTACAAATGAGGGCAATAACTGAGAATTATAAGAAAGTTTGATCATGAAGTGTAATTGCCTGCAAGAAATGACAAAATGAGAAAGGAAAAGAGTGCACTTAGCTGTAAGAGATCAAATCAAAGTAGAAATGATCATGGCACACATTTAAGAAGCATGGAATGTAATGGTGGTGAGGACACATAAAGAAAATGGTTGTAGGAAAACAAATCATTTCTCCTTAATCTCTCCAACTATTGCATGGATTACATTCACAACATGCCAGATCAACCATATCAGCAAGTCAACTAAAATCAACCATTCAATTTTCCACATGGCATCATACCCTTGAAACATTTTTCCACCTAACCAACATTCTAACTATCCTACTAACTTACGTTTACACCCATTCACAGTTTTATAACTTATCTTCTTCATTAACTGCTTGACTCTACAAAACTATGACCTCATTTTATACCTTATCACTGCTTCATAGCTCTTTATCACTTTAGCCCTCTGATTGTTGCAACCTTGGGAACATCATAAAATTGACCACTTTGTACCTTCACAATGGTTAGGACCTAACACTTCCTTAATTGTGTGATGCTGCGATAAAGGAACTCGTTGCTATCTTTAACCATGCCACTCCATCAAAACTTGTTTTCTTGATTGACCATATTGACCTACGAGTTTGTGAAGACCAACCTAATTGCTGGTTGCCACTTTGCAACCACAAACTATTTTATTTTCCTAACTATTCTGAAATAATGATAGCCACTTGATAGCCCTCATCGTATCCCTGCAACCTTAGCCTCAGGTTAAAATGAAATGTGTGCAACACTACTACTAACCTTCAAACTGACTACCATTGCACCATCATGACTTAAGTTCTTAACTCTTTAATTAACCTTGTGATGGTGCAAACAAGAACTTTCACCACTTCACAACCTAAACCACAGTTTGCTCTGAACCTCCTGCGATAATGTGATTACAATGTATTTCACAACCTCGACACTTTGACTTTGGGTTAACCTTGATCACTTGCAATGATGCAAAAAAACTAAAATAGACTATTGTGGTTAGCTTTCATGTCATTGTGACTTAAAACTTTGAAGCTTATCAATGGAGTGATATATATAAAGCCTGTCTGCATTTATTGAAAAGACACTCCTTCTAAACCAATTAATATTAAACTGCCCCCTAACCTTGCAACAATGCAATAAGGGTCCTTAATGTATTGGGCCAAGCAAGACACACATCCTCTTGTCACTTTTGTGCTTTGACTAAACCTCATGTAGCTTCAGAAAATGGGAAAGCAACAACCATTGATCTACTAAAGTTTGATGGTGTTGATAAAAGTAAAGCCCTTCATCATAGTTAGCACCCTTGACCAATTAGACACTGTCATTTTGACCTACGCAACCTCATAATCAAGATTCATAATTGCTGATGAATCCTTGTGATGTTGCGCCTGATTACATTCACACTTTCTCAACTACTCTGATGGTTAAGTCTTAAATCAGAGTGATAGGGTGATGAAGGAAGAATCAATTGTTGTAACTTGAATTACTCATAAGGATATGACATATAATATGAAAGATTTGAAGACTTAGGAAAATATAGAAATAACCAAAGTTTTTAACATATCCCTTTAACATTTGCATGGAAAATATAAATAATTCAAAGGATGTAGGGCATGGCTTTCACCCTAAGTGTTCACAAAGATTGGCAACACTGAAAATTTAGGAGTTAGGCTAAAATGGTTAACATTTCTAGTGACTCGGAGGGGATGCTTGTTTGCTAAGCATGGACCAATGGCCTTAAGCAATCTATTGGGCTATAGAGTCACACAAAATGAGACCTACTGTGCAACAGAACTATAACCTTTCCAATTGCAAAACCTCAAAATTGCTATCTCACAGAGAAATAACATGTGATCTTGCACTTATTAAAAACAAGAAAACTACTCTATTATATACAAAAAACCTCAACCTTCTCTAGAAGCAAGGATTACAGTGAACTCCATTAATTGGAATTGGCAAAATATCACCATCACGCTTGGATAACTAAAAAACATTGGCCTCCTTACTGGTGATAACATATGGGCCACTCCACATAGCATCAAACTTGGAGTGTCTGTCTAGTTTAGCTTTGTTTGCATCCCACTTGAGAACAAGGTCTCCTTCTTTGAAAACTCTGGTTGTAGCCTTCTTGTCAAAAATTCTTTTGACCTATTTTTGGTGTGCCTCAAGGGTATGCATAGCTTACAGTCTTTTCTCTTCTAATTCAATCATCTCTATCAGCCTAATAGTCATAACATCATTCTTAGCTAGCTCCAATTGATGAGCTAGCTCAAGAGAGGGGAACTCAAGCAAATTAGGAAGCCTTTCTTCCTGTTCATATGCCAACATGAAGGGTGAGTTCCCAATTTCTCTCTTGAGTATAATTCTATTATCCCAAAGGGAAGTCCTCAACTTGGCATGCCAACACCTCTGATTATCTTCAATTGTCCTCTTCATTATTCTAATGAGGTTCTTGTTGGAGGATTTAGCCAAGCCATTCCCTTGGGGATAATAATTTAAGGAAGTGCTCAAATATATTCCATGTTCAATAGAACAAGTTCATATATGAGTTCCAACAAAAGACTTGACATTATCTAATATGATAGTTGAAGGAACACAAAATTTGGTCATTATTCCATCAAGGAATTCAACCACTAAAGCCTCTATTGCATCTCTTAAAGCTACTACTTCTATCCATCTCGTGAAGTAGTTTGTGGAAGCTAAGATTCATTTGTGACTAGAACTAGAGGGTGGGTTTATTGGACCAATGAAATCCAAACCCCCACTCAGCAAAGGGTTGATCTACCTAAATAGGATGAAGAGGAAGGGCAACCAACCTTTTCTTTCCTAAGAAGAATGCATATTTCTCACATTTCCTTGCCCATTTATGGGAATCATTGAATAAGGTCGATCAATAATAACCAACCCTCATTATCTTCATTATTGTAATTCTAGCCGAGAAATGACCACCAGTAGGCCCATCATGGAACTCCTTTCAGAATTTACTGATCTGATCAGTTCTGATACATCTCAATAGAAATTCATCAAAATCCTTCCTGAACAATATTCCATCCACTAGGACATAAGGAATAGACTATAATCTAAACAATCTTCTCTTGGCTCTACTTAGACCTTGGGGATATCTTCCTTCTATCAAGAAGGTAGTCATGTCATGCAACCAATCATTCTGATTTCCATTCTCTATTGGTTACTCACCTTGCATTAAGATGACAACCTCTTTAGGTGTCTCAAAAGATGAGGCCATTTTCTCATACAATCCTTTGTCTCTCACAAGTTTGGTGACCTTAATATCAATGTCATACTCCATGACCTTGGTAATCCACCAAACTCTCTTTTCATTGATATCTTTGTTTAGAAGGAACTCCTTCACACTTGCATGTGGGATCAAAAACTAGACCTTGTTATGAGATGGAAGATGTCTAAACTTTTTGAGAGTCCTTACAATAGCAATAGCTTGCTTCTCTACATAGCTATATCTACCCTTATAATCCTTAAGCCCTTCACTAAAGAAAGAAATTTGTTGCTCCAAATTCTCCTCATTTAGCTATGTTAGAATAGTTGATATAATTGACTCTCCTCCAAGAGAGTAAAGGATAAAATCCTTGTCAAAATTGGGGTTGAAAAGAGTGGGAGCTAATGCAATTGATTTCTTGATTTCCTCAAAACTAGCCTTCCCTTCTTTGGTCCAAGTGAACATTATATTTTCCTTCAAGATGATTGTGAGAGGTTTTACCATGGAAGCAAGATTAGGGATAAACCTTCTCATGAAGTTGATCCTTCTAAGAAAACTTTACAATCCTTTCTTGTGACTGGGAAGTTGGAGGGAAAGAATTGCTTCCACCATCTTTGGATCTATTACTAGCCCATTTCTTGATACAATGTGTCCTAGGAGTTTTCCTTGATCAGTGATAAACACACACTTTTCTAGGTTTAGAGACACACCATACTGTCTGCATCTAACAAATACCTACCTCAAATGATCAAAGTGATTTGCTACATGTTTTGAAAAGACATTTATATCATCAAGATATACTAGAAAAAAATTCTCCAGTACACCCTTGAAGGCCATCTCTAACTAGTGTCTTTTGAAAAGTAGCACTTGCATTGGTTAGTTCCAATGGCATTTTACAATAAGCATAGGTTCCCCATTTGGTAGTGAAGGTTGTCTTGTATTGGTCAACTCTTGGACTAACACTTGGTTATAACTTGAAAAACCATCTAAGAAGGAAAACCTCTCTCAGCCACTAACCTTGGACAAAATTTGTCCCATAGAAGGAAGGGGATGGTGATCTTTAAGGGAAGCCTTATTAAGGTCCCTAAAATCTACACATAACCTAATTTCTGCATTCTTCTTTCTAATAGGAACAAGATTGGATACCCAAGAAGAGTTCTTAATAGGAAAAATAATATTAGCCTCTATAAACTTGGACAACTCTTTTCTCATTAATGGTTCAATCTTAGGTTTGACTGGCCTTTATTTCTATCTAACAACCTTTGCATCATAGTTTAAATCTATAGTATGCTAGAATAAGCTTGGGTCAAAACCCTTTAAGTCTTCATATGTCTAAGTAATAACATCACTAAATTCTTGACATAAATTAATGAAAACCTCTTGTTTAGTTTTAGTGCATACCTTTCCCAAGTTAAGAGTCTTTCCATAAGCAATGGTGATAGGCATGTAGTCATCCCTTCTTGCAGTTAGCTTCGAGCCCCTACTTCTTGCTTGATCATTAGAGTTGAATATGCCTTCAAAAGTGACTAGACCTTTAGGAAATTTATTGGAATTAAGATTCATAATCTAATTTTCATATTGGCTTTGCAGCTTAGACTAATTTTAAGCAGAGAATTCTTCTTCATTTTGTAGGAAATTGACAATTTGTAAATCATAATCAAATACTTGTCAATTTGTGCAATTATCTGGGACAATAGGTCTTACAACAAGTCTTATATGTTGTTCCTTTACATAAGCAACATGTTCTAGTATATCATAATGGGCACTAATTGCTGTGAGCCTACCAACATGTTTGTTTTTTCTTCTAGGAACACTCTGAATGTTGAATGCTTGGAAGCCTTCAAGTAGATCCCAAACTCTATGTTTGTATGACTTGAGAAGGTTATTCTTCATGACATTCTAATTTTTGATTTGATTGACAACTAAGTCATTGTCCCCAAATACCTTCAAGAGATTTATGCCTCTTCTTTGTGCAAGTTGGAAACCTTGGATCAAGGCTTCATAGTCAGCCACATTATTAGTGTAGGTGAATTAGAGTCTATATGAAAAGTAATATCTCTCCAAACTAGGGGAAACAAGAATTACACTAGCACCTAATCCATTTTTGTTCCTTTATCCATCAAAGAATATATTCCACAATCCACTTGTGTCTTCTTTTGCCTTCTTGAGATTGGGAATAGGAACACCCTTCTCCAATATACAATATGTACCAAGGCCTATTTCTAGAGCTTCCCGTATTGGATCAAATTGAAAAGAAGTGGCCCACTCATCTAAAAGATAATCAAGTACCCCTATTATGGAAGTGGAAGGCTCATGTGTCTTGTACTTATCATCTATCTCATGAATTATACAACTCATGTTGATAAGACTAGGTGCAAAGGTCTCTATGTGATTAAGGGCCAAAGGTTCTACCCTTAGAGAATATTTTGTCCCATATCTTCTCCTAAAGAACATATAGGACCAATGTAACCACCTATATGTGTAGTGAAATCTCTAGAAAGACATATGGCAAAATTTGGCTCAACTTTAGCTACTAATATGTCTTGGGTGACAGTATAACCAGGGCAGGCATGCAATGCCATTTCTACATTTTTTAGGATTCCCACTATTTTGACAGATGTACCATCTAACTAGAGTACATCCCTAACCATTAGATCATCCTTAATACCAAGGAGGTTAGCTATACATTTAGGCATCACTAAACTATTAGCTCTAGAATTTATCATTCAATTATGAACTAGTTTGTCCCCTATAATCTTAGAGACATAAAAAAGAGGAGATCAAATTTTCTTACTTGTATATCCTTCTTTTTTTGGCTACACTAGGCTTCATCACCTAAGGTGACTGACTGATTTGATACTTCAATACTCTTTAGCTCCTATTACAACAACTTCAACTGTGATAGCATAGTGATAAAATCCCATAGAGGAATATTAACATGAGTCCTCTTCATTTGATCTATTATGTTGAGAGAAGTTCCAACTACTTTGACTGGAGCCTTGGGGGCTATTGGGATTGATGACTAAAATTGAGTAGTCTAAGATTTAGTAGGTCTCTCGTTACTCATATCCTACTTTTGTTAGGGAGCAACATTTGGTTGTGCACTTTTAGATGGAGTATGAGGGGCAACACCTAAAGTCGAAGCTTGATTTGGTGGAGAAGGTGTATCATTCTCAACAACTCTTCTTTTGCTCCTAGTATTATGAGCTATAACATCACAGTTATCATGGTTGGCATGACAATGTTCTTCTAGCTGATGGTTCATAAAAGAACAATCACCCTACTACTATAGATGAGAAACATCAGTAGGTTGATTGGCACTATACCGTTGTCTTGCTACTTGATCCTATGTGGTTAGCACTTGCGATGGTTTTGTCTTATAGCACATATAATATCCATATGAATAATTGTAAGAAAGACAAAAAAATCTTTCTCTTGAGCAAGGTTTTTCTGAGAAACTAATGCCTGGTTCAGATTTGTTCTTGTATTTCTGGTAGAGGCATTATCCATAGGTCTATTTTGGTTGTGTGGAGCATAACCCCGACCCTAATTTGGTGGTCTATTATATGCGGTGGTTTGAAAATGAGGCTGGAAAGGCCTACTATTTTGAGCTTGTTGCCTCTCCAAGGTCACCATCTTATTGCTCATCTTTTTCACCATTGACAAGCTATCTTCCAACCTCTTTTCAAGATTGGAACCTTGATCTTGCAACTTCTAATTACTTAACATTAGGGCCTGCACCATGTCCTTCAACTCTCCTAGCTCATTAGAAGATTTAGAGGCTATTGGAGTTATGGCAAGTGGTTAGCTTGTGGATGTGGTAGGAATAAAGGTTACTTTAGGTTGGTGAGTAGGCATGTTAGGAAAGAAAGGCATTGGAGGCCTTGGAGCTAACTTCCCTCTTTGAATCAAGATATTTTTTTCTCTTATGACAATTTCATATGTAGCTGGTAAAGTATCCCCTCCCATGGCTTGCAAGGTAGTAGCAATATCACTATTGAAAGCTCTTAGGTAATGCAAGAAAGCATTACCAAGGTAAGGTTTTACTACAACAGGTATTCTATCCAACGTCTTTTGGAATCTATAATTAAAATCTATCATATATTCATGGGGTGCTCTCTTAATGTTAGTTAGATATTCTAGAAGTGATAGGTGATCACTTTTATCTTGAAAATGTTTGCAAAGTCTTTCTCCTAACTCATCCTAGTTATTGATAGAATTATTTGGTAATCCCCTATACCACTGTAAAGCTTTTCCCTTTAATGATGAGGCTAAAAGTCTAACAACAACATCATCCTCTATAATACTATGTATATTGTAGATGTTTGAAATTTCTTGAATGTGCTCTATAGGAGAAATGGAGGTCTCACCAATAAAATTAGGTAGGCTTTTAAGAGAAAATAATAAGATATCATGTCTTTGGGCTAGAATTGGAGGACTTCCACCATTAAAGGTAGCAAACACCTAAATCCTAGGGAGGGCCATGTGAATAAAGGTCTATTCAGATGAAAAGATGGTACCCTAGGTTGTGATCTATCAACAAGAGGAGTACAAAGAGATATAACAGGTGTATGTGTTACTTCTGAACTCCTAACTAGTGATAGAGAGAGTTTACTTCTCTTTTTTCTAGGATTTGAAAATGAAAGTTCAATATACTAGAAAATACCTCGAGAAGATGCCCTTGTTTGAACCTCAGACATGAATCATAGTAATTCTGGTTTGGAAACCAAGATGTAGAGGTTGAGTCGCCAAGTGCTTGAATGAGAGCCTCCTGAAGGCTGAAATGCTAAGAGTAGCACTATCTCGTCATCATAAGTTGAAGTTCTTTTCTTTGACGCCAATGAACTAGTAGACTTAAGAAATGCTTCAATATCTATCCCACTGGGTGTGGCAAATATTGTTGACACAAAAGTCTGCACCCTTTCTTAAGGTATGACCCTCAAATGACCTCACGTAACATTGAAATAATCTCAAAAGTATGGGACTTTGCAATCAAAGATCAAATCTCAAGAGAAGGCCAACTTCCTTACTATCAGGGTGCATCTAACTAATTATTGAGAGGAAAAGGGAGAAGGAGATGCATGAACATCAAACTACCTAATCTAATCTAGAGGGGTGATAAACCAAATAGTATGTCAATCTACTTCTTCCTGATAACTGCACTAAAATCTAATAGACATCACAAGATCTACCACTATCTATATTATTTCAATCTTAATCACCATAGAGAAGTCAAGAAAATAACATAACCATGCAAAGAATACAAAACATTCACTTAAGAGATTAGTTAGTTGAAATGAACATAATCATATAGTGTTCTAATTGCCAAAATACATCCAGGAAAATGAGGTATAATCAGATTACACAAATCTAAGTGGCTAAGAATGGGTATGATAGTAGTGATTTCTATTGAATAAGAGGCAAGAATATTTACAAAGAATATCTACAGAAGACAAGAAAAAAGAGATCCTTTGAACAACAATAAAACTTGCCTTTATGGGGTGCCGACATAACCTAGATACAACCTTGAGTTTAAACTCCCATGACCATGAGATTGGATTGTAGATGATGGCAATAACTGAGAATCATGAGAAAATATGATCATGAAGTGTAACTACCCACAAGAAATATAGAATGAGCAAGGAAAAAATTGCACTCATCGATAAGAGATCAAATCAAAGTAGAAATGATCATGATACACATTTAAGAAGCATGGAATGTAATGGTGTTGATGACACCAAAAGAAAATGGTTGTAAGTGAACAAATCATTTCTCCTTAATCTCTTCAACTACCGCATGTATTGCATTCATGATGTGCTAGATCAACCATATCAGCAAGTCAACTAAAATCAACCATTCAATTCGCCACATGGCATCATACTCTTGAAACATTTTTCCACCTCAACCATCATTCTAACTATCCTACTGACCTATGCTTACACCCATTCGCGGCTTCGTAACTTATCTTCTTCATCAATTGTTTGACTTTGCAAAACCATTACTTTCCCATTCTATGCCTCATCACTGCTTCATAGCCCTTTATCACTTTAGTGCTCTGATCATTGCGACCTTGCAAACATCATAAAATTGACCACTTTGCACCTTCACAATGGTAAGGACATAACACTTCCTTAACCATGTGATGCCGTGATAAAGGAACTTGTTGCTATCTTTACCATGTCGTTCCATCAGAACCTGTTTTCCTCATTGACCATATTGACCTATGAGTTTGTGAAGACCAACGTAATTATTGATCGCCACTTTGCAACCGCAAATGGTTTCCTTTTGCTAACCGCTGTAAAAAAGTGATAGCCACTTGACGATCCTCATCGCATCTCCGCAACCTTAGCCTCAGGTTAACATGAAATGTGTATAACAATGTGACTAACCTTCAAATTGACTACCATCACACCATTGTGACTTAAGTTCTTAACTTAGTAATTAACCTTGTGATGGTGTAAAAAAAGACTTTCACCACTTTGTAGCCTAAACTAGGTTTCTCTTTGAAGCTCCTACGATAGTGAGATTATAATATATTTTGTAGCCTTGCCACCTTGACTTTGGGTTAACCTTGATCACTTACATTGATGCAAAAACATTGAAATAGACTATTGTGGTTAGCTTTCCTGCCATCGCAACTTAAAACTCTTATGCTTATTGATGGAGTGATATCTATTGAAGCCTGACTGCATTTATCAAAAAGAAACTCCTTCAAAACCAATTAACATTAAACTAGCCCTGACCTTGCAATGATGTGATAAGGATCCTTAATGTATTGAGCCCACCAAGATACATGCCCTCTCATCACTTTCATGCTTTGACTAAATCTCATGCATCTTCAGAAAGTGGGAAAGTGACAACCATTGATCTACTAAAATCTGATGGTCATAATAAAACTGAAGCCCTTCATCATAGTCAACACCCTCAACCAATTAGACACTTCCATTTTGACCTTCACAACCTTGCAACCAACATTCATAACTATAGATGAATCCTTGCGATGTTGCACCTGACTTCTTTCACACTTTCACAACTGCTCTGATAGTTAAGTCTTAAACTGGAGCAATAGGTTGATGAAGGAAAAATCACATCGTCGCAACTTGAATTACTCATTAAGATATGTCATACAATATGAAAGATTTGAAGAGTTAGGAATTTAAAGAAATAACCAAAGTTTTTTACTTATCCATTTTATGTTTGCATGGAAAATATAAATAATTCAAAGGACATAGGGTATGGCTATCACCCTGATTGTTCATGAAGACTAGCAACACTGGAATTTTAGGAGGGGGGCTAAAATGGTTAACAATTCCTAATATGAGATGACTTATTTATTTAATTTGAATCATGAATTTAATGTATGGATCATGCATTGAGATGTTTTCCACCATAATGGGTTGACCTTCACTTATGTAAAGATTTAGAATCTTCTGTAACCCATTTTGGAAAGTATAAGTAGAGGTGTTTACACCTAGGTTAGGCAGTTCTTAGAGAGCTTGGAAAGAGATGCGAATGATCACAAAGGAGCGACTCTAGAGTTAGAATTTTTAGAGATTGTGGATCTTGAAATTGTAATTTTTAATCTTCTTGTATTGCTTGCAACTTGGAAGGCCTCATAGCCAGGCATGTTTGTGGATAATTTGAAGAATCAATAAAGATAATGTTGTTTCTTCTCTCTGTGGTGTTGTCCTCTATTATTTACTTATTTTGTGTTTACTCTAGAGGGTGTTTGGATACTTAGGTGTATCATGTGCCCTAATTTTCCAACCATCCTTGAATTAGACATACATATATTTATTATCTCATGCTCATGTTAGGTGTCTCATTATCTCACACTCATGTCAGTTGTCTCACATAAAGAATCCATTACAAGGAATGTGGATGCATTTTAAGTGTTATATGGATTGATCATTATGACTATCAAGAAATAACACTCTTCCTACACATGAAGATTTTTGTGCTCCCAAGATGGCACTGCGTTCAGTTTCCAGTATGATTCTGAGCAACATGATAGAGACTGTATGCATTACTAGTCACTTTTTTTAACACCTAATGTACTATGCAAAACCCACTCAATTCTTTTCTCCTCCAAAACCTCTGCCATGTTTACTAGGATCAATATGTTAGTTTGGATGCATTGTGTACTATTCTTGGTTTCAATATTGGGAAATTATCAAAGCAGGTGTTTGTTACGATATAAAAAATTGTAGTAAATTATTTCTATGATGTAGGATTCAACTAAATCTAGGAAACATTTGGTTCCTTGCAGTACATCCATACACACCTCCAAAATTATGGATTTAATTTTTTTGATTTTCTAGGAATGTATGTTGTTTACTACATAACTCTATTTGTGTTTTCAACGAATTGCAAGTGAAAAAAATAATCCAATAATGCATCATTTTTAACATCTAAGTTTGGAGAATTGTTTTACATGTTAATGCTTGTACATAGCAGTTTGCATTAGGTTGCTTGCCTATGGCCCTATGTGTGCTTGGCTTTTCCAAGTCCACTTACCCCTTTCCAAATTTCTTAAATTGAATGTTAAACCAACTATTTTTAGTTTATCTAATACATTTGCAACATTCATTAGGTTTTATTCTCCTTGCCTTATTTTCTTTTGAATTTGCTTCTTTACTTGTTCTATTTCCTACAAAAGTTTGATCATTTATTTTTCTCATTCTACGCTTGTTAGTAACATTTTCCATACAATAGATGTGTAACACATTCTCAAGATACCAATTGAGTTCAAGAGTAGAAGCCATATAAAAGAAATTTGAAGCAAGAGCTACTTTCATGTTGGTTTTTGCACACTATCACACATACATGCGTTGAAACCAATTTTAAAGTGCTATATGTTTCTTCAACACCATTCTCACTCTATTCGTAGTTTGCCACTTTGAGGTTTGAGTTTCTCTTTGAATCGTTCCTTATGATGTTGCTATCAAATCCATAGTTCAAACTTTGAAACCATTCATTGTTAATAGTGCTCCCTTAGCTTATTGATAATGACATTCTCAATCTAATTTATGCAACAATTGCACATTTTTTTTAGTTTTGGAAGAAGTGTTCATGGGTCAGAGGATTTCCTAGCTACTAGGATAGAGTATAAGATATGATTGACACATACTTTACATGTAATAGTTATCTACTACTTCCTAAGTAAAAGATACATAAATAGGGTTGATACCACCTTTATAATATATTAAACATGCCTAATGCTTGTGCTTGTTAGAATTAAACATGGGATTTTTGAATAGAAATTGGTTTCCTTTAAACTTATATCCATTCCAAGCCTTAGAAATGATCCACATTGACCACAAGGAACCTAATACTTGATGCTATATGAAACATGTAGGTTAGCTTCATCCAGATGATGAAGATCCAAGAGTTAATGAGTTATGTTGCTCTCTCATTTGGAGGTTTCCCTAGTCCTATTATGTCTTGTAACATGTCATGTTATGTTTTCTACCACATAATACAAAAATGCTTCACACTCTACAAAAATGTTGGAAACTACAATTGAGATAATTGTCATGTTGTCATTGATGCCAAATGTTATTGGTAAGACAATTGCTATCTGATTTGAGTACCATATCTAGATGATTGATGAAGAAGTTTTGAAAGAAGGACATAACAAAAGGACCTAGAGGAAGGGTTGAGTTATGAGGAACTACAATGGGCCCTTGATTAGTTAGACTTTGACAAGATAATATGATTGTTAAATCATTATACAAGTGAAAAAGATAGTTGTATTGAAGCCTAGAAGAAGTGATCAAAGAATGAAAAAATGTGTAGGCTTGGCTGAGAAAAAGAGAAAACGATTAAGCAACTTAAAGTTTATGCCAAGTGATGCTAGAGTTGACCGAGTGCTAGTATAAGGCAAGCAAAATATAGTGTTGATCGAGCATCGATATTGACCGAGTGACAGTAAAAGTGCCGAACAGAAAAGTTAGTAGTGATTGAGTAATCCAGTAATGACCAATTGTTAGAATACAATGTTGGTCAAGGGACAATATTTAATAGATTATGAGGAAATCATGCTTTTCAGCTGACACTATTGATTTCTTGGAATATGTAAAGTATGTTGAAGATGACGATTGATGAATTGGATTATTTAATGCAAGGAAAGGGTTAGGTGAGTGATCAATGGATTAATTTAAAAGAGAATTTTCTAGAAAAGAAGGAGATGAATGAGAAGGTGGAAAAATTCATTGTAGGTGTTGAATCTGATCAAAACCCTAAGATCTACGACGATGTTTAAGCAGGAAACGATTCTAGCATTACCTATTTAAGGAGGTATAAGGGATAACTTGACATGGTTGTTGATGTTATTGATTAGTGAACTTGAGCAGGAGGCTGAGAAGAGTTGTGAAGAGGCGAAGAGTGATTTCTTGAAGGATTGCCAAGTAGATCAGACATAAAGATGACAATGGAGGCCAGTTAGTGGATCAACATATGAACTGAATTGTGATCTATATTTTCAAAGTGAGTTGTATTTTTCAGATCAACCTGTTGTTACTTTCTTACCATTGTAATAGTTTTGAAATCCTTTAATTAAGGTTGACCTAACAATCATATGTAAATCCTTTAATCAAGGTGACATTCTAATGGAATGTTCTTAAGCCATCTAACAAGACCACTCCTAACAGGGTGATTAAATCCTTTAACAAGAACATATTTAACAATGTGTTTTGTAACCTTTGACAGGGTTGGCTCCTAACAAAGCTCAATTCAGAAGAGTGAAAAATTGGTGACATGTTACTAGTGGTTTTTCCCAAATTGGGTTCACATTAAATCCTATTGTCATACCTGTGTGGATGTCATTTGAGATGTTGCACTATTAATGTTTCACATTCTGCAAAGTTTCATCTGGACATGAGGATAACCGATTCAACCCCACCTCTGAGTTATTCTAAATCATTCTAGCATTGCTCTCACATTTGGAGGTTTCCCTAGTCCTATTATATCTTGTAACGTATCATGCTTTCTGCTATGCAATACAAAAATGCTTCACACTCTTTGCATAATGAACTCCATTCTATATATTTTGTATTGCAATTATGCTAGGGATAAGGTGGAACCGTGGAAGCTAAAATTTTAGAAATTGGTACAAATCATTAAGATTAATTAACTTTTCTATATAACAGATTATTATATGCACACACAAAAGTGTGGCCTACATCTCTTCATTGTTTATTTCATTATTTGCTTGACCCCAATATGTGGTATTAATTGTAAATCTTGATGCTGATTTGTGTTTTCCTCTCTATAATTTTTTTTTGTAATTTTAGATATTTATTTAATGATTAGCAAAAGGCCCAATTGTTATTCCCTTTGACTTAAAATAAGTTCCTATACTTTTCTAAAACCATATCATTTGAATTTGCCTCTCAGTTCATAGTTCATACCGTTGATGATCAGATAAGATGATCTAGCTTTACTTCTTTCAAATTCATAATTAAAGTTGGATCATATTAAATTGAACTAAAATTAATGATCTAAACAAAGTTTTAAAATTTAAAAAATTTAAAATTAAACCATTTTAAATAAAATCTCCATCATTACTAAAAGATAAATAAGGTTACTAGAATGTAATAAAACCAAATTATTTAATGTTATTAGAATTTAATAACCATATTCCAAGATTGGATTACTTCTTTGTTGCATTTTAATATGTCATTTGATTTGATTGACTAACTTTGGAACCACAAGGTTATTTAACTAACTTTGATTTAATTAGTTAAAATACTTCATAAACTATGTGTCAAATCACATGGTATCCACAATAAGTCAAGCGTCAAATTAACAAAAATAATTTCATTTAACTTTATATTTCAAATATTGTACATGAACATCTAAGGTTCGTGGCTCATTTTAAAATCTAGGCTTACTAGCTCATTTAAAAATCTTCATGTATGTTCATGATCACATAACTATTTTTACGAAATTCATTAAAACTTGATTTGTAGGCACTTTCTTTCCTTATTTATTTATTTAAAATCTTTGTTATACTTTCAAATTAAATATCTATCGGTGCAAGTACTAGTATACACCCAATCTTGTGGGCTCATGTAATACACTCAATCTTGTGTGGACTTACAAAGGAAAAGGATTGGTGGCATTTGCACATCCAGTGGGTAGATTTATACATTGCCCGTGAATTTCTGACGATCTGATTAATTTTATGTATGAGCCATTGCAATTTTTGGCCGAAGTCTCCTCACGATCTAATCTTATAATCTCCACATTGAATGTTTGCCTCTAATCTGAGGATGTTAGCATTCCTCCTACTATTGGTGCATGCAAAGATGCCTTTTCAGTGAAGGCCACATACATCACCATAACCTTCCTTGTTATTTAAACATAGATCAAATTGGATTATGATAATGAAAAGTAGTGTTTTTTTTTGGCAAGAATTCCACAATTGATGTTTTTTTCCTTAGGTAAGACCTCTTATTTTCAGATCAACTTGTGGAGTACAATATAGCCTATCGACTAATTAAAAATATACTAGCTCTTGTATGTGAAGGAGGTGTAAGGGTTATCAAGATAGAAAATTGTTTATAAGTAAATAGATTAATGAGTAGTGAGTATAAGATATATTAATTTAACTTATGATATCATAATTTTTTTACTATTTTTAAAAAATAAAGTCTTAAGTTTACAATAATGACATATATTCATGCTATCATTTCTCTTGATGAATTTTGGTTCATGTTTTTAATGTTATATTTTATTTGATTAGTAATAAGATGCTTTTATAAGATTTTTATTTTATTTTAAAAATGACACTTTTACATGGAGACTATACTTGCAATTGCACCTATGGGCGCAATGGGAATGGGTACGTCGAAGATATGTAGAAGAGATTATTAAATGTGAATTTCAAATAGAAGTAAGGAAGGTACATGTATTATATGTACTTATATTATCTTATATTATGGATAGCATAGATGTGAACAATGTTTAATGAGCTTACTTAATGTTGATAATTTGAACAATTTACAGAAAAAGTAGGAAGGAGCAAACTATCTAGATAGGAAATATAAGCAAGGGACATTATGAATCAAAATAAACTTGGAATTTAAATTCTTCTAGATTTATCAAATTTGTCTTTTTCGTAAGTGCATAAAATATTTTCTGCGCAATGTTTTTGTTGAAAGAGAATTTGAAACTTGTACAATTGTGCACATCCAAAACAAATAAATGGGATAAATAACAGACTTTTCAAAAGAGGACTGTCATTTTAAATTTTTTCTAATACTTTGAGTTGTCTCCATTTGCTAATTTCTTCCACATCTTAGGATATTTTATCATATCCTTTCCTTGCATCTTGAAAAATCTTTAACGTTCTTTGTGACTGGTTTGCATGATCAAGAACACTATAATTTCCTTATGGGACCTAGTTAGATCTGACATATCTTCATCCAACAACCATCGATTTTGCTCAAAATCTATCTACAAAAATGAGAGCTACCTTTAAAACTTTCAGTAGAGAAGAACAATTACAATTTTTTAATATATGAATGACATGAATACAAGATATTTCTAAACAACATTTAATGCTTATAGAGATAATGTTGCTTCTTCGTTGGACATCTTTCTCTTAGATATCAAAATTCATTGTGGCCATTATGGAGTATTGTCATCAACCCTCCCACATCCTTCATCATTACTCACTTTATTGGGAGCATTGTTATTGTTTGTGATTACGGACTACGATAAAATGGATTCTCTTTTCTCTACCTTCACTTTCCTTTAGTGTCTTTCTCTCCATTTTATTTTACTAAGAGGGTAAAAGTGAAATGAAATATTAAAAAAATTAGAAGCTAATTAATTTTTTTAAAGAATTAAATTACTAAATACTTATACACGACAAACTTTAATTTTATATTTTAGGTATATGGTTTGATAGTTGAATGATATGTGTTAATGTAAAGGGTGATAATGCCCAATTAAAAATAAAGAAAAAATAATAATATTCACTTAAAAGGGTCTTTGATTGAATTAAAGTAATAAAGAATTGAGGATTATTAATATGAAAGGTTCACTATCAATTTACTTCCATTTTTTTTTTTTGGATCCATTGGTCTTTGTTTTGTTTTAAATTGTAGTCATTGATATATTGATCTTTGATTTGAGCAATGAGCAGTAAAGATTAATCCTAGAACTTTAAACAATCTAGTCTTTTTTTTTCATTAATGTTCATGGGGATCCAAACATAATCGAAAAGATAATTACGCTCCAACACCAACATGCTTATTTTATGTTTACAATAAACACAAGGGGAGGGAGAAACACAATTTATAATTATATGTATTATTGTATATTGCATATATATTTAACTTTTTAAACACAAGGAATTGACGTCCACAATGGTTAGATTAATTTAAAAAACATTATTGTGTGTGAGCCTCTATCTTAAGGCTAACATAATTATGGACATACATTCAATGATAATAATTATAAAAAAATCAAATATATAAGCTAAAAGAAGCCATGCTATTTAGATGATGAGGTAGACAACAACATTTCACAAAGTTTAATAACAATTATTAAATCATAGAATCATGGAACTATTATGTGTTTTAGGGTATTTTAGAAATTGTAATAACTCAAAATTATTCACTCTTTTTTATTTTATTTTTATAGATGTTGCACTATATTTATTATTTTATCTTAATATTTTACTACTCTATTTTTTATGGACACTTTTAAAACTATTTAACATTATTTATTTACTACTATAGTTTTTCATAAATATCTTGCTTGATAAATACATTTTGATAAGGGTGAAGATGTGAATCTGGAAGAGTAAAAATTCCAACAAAAACATGTCACTTTTTTTCATTTTTACTTATTCAATCTATTGCTATGAAAATCACAAATTTCAAATTTCAACAACAAATAAAATCACATTTAACAATCTCATAAATATAATATTATTTAAAAATAAAGTTTATTAATAAATATATTTTAAAATATCTAAGTTTATTATCTCATATCATAAATATATTTACTAATGTTATAAAAAGTTTAAATCAAATAATTGTTATTAAATTGCAAGGTCTCAATCCTCGAGCTTTGCTTTCTTTGCCTCTTCCTTTAGTTGCTTTTGTTCCTCCTTCAACCACTAATGTTCCTTCTGGTGAGAAGATTAAACACAACAACAGTTTTTCATCTTCACCTTGTTTTATGTCTTCGAATCTTCCTCAGCCATGCACAAAATTTTCTTGAATATTTCCTCACAGAACAAGATAATCTCTAAAAATGTAATGAGACTCAAAGATTTCGTTGGGTATTAATCTATCATTCAATGAAAAATAGTAATCTCCAAATAGAGATTGGTGCTTTACCCAAAAGAGGCCCTAGTGAGACATGGTGCATTGGAAAAAACTGTCATTGTCACGACACTTTTCACATCATAACATTGAATGTAAACTATATGAATGCTAAATGGTGCAAAATAGTGAAGGCATGAGGATTTGGATTGCTATGTCTTCCAAGCTTACAAATCATATGTCTAGTTTGATTTATTCTTAATTTTTTCAAAGAAAAAAGAAAACACTCCTAAGTAGAATGCACTTAGCCAATAAAAATAAATAAAATATCTTAAATTTATTTTAATAGAAAAATAAACTAAAACCTTAGATTAAATTGACTATACACAACTCCCAAGGCCTTAATTAATAGATAAATGCTAGCAAAACTTAAATATGTTGAAATACTTCCTTCGATCTAAACTAAACAAATTTTTTCAAATTTTTTTTATACATCTGTATTAAAATAATTAAAAAATTCACAAGTCAAACCACCGAAAAATTAAAACTACTTCCTACAAGTTTTCAAAAGCCTTTGAAAAGCAAACAAACTGTATAATGAACAAAAACTGATCATAACCATTTCAACTTTATTTAACTTAATATGTATAAATATTTTTGTTGATAACCAGATCCCCACGAAATTCTTGTCCTTGTTTTAATTTCGTTATTATTATTACTCGACTTCACTCGTGCAATCCTAACTGGAGGCAACAAATCTTCTTCAACGTTGAAGTGCCCGTTTAAGGGAATCCAAATTTCGGAACACGCCAAGTATGTTTTGTCTTCCACAAGCATAAATTTAGTTTGAACAAAATGAGAAGTTTACATAAAGAAAGGTATGAATCAAAAGTCACACTCGACTCTACAGAGATAGAATGTGGAGTGATGGAAACTACTATAACATCCTCTTAACATGTAGGGAGCACAACGCAGCTAGATTTCTTTTTCACTCTTGTAGGGTTTTAATTTTTTTAGATTTCTCTATCTCTTTTAGTAATAATTAATTTTTATAAAGTTTTTTTTATTAGTTCATGTAATTTTTTTTGGGTGTAAATTATAATATTTTAATTAATGTTGCATATTGTATTCAATGGTTTGTTATTACGAAAAAAGACTGTGTAATATTGAGATGAAAATTTAAAATCTCATTCAATGTAACTTCTTGTTTACAAATATAAATAAATTTTCTAAAATAAATTTTTTCCTAAAAATATCCAACAAACACTTGCTTTTGATGCATATGATTGATTGAGTGTTTTTTAAATTCATAAATAATAGTTGAGCCTTTCAAGATAGCATATAGGGTCTCTCTTCTTTAAATGATACATGATATTGAGAATTACACCTATTTGATTAATTATTCTTTCTATATTATGATGATGTGCTTACCTTTATCATGCTATGAGAAGACATTTACGTCACCACATCAAATTTCTTTTTCTACGAGATCAAGGAACTTGTGCTATTACATTATGATGAACACCACCATTCTTATCGCAATATATATGGCATAAAGTTAATAACTCTAGATCTCTCTTCTATTTTCTCATAATGTTTTTGCACCTCTCTCTATGTATCATGTTTATTAACCATTGTTGGTATGCATAGATTTATATATTTGCGAGTTCCCCTTCATGGTAGTATAATCTCAAGTGCAACCATACTCTTTTGGTAATAAAACAATGTTTATAAAAAATTATACCTAGTGTTTGGGAAGTGTCGACAACTATTTCGATGGGTAATCATTATTCCTAAATATCACACCTCTTCTTTCTTTCTTTTTATGTTACAATATTTTTTTAGCATGTGAGTCACCTAGCAACATAACTTGCTAGCTCATGTCATGTCATTTACATAGCTAATCATTATTCCTAAATATCCAAATATTATAAAGGACTTATCTGAATCTTCATGCATGAAGGAAGACAAGGATTCTATGTCTAATCAAGGAGATCGTCAAGAAATGGTGCCTATAGAAGAAGAAGGGTCTGGTATTGTATCAAGTTATCACTGTGAAAATTTCAAAACCTAGGAGAAAGTATTCAATCATCTTAATCCTAAGGAGAAAGAAAAATCAAAATCAAAATATCAAGGAACTATACAACATATTATTGAAAATGAGAGAAATGTGGGTCGAGGTGAATTTCGCACTACTTTCATTCCTACGTGGTGCCTCAATTCTTTAGACGATGACTTCCTATGTGGAGAAGATCTTCCTATTCATCCTTTTATGATTATTCAAAGTGATGAATCTATTGACGACATCAATACTTTAGATGTTCTAGCACAATCTAAAACCACCACCACTGACATAGACAAAAGCACCAATGAACCTCTACAAATATCTACCCTCCCTTTGGAAATGGAGACATTTGCATTTGATGACATTGATGAACTTGTGATTAAAAGATTAGTTCATGAAAAAGCTAAAAATCAGCTTTGAGGAGAAGAAGATGACCCTTCTAGCCTTCATTCTTTATCATGCATGCAACAAGAATATCAACCTTTCACATTTCATGAACATATCTTGGGGAAGGATCAATGATTCAAAAAGATAGATATATCATTGAACATATAAAAAATGATCGCTATATGGATATGAAAACAAGTTCCTCTAATCCAATGGAAGTGGATTTAAAATCCTATGGATCATTCGAAGGTTAAAGAAATCCTCTTTTTGAGCCTTCTCATCAAATAGGGGATCCTATGTCAAAGAGATTTTTTGAGAAGAATAACCATGATAAAATAAGTAATGAGTTAGCAGATGATCTCATGGAGGAATTTGATGAAGGAAACTCTAATGATGTTTTTATCCCAAGTTTGTGCTCAAAAGCTTTGTATGGTTATTTCCTCTATGGAGAAAGAGTTTACTTTAATCCTTTGTTTTTAGATGAAGGCATTTCTATTGATGCTTGTCAAATAGGCATTCAAGGAAAAGGTTCAATGACTATAACTCCATAGGTTGCTCCTCGTCGCAAATTATATGAAGGCAATCCCATACGAGGTTTGATATCTTCAAGTCTTAACCACCAAAAGGACCTTCAGAAGAAGAATTTTGATATTGATGGAAGGGAACTTGAAGTTATGACCAACCATGTTGACAATGGTATCAATGTAACTCAATAGAAAATAAGAATTCAAGATGATCTTTTGGAGGATAAGGAAGAAGAAATGGATCATGGCAAGATTCAACCTAACACAAATGTGCATCTAAGTTGGAACAATTTTTCAGAAGATTCAACCATGATCATGATAATGGAAAAATAAGAGTCTCTAGTGTCAGAAATGAATTCAGGACTTCATAATGACCAACTACTAGAAACTCAAGTAGAGGGCTTGCCAAGTAGAGGAGAAGATCAAAGATACATTTAGAAACTTGAGAATCTTATACTTCAACTCTTTCAAAATGAAGTCATCAATGACATGCAACTGGAAGCAAAGTTGATTTTGAAGTTTGAGATTTTTGATGAAGCCTGGTTATTTGGATACATTCCTTTATCCGGATATGTGGGGCATGCTAGGAATTTCAGAGTTAGAATTCAAGGAGTGCACTTATATTTGAGCTCATGGAAGCTTGAGAGTTGTCACATGTTGGCATGCCATGGTATTTATTTTTCCCATCTAGTGAATGGATTTGCATGATTATACCTTGAGTCACTAGAGGTAGGGAGACTTGCCTTGTACATAGTCTAGTTAGGAGTTTTTGTTGTGCTTTTCCCTCCCTTATATTTGGCTTGTGTTCCAATTTTGGTGTGCTTGGTCCCTTTTCATATATTATCTCCTTTTTGGGTGACTCTATAGCCCTTGTGATAAAGCACTGCTCTTTCTTAACTTTGGGTTCATTCAGCGTCCTGCACAATCCTTGTCCCTAGATAGAGCCAGCTATTGCTCAGATAATTTTATGAGAGAGAGAATTAATTGAGTTAATTAATGGAGAGACAAAGAGAGGAAATAATTATTTTCCACTATTTCAACATTTTCTCTCTCCCCATACTTTAACTTTTAGAGAGAAGTTTGGGTTTCCTTCTCTCCCTCAACAATTTTCTCTCTCCATGTACTACCTCTCTCTACGTACTCAAACTTTTAGAGAGAAGTAGGAGTTTGGGTTTGCCTTCTCTCACACAATCCTTCTCTCTCCATGTACTGAAATACTCTCTCACTACGTACTCCAACTTTTTAACCTAATCCTAACCTAAACTTTCCAACCCAAACTCTAACTTTAAAACAACCACTAGCTAGAAATAAAATTCACAGATATAATCTTGAAGCCTTATTTTATTTCTAGGGAAGTGCCAAATGATTCTTTGGGCAACGGAGAATAGGAAATTTTAAAGCCGACCTCCTTCAATCCAAGTGCCAATATCCCACATGCTCTTGCAGTGGATTCGAGTATCTATTCTATTATACACATACAATTTGAAGAGAAGTGAACCATTTGAAAAAATTCTCAGATATGAAAACAAAGTGCAGAGCATAGACAGGGCGTAAACTATTTGACTAAATGTCTTGGGAAGAGGTTGTTTCATGCATGTGTTGCTGGGAACATTAGAGAGATGAGCCACGATGGAAGACTGTTGGAAGTATGTCCAACTGGTTGCATTCCCTCATTTGCCAGCTGGCAGGAAATCATGGCTCCCCTATTTGGTCATGGCATTGATTGAATGGAACCTGACATGAAGAATTAAAACATTGGTCGGCAACAAACATTTCAAAAAGGAAAATGATGGCAGTTATTTTCTAAGTTGCCCATGGGTGTGCAAAGAACAACCAACTACTTGCCAAGTGTTGATACTGATCAAAAGTATGAATGGTGAGGAAATGACTAAATCTTCTGTGTGTATTCAAAGATGGGAGCCTGCAAGTGAAGATAGAAGAAATGTAAACCTAACATAGAACCATAGACAAGGTGCATGACCTATTTGACAAATTGCCCCTTCTTTCTCCATCGGTGACATCTAATCTAAAGCTGAATTACAAAGCACGTGAACTCTTTGACATTGTGTTCTCAAGAAATTGCAGGCAACATATGTGAAGCTGAATCTTGAACTCATGATAGAGCATGTTAACTCCCAGCCAAGGAGGAATATTTAACCCACATGGAAGGATCTTCCTTCAATTTTCTAGCCATAACATTTCATGTAACCATAAACATTTGAAATGATAACATTGGCAGGCACACAAACTATTTGATAATACACCCAGTGTAAGGTTTGAAGTGCCTTACTTGTAGATGTAATGCAAAATTACCTGTGAGGTGCTAGAATCATCATTGTTCAATGGTTTTTGCGAACACCAAGATTGATCCCTAAGATTCACAATTTGCAATGAAATGACATTGTGGAAAAGATGACATCCAACTGTGTGACGAAATGCCTGATGAAAGTTCAGTATACCAACTGATAGATTCACACAATGCATAATGAATAGGTGATTCATATGTGGCATGCCAATCATTTGAGAAAATTCTACAAGTACATAAGCTTCCAAAAATAATGACTAAGTGCAATTGGACATTGACACTTTTCCCTAACCAATGATACACAATGGACCACTTATGCTTCAAATGTTCATCACTTCATTGAAGGAATTGCTCATAGGTTGAATTTGAAGGCACACATATTTTGGTGTATACTTATACTCTGTGGTATGGATAAATATTTTATAGTGGGATGATTATAAAAGTACAAGGAAAGAAGAAGTAGATATAAGGCTACCTTAGTGAAATCAGCATTGTGGTCTCTTCTTTGAAGTAGATTTTTGATTACCTTACAATGAAATCAGCATTGTAGTATCTTCTCTAGAGTAGATTTTTAATTACCTTAAAGTGAAAAGTGACTTATGTCACTTATTATAACTAGAGTTAGGGTCTAGAATTTTTATTGATATGAGTTAGAGTTAGAGTCAGTTTTCAAATGCGTGCCAAATTCCAAACTCTAACTTTTTGAGTGGTTACAAACCCAAAAAGTTAGTTAAGCTAGAATGGCTATAAATTATTAAATTTCAATTTATTGAGGGACTTTTTGGACTTGGAGATAGGGGAACACTTATGTTTTGATAACAAAGCAATTTTTGGAAAGTGTGTACAATTGTTGTTCTTGTAATCAATCATTTCTTACGTTCTTGGTGCTAAGAAATAAAAGAAAGTACATTTGGTGTTCTCTTTCTAATGAATCTGAATTGTTGAAGTGTTGATTCATCATATGAGTATTCTCATGGTATGGTGTGAGTATTCATGAATCACTGAATTAGCATTGTGTCAGTGATAGCTCTCAAGCGTAGTTCTTGATTGCTTTCATTAACAGTTTACATTATTTTTATGGAAACATTGAAGTCGTGTGGTGCATGTGCTATCAATGATTTCCTTTTTCATATTCTAAGTTCTAATCATATTTATTGAAAAATCAAAAAAATTATCTTACGATGGAGTTGCCCCTCTAAACACAGAAGAAGGCTGGATATCAAGGGCCTATCCAACTGTTGTGAACAATTTGCCACATACACGCCGTTGGGCAATTTCTACATTGACAAATCTATTTGCAACAATATTCAAACTATCAAATTTAGACATCTCATGGTCACCTAACATCATGATTCTTACTTGTGTGATTCTTAGTGGTTTCTTACTTGTGTGATTCTTACTAAAAAAAATAAAGCTAGAATTTCTCTACTTGTTTTTTTTGGTTACAACTCAATGATTGCAAAGAATTGAGACAACTAAAAAATTATGGTCTCTTTAATTTTTATAATATCATGAATTTTTTGTCCCTAAAAAAATTTAGTTTTATTTGGCACCTAGTTTAGTGTGGTTTCCCCTAGTTTGTTTCAATCATTTTTATGCTCTCTAATATCCTAAACTCGACTTCTATTCTCACACTTAAGACATAATACAAATATTGTGAAATCTAAGTTTAGGTCTTATGTTAAGGGCTCAATACCTACCTCTCCCTTTTGCAAACCTTTTATTGGATGAAAGGAAACACACAAAATCCTAATCACTCCAAAATGAATCCAAATTTAAGGTGTTATAAATCTCATGCTTTTTCCTTTCATGATCCATTCTTAATATTTATATTTGATCATTATTTGTGAGGAGATACTTGAATTAACCTTATGGTCCCTATGTAAAGACCATCTACCATTCATAAGGCTTTCATATATTTGTCAACCATTTTTAGATAGATGTGGTTGTCTCAACTATTTTTTGAACAAAAAGTGATAGAATTTTAGAATATTTGACAATGAATTCTTCTGTAAATAATTATTGGGGGAAGTTTACATGACTCATTAAATATGTCACGTAGTACCAATTTGATATAAGGTTCAAAATTAGAAAAATATTATGGGTTTAAACAACTAGATTAGTGGTGGGTAGATGTCCATGGATCTACTACCATTGACTAGATCTATGAAAAGAAAAGTAAACAAGAATAGTGATTTAATGAAAGTGTTGTGAATTCTCTAGGAGAAGCTATAAGAATTTTTTGATTGTTTCACTCTTCCCAACTTGTTAAGAAGAAGAATGATAAGCATGAAACATGAAGCAAAAATGGCAAGGTATACAATGAATACAAACATGAACCTAGGAGCAAGTTCAATGATCCTTTGTTGTCATTGGAATAGATTCTATGGAAGTGTAGATGAAAGAATGTAAGTTCAAGGACAAATGGAAGGAAGTTATGATTTTTAATATGTAGAAGGAGACTAAGAATATATAGTTAAATTTTGGAGACTGCAAATAAACTTTGACTTTAACTTGAGGTAGCAAGGGAAGAATTAGGGTGCCCTATTAGAATAACTCCTAAGAAGAAGCTACCTAGCTTGACTAGGTCCTTACATTTGTTGACAAAATAAAATGTTGACTATAACTCTTCATTTGATCTTTTTTAGCTTTATAACACACCAACCATATATACTTATACATACAAAATTATGTAGAAATGAGTTTTCCTAAGTCAAACTTGGTTTAAGAATTAATGTTGAAATTAAAATAAAAAATATATATTAGATCTAAAAATGTAGATTTGTTATATCTTGACAATGTAATTATTCTTGGATATAATCATATTTGTTGGTACAATAATATTACTCCACAAACACCATAAATGAAATCATAAAAATGTTGGTCCTTAGATGGTTTTGACATTTGAGTGTCAACACACTTAACCTCTTTCTACATTGAAGCCGAGTACACTATGTATGCTGAGCCACAGTGTGTGCCGAGTCAGATTTTCAACAGGTGCCGAGTGACTTCAGGTGCCGAGCAGTATATAAGTATTGAGTGACATATAGGTGCTAAGTCACAATTGATGACAAGCAAGTTAGAGTGTTTCATATGCCGAGTGAGCCAAAATTATACATGTGCTGAGCAAGAAAGAGTATAATAGGTGCTGAGCAGTTCAGGATAGTATATGTGCCGAGTAACACAGAATCAACATATGAGTTTATGCCCTCACCAACTCAGATGTAAATCACTTTTGGAGCCGACATAGAAGGATTTTGAAGGAAAAAAGAGATAAGGAAAAATCTTTTACATTCCCTATACGATCAACATGCAACCAATCAGAAAAATGGAGAAGGCATGCAACCAATGAGGGAAATGCAAGGAATTAGTGGGAACTTAAAGATTCAATATGGATCATAGATCCATACCTAACCCTAAGTCTTCACAATATTTAAAAGGAGGACAAAAAATCCATTGTGTGTGTGGATGAGAAAAATGTATGGGGAGATTATAGCAAAATTCAATATGAAGTGAAGAAAGACTTAGAGGAATAGATCAACAATTATACATCCAGTTGATCAGAACATCACAAGGGATAAGAACATAGATCAGATCAAAGAAGGGTCACATCAAAGAGAGTAGATCAAGTGCCTGAATCTAGCAATTAAAGATTGCATAAAATTAGGTTCATTGTTCTAATACTTTCTTGCCATTGTATTAGAAGTTGGAAATCCTATATTGATAGGTTAGCTTAATAGCTAGGTAAGAGAACCTTTGGAGAAAGTGATTGAAAATCCTATTGTATTAGGTGGGTTTAACAACCTATTATAAATATTTTAATAGGGTGACACTTCATGTAAAGTGTTTGTAAATCCTCTAATTAGGTCACTATTAACACAATGTAAAGCCTTTAACAGGACAAGCCTTTCATAGGGCAGACCATCATAAGTGGTCAAACATTTATTACTGCAGTGATTTTTGTGGGTATCATCCCCACCCTAGTTTTACCTTCTTATTCCTGGAGGGTTTCTGGGTTATGAAATCTGGTGTTATGTGCATGTGTTTACTTTATGGTTATTTGATGTATTTACATGCATGCAATTTACTTTTCAGTTATTTAATTTAAAGGATTAGAAAAGGTTAAAAGTGTGGTACTTTTGATTCACCCCCCTCTTAGAAGTACTCTTCCCATTTTGAACATTTTGACAATTGGTATTAGAGCATAGGTTCTCACAAGGAGAAGCCTAACAACTTAGAGAAAAGGTCTGAAGATGGAAGTTTTCAAACTTGGGAAGATCATAGACAATCAGGTGATCGATGTGCACCTTGCTCTACTCAAAGTGGAAGAAGCCAGTGAAGAATTGAGAAAATCATTAAAAAGAAGGAAGGAGATAACCATAGTTGAAAATGACATACACTACAAGGAGATTGATACCACACAAGTGCTTTCCAATGGAGATTCCAAGGAATTTGATGCAATAATAGCATAACTAATGGAGAAAAATAGAGCATAAGCTGAAGAAATCAGATTACTCAAGCTTGAACAAGAATCACAAGCCATAATGCTTTGTGAAGTAACTGAACAAAAGAAGAGAGCCATTGAAGACAAGGCCATGATAGAAGATGACAAGAGAAATCTTACCAATAGATTGGAATAGAAGACAATTGAGTTTGAAAGGATCTCAAACATGCAACTGGACACCTTAAGTTAGATGATGAATGCTCATCATGAGCTAAACATGAAAGACATTGAGATTTCCACCTTGAAGATGCAGAATGAACAATTGTAGAATGAATTGAAAAGAGAGAAGGAGATAGCAAAAAGCTTTGACAAACCCAATGAGGCTATCAAGTACTTTGAGCAACTACTGAAATCGCCAAGGGCTAGTAATGATACTTTAGGACTTGGCTACACCAGCATTGAACAAGGAGAATCATCCAAGACTGCAGAAGAAAGGAGTAAAAAAGGTAAAAAAACTAAACCTACTTGTCATTTCTATGGTAAAAAGGGACATACCTCTAATGTGTGCAGGAGCAAGAACAATCATGACTAGTTATTTTGAAGACTTTAAGAAATCCATGAAGCAAAGAATGAGAATACCGGTTTCATTGGTAGAGAAACATGTTAATGACATATGCTTCTTGGTTGACATTGACTATACCTATATTTAGGTAGCAATACCAAGAGCAAGATGGCTAAGGCCATTGGGATATGAGCTTGATATAGATGAAGCTTAAGCAACAATCACAAGATTGCTTGCAGAAGAAATAGATAAGGTAGCTCCTCACTTTGGAACATACGATGTTGTTAGGTCCAAAGTTGAGATTGAATTAAAGATATCCACTATTATCAAGAAGAAATACAAGTTAGTGAAGAAAATAAAGAAGCAATTTGGAGCAAGCATTGAAGCTGAAGTGGGTGAAGAAGAATAAGTAGAAGGAGAAAGTCAAGAAGAAGAAGAGCAAGGGCAAGGCCTAGTAGAGCTGACACAAGGCTTAGGAGAAGACAAGGAGGAAGGTACCAAGGGAGAAGAAGCTAAGGAAGCACCTACACCTATAGAGCAAAAGAAGAGAAAGGAAAAAACACAGCCTACAGCTCAGCCCAAGCCTAAAAGGGTCATAAAGAAAACTCAAGCTAAGCCAACTCCAACAACAAGGGCCACTACAAGAGCATCCACACAAAAGGCTAAAGAGGCATGAAAAGAGAAGAAGAAAGACACTGAATAGTTTCTTGAAGAGCTGAGGAAGAGAAGGAAGTATGTGGCACAACCAGATACATATGATGAGGAGAGAACAGAGTCAGAGGACCTTAGCCAATTCAGAGTGGTAAGCAATCCTCCTAAATCTACAATTGATAAACTTTGTGATAAGATTAAAAATGTAGATTTGAATGATTTAAAGTCTCTTAATTTTAATAAGCTTAGTAGGGAAGAGTAGAATAAAGTAGAGGAATCTATGTATGCCATGATGGTAGAATTTAAAAACACACCTCTAGAACTTGACAATACCATGCCTAAGGAACTATATGAAATAATTGAAAATAAATGGCATTATTGTCTAAAAATGGAAAGGGAGATCAAAGAATCTACCCTAGCTCAAGTAAAGTATGACATGACAAAGGCTCAAATAACAAAGGCAAACAAGAAACATGGTGGCAAGTTTGCACCTAAGTATAGAGCCTTCAGCATCCTTCAAAACAAGATTGAAGATGTTGTGAATAAATCCATGCAATTGTGGAAAACAATTTATAAAATAGCTGATCAGAGGTAGAGGAAGCAAATAAGGCAGAAACTAGTGCCAAAGAGAAGATAGAGGAAAAGAAAGTAGAAGAGTAGAAATGAGAGGTAGAGGCAAAGGAAACAAAGAAGAAGGAAGAAGAAAAGAAAGAGGAAGAAAAGAAAGGCGAGTAAGAAAGAAGAGAGGAAGAGAATAAGGAGAAAGAAGAGGAGTCAGCTAAGGGAGAAGAAATGGCAACAACTAAACAATAGCAAGAAGAGGAATAGAGTGTGCAAGACACACAAATGCCACCTCCTAGCCCTCCTCATACAACCATCACACCTGCAAAAAAAGTAATCATTAAGGATGTTCATGACAAGTAATCTTAGAACATCAATCCCCTTACTGCAGAGGATCTCTCCAAAATCCTTCACCAATCTAATTTACAAGCATAGTTATGCACAATCCCTATATTGGTGAATGTAGATGAACTACAAAGAGCAGTAGTAGAACCACAAAGAGAAAAGGTGAAGCCAAAAGAACCACCTTTCACATATACAACTACTTGCACTAAGATTTTAATGCTTCCACCACCACCTCCACCAAAAGCAAAAAATGATACTATTCAAATGCCAAGTGTAGAGGAAAGGAAGTTAGATGAAAAAGAGGATACCTCAAAAGAAAAGGAGCAAGCCACCATACAGACATTGGTAGAACTACCAAAGACTAGCACTCCTACAAAAACCATTCAAAAGACAAACATTGAAGCCATTCTGTTGCAACTTTCAACTCCAAGCTCAAGCTCAACTAGAGTGGCTAGGGTACTTCACCATGTAGACCCTGAATTAGATGAAGATATTGTTATACCCTCCTATGATTCCAAGACCATTACAATGGCACAAATGACTGAAATGCAAATTGTATTAGATAGAAGGATGAGGCAGGAAATACTTAGGAAAGAGTTCAAACATAAGCAGGCACTTCATGAGATCAAGGACGTCTTTATAGATGCCTTCATCTTGTAGTCACCAGATGAAGCAAAGCCAATGATAGAGCAACTATCAGATATAGTTGACCAGGTGACCAATGAAGACTAGGATACTAATGTTAAACTCATGGAATGGTTAGAAAGAAAATTTCAAGGAAAAGTGAATGAAAAATATCAAGTGGAATAGCACTTGAACTTCATTGTACAAGAAGTTGTGTGATTTTTCCAATTTCACACAAGAAACAAATCAAAGAATAATGAGCTTGGAAAGAAACTTGAAAATCTCTAGCATGCAATAACCTAGAGATCCAACTCAAAGTGAGAAGCATTTTGCACAAACGCTTCACACTCAAAGGGAGTTAACTATACTTACAACAGAGGAAGCCAATATCAAGGCTAAATTGATGCAGATCCAATCCTCCATCACTCCACATTTATAAGTCCTCCACAAGGAGCAAGTGTATGCTGAAATAGTTCTAAAGAAAGATCCTAATCTTTCTACCCTTGATGGACTTGTACACCTTGCTGAAGAGATTGCCATCCAACACAAGTCACTTGGCATTGCTTTGGAGAATTGGGATGTAGCTCTGAAAACAATAATGCAGCTCTGAAAACAATAATGGAGGTAAATAGTAATTTTTTGGCTAAGTATGGTATTACTCCTTAGAACCCTTTGACATTAGTGTTAAAAAGGGGGAGATATATGTTTTAGGGGAGATATAAGGAAGATATAGTATTTTGATGAAGATATAACTAAGGGGGAGAATACTATAAGTTTTGATTACATTCTTTCATTGGGGGAGACATGAATAAATTAGCACACAAGTCTAGAATACAGGAACATGGGAAAAGAGAAAGAGTATCAGGCACATTCAGCACAGAATCAGCTCAAGGGGAGTTAAGGTATTTTGAACAATTTTTGAATTTTTTTGGATAGGGTACTCATAAGGACATATTAGTAGTGTTTAGTTAAGTGATTTTGACACTCATGTCAAAGGGGAAGATTGTTGGTCCTTAGAGGGTTTTGACATTTGAGTGTCAACACACTTAACCATTTTATACATTGAAGCTGAGTACACTATGTTTTTTGAGCCATAGTGTGTGCCGAGTCAGATTTTCAATAGGTGCCAAGTGACTTTAGGTGGCAAGCAATATATAGGTGCCGAGTGACATATAGATGTCGAGTCACAATTGATGTCGAGCAAGTCAGAGTGTTTCATATGCTGAGTGAGCCAAAATCATACATGTGTTGAGCAAGACAGAGTGTAATAGGTGCCAAGCAATTCAGGATAGTATATGTGCCGAGCACCAGTAGTCCAGTATGTGCTGAGTAACACAGAATCAACATATGAGTTTGTGCCCTCACAAACTCAGCTGTAAATCACTTTTGGAGTTGACATAGAAAGATTTTGAAGGAAAAAAAGATAAGGATGAATCTTTTACATTTTCTATATAATCAGCATGCAACCAATTAGAAAAATGGAGAAGGCATGCAACCAATAAGGGAAATGCAAGGAATGAGTGGCAACTTAAAGATTCAATATGGATCGTAGATCCATACCTAGCCCTAAGTCTTCACAATCTTTAAAAGGAGATGAAAACCCAATTGTGTGTGTGGATTAGAATAATGTATGTGAAGATTATAGCAAAATTCAGTATGAAGTGAAGAAAGACTTAGAGGAACAGAGCAACAATTATACATCCAGTTGATTAGAACAACACAAGGGATAAGAACAAAGATTAGATCAAAGAAGGGTCACATCAGAGAGAGTAGATCAAGTGCCTGAATCCAAAAATTAAA
This sequence comes from Cupressus sempervirens, assembly GCA_028749045.1. NCBI lineage: Eukaryota > Viridiplantae > Streptophyta > Pinopsida > Cupressales > Cupressaceae > Cupressus > Cupressus sempervirens. The sequence continues at coordinate 54,281,378 of CM053789.1, read as the reverse complement.
GATTGCATACAGTTAGGTTCATTGTTCTAATACTTTCTTGCTATTGTATTAGAAGTTGGAAATCCTATATTGATAGGTTAGCTTAACAACTAGGTAGGAGAACCTTTGGAGAAGGTGATTGAAAATCCTATTGTATTAGGTGGGTTTAACAGCCTATTGTAAATCCTTTAATAGGGTGACACTTCATGTAAAGTGTTTGTAAATCCTCTAATTAGGTAACTATTGACATAGTGTAAAGCCTTTAACAGGGTAGGCCTTTCACAAGGCAGATCATCAAAAGTGGTCAAACATTTATTGCTACAGTGATTTTTGTGGCTATCATCCCCTCCCTAGTTTTACCTTCTTATTCCTGGAGGGTTTCTAGGTTACCAAATCTAGTGTTATGTGCATGTGTTTACTTTATGGTTATTTGATGTATTTACATGCATGCAATTTACTTTTCAGTTATTTAATTTAAAGGATTAGAAAAGGTTAAAAGTGTGGTACTTCTGATTCACCCCCCCCTCTTAGAAGTACTCTTCGCATTTTGAACATTTCAAGAAAAAGACACTCTTACATGAAGGTTTTTGAAGCTTACCATAATAAATAATAGAATTTAAAAAACTTGACTCTTTAATGCTTACATTATAAAGTATAGTTGAGAGATCCAATTACCCTTAACAATTTTCTAAAATGAGGTAACAATTTTCTAAAATGAGGGAGGGTGGTTTTCTTTCATGTAACTCCCACAACATTTTAAGATGTAAAACTCATTAAAAGTTGGCACATGATTAAAATCAATGCTAAAATAATGTAACAATTACATAGTTTAAATTTGGACCCAAATATAGGGTCATGGGGCACCTTTATTGGCATTTTCTTGTGAACTTACACCCTAGGTGCCTTGTTCTACTCAAATTAGCTTAAAACCTAAGTCCGTTTTAGAAAAGGGAATAAAAAATTATATGTGGAAGTTTTCATAGTGTACCTATTAGCCACAAAAGGCCAAAAATGCTAAAGTGGTAACATTTATCCCCTATTTTAGCATGAGCAGAAGCCTACACTTGTGGTAAATCCTTAGAGAGAGAGAGAGAGAGAGAGAGAGAGAGAGAGAGAGAGAGAGAGAGAGAGAGAGAGAGAGAGAGAGAGAGAGAGAGAGAGAGAGAGAGAGAGAGAGAGCTCGTTAATAGAACTCTCAGTTCAAGAAAACAAGCTTCCAAACCAAGGACCGTAACTTGTATAACCACATGTAAGGGAACCAAATAAAAGATAAAGGAAGAAAGAAAAAAAAAGGGTTACTACTAAGAATAAAGGATCCAAATCAACTAGTGGACTCATAGTATTATTATAAGGGTATAAGTAGTCACATAGAAAGAGTAAGAGCACACATAAAAGATGAGTGAAGGCTTCAAGATGCAATTAAATAGAGAGGTGTGTTATGGTATGGGATCATGGAGAAGAGAGAGTGATATGAAACCATGAACTACATAGGCTAAAAGTTGTGTTATGCTAGATGATTCATAAAGAAGAGAGGATGGAAAGTAGAAAATGATTTGTGAAACTATGTTATGCTAGTTCTACTCACAAGGGGCTCAACTAGTGAATATAGGGACTCATGTCATGATATGCATATGTGGTATATTTAAGAATACCCCTATTTTTAAAAAATATTTCCCCAAATGCCCTTTTAGCATATATTGGCTCCCACATTATTTTTTTGTATTTTATCCATGATTGCACTTTTAATTATAGCATCCCCTTTCCATTAGGACCCATAGTCAATATTTCTATGCCTTTTAGGGGGAATAGGCAAACCAATTCAACCTATTTTTGGGAATAGGTGAATGTATTTGTCCTATTCCTTGATAGAAGCTCCAAATTTAAACAAGAGGTCAGTCTCAATAGGTAAGTGGGATAGTTAAGTTTTTGATTAAGGAAAACAAGCTTTAAAAGGGCCCTAAAACCCAAACATAAAAAGATCAGTCTACAACAGAACATAAAAGGCTACAAATAGAGCTAGAAAGAAAAAAGAAACAACATCTCCCTAAACAAAGATATGAATAGTAATAAAGCCAAGGAGAGATGCCAAAAAACTAGGGCAACCCACAAAAGGCTAGGATGCTCAGATGATGTCTCTCAACATTTCAACTGCATTGATCTCCACTTCTGACAGCTTGTCTGCTGCCTCCTTCATCTTAGAAAGATCTTGGTCTGGGGCCAGGGTATCCTTTTTCCTAGTGTTGGATTTGGTTCACTTCCTTGTGCCATCATCCAAAGTCCTATCCTTTAAGCTATGGGTGTTAGGGTCCTACTCCTTGCTGATGCTCTGATTGTCCTCAAAGTGGATGAACTTCTTGATATTCTCATTGTCCTTGAGGATGCAAGAGCTATACTCAATTATGCCTTTCATTGTCCCGTCCATCGCATGAGTTCTATTGTTGACTTCCTCCACTCTTCTATCCATGCTTTGTTCATCCTCATTGACCCTATTCTTTAAGCTATAGGTCTCCCTTTCCAGAGTGTTCATTCTATGTTTGAGGTCAAGGATTTCATGGAAAAGCCACTTAGTGGTACATAAGCTATCCGTCACATTGTTAAGGACATCCATGTCTAGGTTCTCCTTAGAAATGTCGAAGGATGACTAGAGCAAGATCGATCAACTCCTCTAGTTGGATTCTCTCCTCTTCATTTTCTTTGACCTGAGTTTTGATTAGCTCCTATTTAATGTCCATGTTAACCAAAGCAAAGTCAAAGTTCCTCCGCACCACCTTCCTATCCTTCCTTGTGACCGAGCATCTATAAGCACTAGTGCCAAAGTCCTCAAAGCCTTGCTTGAGTCTCTCCCTATTGATGGGGTCCCCTTCCACCTTCTCACTCTCCTCCCCTTGTTGCCCTTGTTGCTGTTTGAGGTTTTCCTTTTCCAATTTACCTACACCGTGGCCTCCTTCTCTTTGCTTGCTGATACTTTGATAGTGATGGTTCTCTTACTCTTCTTTCATTTCATGCCTTCCCCTTCCTTGATATTCTCCTCTGCCTTTGCACTATCTTCACCCATGTCCATCCCATCATCATGTTCATTATATCCCCTATCTGAAGAAGTGTCAATGTCCTGTGTGGGCTCAGGGTGCACATTTTTCTCCTTGCTATCAATTTTGAGGGTTTTTTTCCCCAAGCCATGCTGCTAGGTCTCAGAGTCCTCCAAATCCATGTGCATCTCAAGACTTTGCTCTGTATCCAAAGGTGAATAAATCTCCTTAGACTCATCAAAGTCCAATTTTATTTTCTTTCCCTCTTTCTTGTCTTTGATTTGTTCTCTAATAGTCCTAGCTTTAAAGTATTCATGGATTAACAACAACAACCCCTCATGGAGAATAGGATTCCTAGTTTTCTTTTCTTTATACTCATTAATATTATCATTCATGGACAAGTAAAGGTAGAAGGGGATAGATATTTTTGCCCCATACTTGAAATGATTAAGCAACATGAAGTGGTAAGTGCATATGAGATCAAACTTGGTATTAAGAGTAATATATTTGATGATGGAACAGAGCACAAATCTCCACAGAGGCTTGATGGAGCTCAAGAGAAAATAGGTACCTCTCTTCACCAACACATCTTTCTCCTCTTAGTTCTTGGTAAACTCCACTGTCACTTGCCCAGATACTTTTTGGTCTTTATAAAATTTCTCGCAGTTAATAGGGATGCCTCCATAACAAAGAACTCCACCCCATCAATTTTAACTATGCCCTCATTCTAGTTTCTAACCATACTATTGGTTATAGAGGGTTTCCATCCATGGAGGCATTTAATATAATTTGTAATTTCTCATTTCCTTAGGATGTTCCACATCTTGGATCTTCTTCTCTAGTTCTAGTCTTCATCCTTTGGTTCCCTCCTGTGTCTTTCCCCAACCATGGTGTTCTTGTAGTGCCTCTCCCATTTGACTTTTGTAAGTCATCCTGATGGATGCAACCTTGATGATCTTTTGTTGTGATGGATCATGATTGTGACCCTGAGTGGTCTACACTGTTGAGGTGTTTGGATTTATGTTTCTGCTTCAGTTGCTTTGCTTATGCTTTTGACTGATCTATGAGATTATGATGTGATTTTTGGTTCATTGAGGTTTGTGCTAGTGGTTACCAAGATCAATGTGGTATCATGAGGTTGTTTCGTGATTACCTTGAGATGTGTGCAGAGATTGCACTATGCACTTTTTACCATGCTACAGGAGACTAGGTTCCTGTAGCAGTGATTAGTCATGTTTTCGACTGTGTTCGCTTTTGTGTTTTAAGTGCCTTATTAACTGCTTAAGTAATTAGAATGGATTTTTCTTGTTGGATTATTTGGTTATGTGCTGCGGACATTTACCTTGTTACATTTCTGATTAGAGAGATATTTGTTACTCATGTTATGTTTACATTTGAGATGACCTGAGGGTCAGATGTTACTCTTTGATTTCAGTATCATAGATATTAGACTACTATGCTATTTAGTTAATCATATTGCATGATGATGCCATTTTGAGATGACAGTGTGTTTTATGATGATATCTAGTTATCTGGTATTTGGACATACCTCTGATTATGTTATGTGATGGATTTAATGCTATGGTTATTTACTTCATTCCTACATTGTTATGCTTTATGTGAACGTGAGTGATGTAAATAGATTATTTTAATATAATTAATTAAATTGTTAAATTAGGTGATTTAATGCATTTATTTCTTTGGCTATGTTATTATATGCAATTGCACTTGATCGTGTTGTTTAGTGTGTATGATTTATATCCCTGGCAGTGGCACATGGAGTTAGTGATTTAGCCATTCATATTTTACCAATGTTGTCCTTATATGGTCGACGTATCCTTTATTAAAATGTTTAAATTAAACCTTTCGGTGATTATGAAATCCGAACTCATTTGCATTATGTGATTAGACCAGTAAGCGTGTTTGTGCATTTAGAGGTTCGCATTGTCGCGAAAGTTATTAAGGAGATTTCTGTGTTTTTGGGTTTTTAGGCTTTTTAATTGCTTTATTTTAATTTCTAGCAATTTTGCCATAGATGAATTCCTATTTATAAGAATAGCCTATTTTTATTTGGGTCGATTTGAGGTTTAACTAGATTGGCTGGTTAAATGCCCTAATCGATTATTTACCCGAAAAGTGAATAAATATCCAAAGAGCAATTTAATTTCCTCACTTCTCACTTTCAAATTGGAAAGTTGGAGAGTAAAAACCCAAAATCCTCTTCATGAGGATTTACTATTTTGTTTGTTGTGGGAGCTATGGGCGTGGGATCGTCGCGAGGTTGGGCTCGTTGGATCCAGCTCGGAGAAACCTTGGATTGTCACAATTTTCAGCCACTTCTCCGGGCGTTTTATTTTCTGGTTCAGTTTTCTGTTTTGCCCTTTTGGCTGTGAGGTAGGGTTTTCCCATTTTATTATTTCGGCTCTGTTTCTACTTCTGTTTTTGGTAGCCATTTGTTTGGAGGCTGAGAACTAGTGTTCCCCTCCGTTTCTGTATGCTAGTTCTACTCGGTTGGGTGGGTATGAACATTTCCCTTTTTTTTGGAATGAGGGTTTGGGATTTTATGCCATTATGCTAGCCGTTTTTGCATACGATGTTCGATTCCATTTATTTTTAGATTTTTGAGGTTTTTGAACCCAAAGGCCAAATGGGTTTTAATTTTGGAATTTCCTTAAAAATTGAGGTTTCTACCTCGTTTTGTGTGTCGCCTTATTTTCTCAAGTTTTCTTGGCACAATGTGGGTCGTGGACCTGGATGATCTATTTGGATATCAGTAAAACCACTATTGCACTTTTATGTTGCATTGGGATGCGTGTTGCATCCGTACTCCCGACGTTGTGTTCGGTTGAGTGATTTTATACCTGTTGTTATGGTTTCTTTTGGACCTTTTCTTTTGTTTCATGAATGCTAAGATTCGTGTAGAATCCATACTCTCGGATTGAGGCCGGTTGAGTAGGTTCATGATGTTTGGTCTTGTTACATCATTGGGATTCGTGTAGAATCCATACTCTCGGATTGAGGCCGATTGAGTGATTTCATGATGTATGATTTTATCAGCTTTGGGATTCGTGTAGAATCCATCCTTCTCGTGTTGCTTTCAGTTGGGTGTTTTTTTTGCATTGAGTTCTCATTCTTGTCCTTGTGTTATGGTCTTCGTGATGGTGGTGCGCCATACACGAGTACGTGCAAGTACATTTGTTGGGTGACTTGCGAGGCTCGATCTTTCATGGATTTGCCGAGAGTTATGATCATTGGGGTTGGGATGGGAGTATGCATGCCCACAGGAACTTGTTGTAGGATGAGCATGGGTAGGGTAGGGTAGCATCTGGAGGGGGCTTCTATCTCGCAACTCGGTGTTCATGGCGCTGGAGGTTGACGGAGGCTAAGAAGTTTTAAGCAAGTGATAACTAAATAAAATGTGTGATTATTAATAAAACTTAAGATAAGTAAAATGTGTGAGCACCCGATTAAGTTCGAGGACACAATGTGTGAGCACCCATTTAAGTTTGAGGACACACGATCTGATCTTGGGCTTTTCAATGCCAAGTGACTCTCCAAGATGTCAACCCCTACTTAGCAGCCTTTTGAGTGTCTAACCAGGACCTGTACTCCTTGCATTGTCTTAAATTCTTGGTTGCAGCCATCATACTGTCTGGCGTGAGTGTTAGCCATGGATGTTGTGTTTTATGTGTGTTTGTGGTTGGATCATTATCTCCATCAGCATGGCGAGTGTAGACCTATGGGTGCCATGTGGTTGGGAGGCATAGCTACCTTCACCACTGCTAGGAATTGGTGTACAGAGATGATCTTTTGTCCTAGTGCGACCATTGCTGGATGTTTTCATTTGGTACTTTGAGTTCCGAAGTATGCTTTCTTGTGATTATGCTTTCATTTGAATTCTTGGATATCATGTTTAGATGATGTTAGTTTACTTGACGCATTCCCTTATCATGATGTTTAGCATATGATTAGATGATGTTATTTGCTTTAGTAGTATATCTGTTGCTTACTGTTGTTTAGCATATGATAGGTGATGTTATCTACTATAGGATTATCTTATGCGTTATCACTAGCATGTTAGAATTCCTTATGCATATATTGTTGCATGTTTTTAGTAGTGACGCCCCTATTACAACAGTACTGATGATCTAGTCGGTGGCTTGGGATGTTACACATGGGGGATGGCTAGGATCCACGATGGTCTTATGATGCTATTGACGGTTGGGAGGATCCGCATAGTTAGTTTGGTTGTTCAACTCTCTGCGATGTTTATTTCAGTGTGTTCTTTGCTACTGTAGTTTAGTTGGATAGATGTTCATCATTCTGTGTTGTTCTTGCACTTGAGTGTTCATTCCTCGATTCGTGTGGATCCGGTACTCCCTGGTGTGGAGGTTCTTTGCTCTAATTTTGGTCCTTTTTGCTTTTGGGAGTATTTTCGTGTTTCTATGGGCGACATTTGTTCAGCATGGTGCGACACTTTAAAAGTATCGCACGCCCATGCAAACTATGTCATACGACACTATAAAGTATCGCATGCCTTCTTGAGAAATGTCGTACGACACCGGAAGAGTGTTGCACGCCTTCTTGAGAAATGTCATACGATGCTGAAAAGTGTCGCATGCCTTCTTGAGATATGTCGTACGACACTGGAAGAGTGTCGCATGCCTTAAGGAGAAGTGTCACCCTCCCTTAGTAAAAGTGTCGCACAATTTTTGTGGAAACCTGCGCGTGCCGATAGCAGGCACTTTTCTTCGTGATTCAAACTTTTTGAGAGTGGTTTTGGATACCCTTTTGGGCATTCTTCGACCCTATGCTGTTGCATTTTGAATTCTGTCAGTTTCTCTTGGAATCGAGTTTTCGTGTTTTTGTTGTAGTCTCTTGGGGTTTAAAATATATCGTTTAAGTATAAGATTTTCCTAGAATCCATAACTTATCTCTGAGAGGTCTGAAACCTATCTCAAACGATTTGTCGCATATATTTTAAACTTATCTTTGAGAGGTCTGAAACCTATCTCAAACGATAGTTTAAAATATATGCGACAAATCGTTTGAGATAGGTTTCAGACCTCTCAGAGCTAAGTTATGGATTCTAGGAAATTTCAGGGCTTCAAAAATTTAGACTTAGCTAATTTTCAGGGCTTCAGGATTTTAGGCTTAGCCAAATTTTAGGTTTCTACATTTTACCCCAGCTTGGTGTTTTTTTGATGAGTGGTTGTTTCTTGTGCCCTCATCATGTGCGTTGTTGTTGTTGGCTTTGTTTGTGTATGTCAGTTTGGTAGTGGTGTTTGGAGATTCATTGGTTGCTGAGATGGTGGTGAAGTCTTCCGTTGCAATCGTTGTGATCCCTGTATGATGTTGTCATGTGCATTCATACTTAAAAAAAAATAATTCTTGGCTTGATTTGAATCCTTGTTTCCAAGGATCTCCGGGCGGGGCATTACAATTCTTCTCAATGTAGTCTCTGTAGTTAGTATCAGAACCCTTCAAAACCTAAAAGCCTTTAACTTTTATTGTTTCCCTACACCTTTTTTTGCCTTGTGAATTTGCTTCTCACAAGCGGTACTTGACATAGGTTGATGGATATTGTAGATATGTGAAGTATGAGAAATATCATACTTCCACCTCACAACTCTACATATTCTCCATAATTAATTGATTATCATAATAAATCCACACATGTTATTACTGACCGCAGCCCGCAACTTACTAACTTTCATTATAGCATTTAATAATACCCAGTCTACCTGGGATATGATCCCTTTCAATGACCTCATTAAACTCTGATGAGATATCATGTCCATCCGTGCACTTAGCCACCTCATTATACGTGATTGCCCAATTTGCCAACTTGTCCACCACATTGTTAGCCTTTCGGTACTCATGTGCCACATAGGCTTTTTCAAAAGCTTGAAGGTTCTGGATGCATTCATCAATAATATTTGTAGTAGTCTAAGTAGGCTTGTTCCTCCCATTAAGGCAATCAATAATGTTTTTAGAGTCTCCTTCCAACCAAAGGATTTCACTCCAATTTCTTTTTCTAACTTGATTGTTTAGTGTGCTACAATGGCCTCTGCATAATGATTAGTTTGAATCCCAAGGGGAGCAATGAAAGCAACAATCCCTTTCCCATGTGCATTTCTTATGATGCCACCAACCCCAACCTTTCCTAGGTTGCCTTTGGCCGCCCCATAAAAATTGGCCTTAAGCCAACCCTTAGGTGGGAGAGAGCAACAAAAACCCTCCCTTTTGTCTTTGATCCTTGTTTTAAGAGGGGGGACGGGGCCTTTAGAGTTGGTGTAATTTTCCAGCAAAGCATTGAGACATTTGTGAAAAACCACTTTGGCATTAGACTCCTTGTCCCTGAAGATATAGTTGTTCCGCTCTTTCCAGACCCCCCCATCGTACATGAGGTAAGGCCCATATCCATAAAGTTTTGGATTTTTTTATCAGCCTTCCTAAATTTTTGTTGAACAAAGAGCTCCATAATATTGGATGGAAAACACTAGGATAGGTTGAAAAAAGATAGGAAAATAGACTAGATAGAATTAATAAAAGGACAGTGTATAAACATATGGTAAACACTCTCACTATTATTTTTGCATAAGATATATCTATTGTTCATCATGTTACCTCTTTTGGTGAGGTTATCCATTGTGACAATACAATTTTGGAGCAAGATCCAAAGAAAATTTTGATCTTTGGAATAAGGCCTAGATACTAGGCTTTGGCCCACATAGGGGCTTGGCCTTGTAATTGCAGAGTCTCATATCTCGAGGCCACAGTATAAAGACCATGCACAGTCTCCCCCCAAAAAATGGCATCTTTATTGTGGGATAAAGGAATATGTCTAAATATATTCATCAATGACTTTAGCTCCTCAGACACCTCTACTAGGTCAATCCACCGATTGTGAATTCTGTAGTCACTCACCCTGCTCCCAAATCTTTCAATGCAAACATTAGCCCATCTGTTGAAATCCTCATTATCCCAGAGAGGGCCTAATCTGAGCCAATCATCAAGCCAAAAGTTAATATCTTCCCCATTACCCACATGCCATTTGACATTCACAAAGGCAAGATCCTTAGTTCTCATAAGACCATTCTAGATGGAAGAGCCACTGGGGTCAAAATCCCTATTAATAGACTGTTTAAGATTAAGATCTTTAGCATATTTGGACATCAAAATATCTCTCCATACACCTTTGTTGTTGAAAATTCTCTATATTTGTTTCATTTGAAGAGCTAAGTTGAACTATTTCAGCTTGCGTATTACCAAACCCCCTTGCTTGTTAGATTTGCAAATGGAATCCTAGGCCACCAACGGGTATTTCTTGCTCTCATCAGTGTCTGACCACATAAAGTTTCTATCATAGACATGTTTGAGTTTTTTCCTCCAAAATATTTGTGAGGGGTACTATATAAGAAATCTCCCTCTTGTTTTTCACACATCATGTTATATGAATTCAAACTCTCACTAATAAATATGCATTGTAAGCATTCTAAGTGAGATGTCAATCATTTTATGGTGTTTCAGAGGCAATATTCTTCATGAAGATAGTTTCTATGTTTTCTACCTCATTAAAGATAAAGTAGAGGACACTACAAAAACATAATAATATCTTAGAATAAACATCCATTCATAATAATCTAATCATTCAAGTCTCAAAGTCTTCAATTCCTCAAGCTATTATTCTCCCCCTCCCCCCGCCACCTCCTCCAACCTTTTGGCAATCTATAACATTTATTATGCAAGGTTTTTTTGTTATGATTTCCTTTTAGGTTTTCATGTGGATTTAAAGGTATTGAAATAACAGTAGTGATTACATCTAAAGCTATTAGCACTAGATGGTACAATGACCCTTCATTGTTATCGAAATATTTTCTATACAATTATGAATAGAAGAATATAATACTAGGGTATGAATATATGGAATTTAGGATTGTTTGTATATACAAGGAGAATAATAAAATAAATAATATTTTTGAAAGGATTTAGAACCAATAAAAAAAACTAACCTTTATTTTAAAATGATTTAATAAAGGAAAGATCTAAAGGTGTTGTATTCAAAATATTCCATGGAACAAGGCACTTGGCTCAACTTGGTCTTGACATTTCTTGACAACAACAACTAAAGTTGAAGGTCTCATTTGGCTAAAGAAATATGAAATTACATTCATAAGTGAAATAGGAAAGTGAGACTAGATGTAGAAGGGTATGCTTGCTAAAAATAGAGCCTAGTTAAACAAGGCATTTAACAGGTATGCAATATATGATGCTGAAACTTTAATACATGTAATATTTTGTAAAAAATTCTTAAGTGAGCCAATTTTATGGCTAAATCATGGTCCATAAAATATGCTAACCAAATGATATCTTGGGTCCACTCATTATAGATTTTAATTTAAAGTTGAAGGTCTTATTTGGTAAAGAAAGATGGAATTACATGCAGAAGTGACATAGGAAAGTGAGACATAATGTAGAAGGGTATGCTGGGTAAAATTAGAGCCTAGTTGAACAAGATATTTCATAGATATTCTATATATGATGCTACACCTTTAATACACTTAATATTTTGTGAATTTTTTTTAAGAAAGCCAATTCTATGGCTTAATATAGCTTTCAATTTTAAGTTGAAGGTCCCATTTAGAGGAAAAAAAGATGTGGTGCTTTATATAATGTGTGACATTTATTTCAGTGAGGTTCTAGATTTAATAGCTAGCTTACATGCTCTTGGATCGATAATTGGACAACATGTGGACCTATATCTAAGGCCACCAAAGGAATTATAATGTGTTATTTATTTGGTCATTAATTCATTGAGGGTCACTTCTATATTGTATAACGCATTTCCTATTATTGGAGATTGTGAACTCTAACTCGACTTGTGTATTCTGATGGCTATATATGTAATTTTATTGAGTCTTGTAAAGTAGCATAAATGATATAGAGAAGGTATTAGTAGCTGAGGCTTGAAGGTATTGTAGATTGGTTGATAATCTGGAATGTATTGGTTGCAATCGAGAAGGCCTTCCAACTCAACATGTATGTGGTTCACGTGGGGTATTTTCAAAACTTCTAAAAATTATAATTTTGGTAAGATCTTTCTTGCAAATGATAAATTTCTTAATATTTTTGGAAAAGGATATGTTTTGTTAAAACTAACAAAAGGAAATAATTTTTTATTATAGGATGTTGGATATATATCCCTCAACTCAAAAATAATTCAATTTTAGTTAGGCAATTGATCTCTCGGGGATGTGAAGTTAGTTTTGAATCCACTAAATAGAAGGTGAGTAAAGTGATATTGGTGATTGAAATGTGATGTAATACAAGGCTTGTGCATCCCTAAAGGAGATGACCAAATCCCCAAAAAATACAACAGAGTAGAAATATAAAAAGATGCAATTGAAAACAAACTCTTTTATTAAAAATAAATCTTGAATTGCATCATGTGTGAAATGATGTAAAATGATGCTCCTATATCAAGCACCCAAATATATTTTTAGTTTCTACAAAATCTAAAATAAAATATCATCGTCTTCCATGTCTAATCCTTGGATTTAACCTTGCTTTGATATTAGTTTTTGAGTTATAGACAAGAATAAATAGATAAACATATCTAAATCATCAATAGAAAATTAAAGGCAAAATAAATAAACTCAACAAATGATTTTGGATTGTCAAAATTGACTACATACATTCCCAAACCAAAGGAAATCCTTTATTAATGGTTTGCTAGTACACCATACATACCATGCCAACATCTATTTATATTAACATATATAAAGTTAACAAACAAAAATATGGGAGAAGGGAAAAGGTCATGTCACCATTAGGCTTTACATTCCCAATGGGGTTCTTGATCACTATTTTCAATTGTGAAATAATTCTAGTTTTTTTACGTGAGGTTACAAAGTGCAATAAAGAAAAAATACATTTGCATAAAGAGGAAATTTTCTTACTAGCTTTATATTTGTATATTTTAGAAAATATTGAGCTTTGCAGAGAGAGATGTTTGGTTTATTGATGTTACTTTTACTAGAAGTGAATTAATTTATTAAAAGATAACAAAAAGAAAAGGAGTTATGAGTATTCTATTATTGCTACAAGAGGAAGAGTTTAATTTAGCTTTATTGAGACAAAAGGAAATTTAAGTTAGAAATTCTTTGAAATTGTGTATCTTAAATTGGTAAGACATATTTTTCTTATTTATATTATGCTCTACATTTTCCATCTACTATTCTTTGAGAAATATTATATTACTCTCAATCATATCAAAGGAAGTGTATTATGCAATTGAAACCCAACTTTGTCCCTTGAAAGATATATAAAATGTTTGCAGCCCAAAAAAGAACAAACAAGCTAGGTTATATAAATTATTTTTTCTAAGTAGAAATAATTCGAGAGAGTATTGTCTACAAATATAGACATTTTTTTAAAAGACAAGTTAAATGTTTAGTAAATCATGCACTCAATTGTTTTCGGAAAGAACATTTTCTTTGGTTTATCAAGCTATAATCTATAAAACATAATAATCCATATGCTTCTAGGTAGACATACAAGTATACAGAAAGTAATCATGTACACATTCAAAAGTATGAAATATTACAAATAACTATTAATAAAAATATGAATGAGAAATAATGTAAACTCAATATGAAACCCTCGAGGACTATACATAAGTTGAACCTTATTGAATCTCTATCTTATAAAGAAATTTACTATAAGCTATATAATTTTGAGTTCTATAAGATTATGATCAAGAGATTATAGGATAATATACTAGGGATCAAAATAGTGATATTTTATTTCTCTATTTATATTTACTCCCCAAGTCATGAGTACTTGAAAGTTCGAAGATCTTCCACACAAACAATTAACTTTATAGGTTAAATTGTTATGCCAATTATATCTTGTAAAATCATTTGGGGCTTATCGAGTCACAAGAACTAGGGATGGTTGTTTTAGTCAATATATGTGAGTATGCATGAATAGATATTTAATGTCATCTCTTTCCCATTTAATTCATATGAGTTGAAATCACACAATGACTATGGTACTCCAAGTCAATTAAGGCTGTAGGAATGGTTAACTACACTTTGATAAGTGCTATTTATTTGAATATTTGGCCAAAGTCAAAGTTTATGGTTATATGTTTGATTGGAACTATGTAGGACACTACACTAGATGCAAATGACATACCTTGACCAACTCATTTTAATATACCCTCGTAAAGGGTAAGGACAATTCCAATGGGAAGGTGTGTGAATGACCATCAGTTTGTGTTTAGGAAAAAATCAATGAGGTGATGCTTTTCCTCTTGCAAATATTCATCTAGAGTTGAGATACACATTAATTAAGTAGATTATCAATATAATTTGAATTTGAACTATATATAATGAACTATATTTATATGATTTGAATCCTAACTATGTTTATATGATTTACTATTAAATGAATGCACTATCTTACTTTGGAAAAATATACAGGTTTGACATTTCATCATGAGTTAATCATAGTTGTTTCATTGTTTCTTAAGCAATGCATTGAATCACATATTGCTTGTTCAAAGGCTATTTTTAAAGTTAGAAAAGTTTCTATGATAATTTTACTAGAATCTTTTGCTTTATTAATATTTTTAATCGAGTTACTTTTCTATGTTAAATAGATTCATTTGGTAAGTTATGACAAATAGCATGCGCAAAAACATTTATTTTAAATAAAATGATTAAATTAAAGCAAGTATTGAATGAATAAATCAATGACCAATGTTAGGACTTGAAAATGTTGAGACATGTTAATCCCAACAATTAGAATGTCTAATCACATACTTCCTAATCCTCTCAAAGAAGATAATAGATTATTAAGATCAACCATTTTGGCAGCCTTCAACCTTATGATTTTTATGATCAAGGTGCATCTAGATGTCCATATATTGATAAATTTCCTTTATTTTCTTTCAACATTTTTCATGCTTGTGACACTCAATTTCTACTAAACAAGAGAATGGAAAGGATGCAATTATTGATTAGAAGTATAGTCTTATTATCTGTTGGATCATGTAAATATGTAAGAAATCACACACATAACACCATATATGATTACTTATAAACCCTCCAAGTGAGAAGGTAAAATTGGGGTGGGGATGACACCCACAAATCTTCACTACTATAGTTGTAAAGTGTATCCAATTAAGGTTGCAATGTTTTGACCATGAATCATGGTCTACCCTGTAAAAGGTTTTCCCTATTAAAGGCTTACAAAGACTGTTAGGTCTTACCTTGTTAGAGGATTTCAACACCCTATTAGAAGTGTTCCTTGTTAGAGGACTTCAACTTACAACTAAGTAAGCACCTTGTTAAATAATTTCATACAACCTGGTAGGACTACTCTGTTAAGAGATTTGATTAAAATCACATGTTAAAATGTCTCAGCATAGATCTTGTGATTGACACTTGCTTTCCTGATGATAGATCACCTCTAAACACTTATCTTCTTGATCCTTCTTGATTAGATTTCTCAATGTTGTATCCTTCTCTCTATCCTCTTTTCTTCTCTAACTGATTCTACAATTCACTCTTTCTTCATAACTTCTAAGTCTCCATGAATGCTCTATTTGTGCATACAAACTTCTCTCTTTTCTTCTTTGACATTCATTCCACATTCATATGAAGTTTAGGGTTTTGTCCTCCTTAAAAAGACTAGGAGACTTAAGGTTAGGTATAATCTATGGCTAAGATTCATCCATATTGCACTTAAACCTTCCCATTTTCTAATTGGTTACATGTAATTGTATAGGGAATCCAAATAAAGATTCGTCCTTATCTCCAAAAGATCATAATCTATCCTTAAGTTGGTTGAAAAATGGTTTACATAGTAGTTTGTGCCATTACAAAAAAATATGTCCAAACTGTGTCACTTGGCATATGAAGTCATTGATACTCGGCATGCACTATATTTCTACTCTGACTCGACACTTGCACTACTTGGCATCCACTATTTACTTGGCTCTTGAATCACTTGGCATGGTCTATTTGCTCGCCACTTGAGTGACTTGGCACATATTGTAACTCAACATGGTCTTTTATGTATGTATGTATGTATGTATGTATGTATGTGTATATATATATATATATATATATATATATATATATATATGTATATACATATATGTATATACATATGTATATGTATATACATATATGTATATACATATACATATGTATATACATGTATATATATGTATATACATATATATATATGTATATGTATATACATATATATACATGTATATACATATATGTATATACATATATGTATATATACATATATGTATATACATATACATATATATACATATATATATATACATATGTATATGTATATACATATATGTATATACATGTATATATATGTATATACATATACATATATACATATATGTATATACATATATGTATATAGATGTATATATATGTATATACATATACATATATATATATATATATATGTATATACATGTATGTATATACATATACATATATACATATACATGTATATACATGTATATGTATATATGTATATGTATATACATACATATATATATATATATATATGTATATGTATATACATATATATACATGTATGTATATATATATATATATATGTATGTATGTATATACATATATATATGTATATAAATATATATATGTATATACATATATGTATATACATATATATATGTATATAAATATATATATGTATATACATATATGTATATACATATATATATATGTATATACATATATATATATATACATACATGTATATACATATATGTATATACACATATATATATATGTATATATATATGTATATACATATATGTATATATATGTGTATATACATATATGTATACATATATATATACATATATATATACATATACATATATATATACATATATATATACATATATATATATATATATACATATATATATATATATATATATATATATATATATATATATATATGTTGTGCTCGACATGTATTACTAGTTTGACATGAACTAAGTAAATGGTTTAAGTGTGTTGACACTCACTTGTCAAAACCCATTTGAGATCAACAATTATCCAAGATATTCATAGTCTTCTCCTACTTTGAGTGCTTTAGCTCTTGCAACTTAGTTTCTCTATTTTCTTTTTCTCTTTTTAGATTTATCATTTAAGGCTTTGTCGTGCTTGCATTGCAAGCTTTGAATTTTTCTCAACATCTAATAATCATGCACACAAGAAAAACATGTTTGAAATAAGCATAATCTTTCAAAAATCAAAACTATATAACTTATATTATTTATTTATAAGATAAGGACTCCATAACGGTCACACTATACAATATTTAACACTCATTTCTTAAGAAAATAATATTTTTATATAACTTGATTGATGGAAAGGTTCAAATCATATAAATTATAATAAAGAAAAACATTATTTATATTAAATAACCTAACCAAAATCTACAACTAGAACAATTTTTATGTTGTTATTGATGTCAAACATTATTGGTAAGACAATTGTTATTTGAGTAAAGTGTCATATCAAGATGATCGATGAAGAGGATTTGAGAAGAAGACATAACAAAAGGACCTAGAGGAAATGTTGAGTTATGAGGAACTATAATGGACACTTGATTAGCTAGACCTTGACAAGATAATATGATTTTTTAATCATAACCTGAGTGGAGACTTGAAAGTTGTACTAAATTCTAGAAGAAGTAATCAGTAGAAGACCAAATGCATAGGCTTGACTGAGCAAAAGAGCAGAAGACTAAGGAACTAGAAGTTTATCTTGAGTAATGCTAGAGTTGATTGAGTGATAGTCTAAGTCAAGAAAAACAGAGCATTGACCAAGAATCAATATCAATTGAGCATTAGAAAGTATGCTAGACATAACAATTAATATCGAATTATTAATTCAATGATGACTGACTATTAGAACCAAATGTTGGTCGAGGGACAACATTTGATAGATTATGATCAAATCTTGATCTCCAATCAATACAATTGAATTCTTGGAATATGGAAAGCATGTTAAAGAAAAGGATGGATGACCTGGAGCATTTAATATAAGGGAAACAACATTTTAGAATTTCTATGCATGAATTCAAGGAGAAGTTTAGAGAAGTTTTTAGAAGGAAAAAGAGGAGAAAAAAAATGGAAGGATTCGACGAATCTGACCAAATCCTAAGATCTAAGGTGAGATTTAAGTGGAAAAAGATCATAATTGCCTATTTAAGGATTCACAAGGGCTAACCTAACAAGGTTGGAGCAGTTATTGATTCTGTTGATTGGAAAACTTGAGCAGAAGGTTGAAAAATGAAGTGTTGAGGTGAAGAGTGATTGATAGAAGGATTGCCAAGAAATTTAGTTATGGAGATGTTAATGGAGGCTAATTAATGGGTAAGCTATTGGACCAAATTATAATTTTTATTTGCAAAGTGAGTTATATTTTTTAGATTAACCTACTATTACTTTCTAATCATTGTATCAATATTGAAATTCTTTAATCAAGGTTGACCTAATAGTCATATGTAAATCCTTTAATCAAGGTGACATTATATTGGAGTGTTCTAAAGCCCTCTAAAAAGGCCACTCATGATAGGGTGACTAAATCCTTTAGCAAGGTCACATTTAACAACGTGTTTTGTAGCCTTTAACAAGGCATAACAGAGCTTACTTCAGAAGAGTGAAAAATTGGTGACATGTTACTCGTGGTTTTTTCCAAATTGTGTTTCCACATTAAATCCTAGTGTCATACTTTTGAGGATGTTATTTGAGATGTTTTACTATTAATATTTTACATTTTGCAAGTTTGTTACTATTAGAATAGTGGACTACAAGTTTATGTTGATGATTATTTTCTATAGAGACTGAGATCCTAAATGTTTGGATCTAAGGTATTTAAAATGATAAAAAGTTGAATTGGTACATCTAGACTTGAGGATACATGATTCACCCCTCCCCCTCTTAGCTTTTCTAAATCATTTTAATAATTGGTATTAGAGCTTTGGTGCTTGTAGAGAAAATTTTGAAGGTTCTTGAAGCTAAAGATCAAGATGTACAAAAATGTTGTACCAAGGTTGAACAAGGAGAACCTCCCTACATGGCAGAGTTTGATGAAGTTACATTTAGGAAGACCTGTGATAGCTCAGGATATGAAAGAGAAGCAAGAACACGATCACACCATGTTGGAGATTGCATCAGCCCTTAGCTATACAAAGATTGATGACATAAAAGAGTGCACTACTGGTAAGAAAATGTTGGATATGTTGCAAACTATCTATGGAGGAGACAAATGCTTTGAGAGAAAATTAAAAAGTTTGAGAGGCAAATTTGATGAGATGAGAATGATAGAAGGTGAGACCATTTATCAATACTGTAGACAAGTCAAAGAAGTGGTAAATGTTATAAGAGGATCAAATGGAAAGATTGATGATTAAATTGTGATCAGAAAGGTACTGAGAACCCTACTTCCTATTTATGCTATTAAACTTTCTGCAATACAAGAACTAAGATGTACCCTTGGTAACAATCTGACTTTGGAAGGATTAGTTAGTAGACTTACTACTTTTGAATTTTCAAACTTTTATAATTTTACTCCTACTATTGAATCTTCTTTCAAATCTCAATTGGTTCTTAATAAGAAAGGAAAAGGAAAGTGTATGAATAGTGATAGTTATATCTCTGATGATGATCTTGATGAGTTTGAAGCATTGATGGCTAGAAGACTTCCAAGAGGTAGAGGAAAATTCAAAGGTAAACTTCCTATAATATGTTTTTCATGTAACAAAGTATATTGCTGCAAGATGTCTTGATAGAGAAGAGAAGGATGAAAGAAGTGGAAAAAAGTACAAAGGCAAAATAGATAACAAAGACAATAGAAGAAACAAGGACTACAAAGAAAAAGGTAAAAAATCTTGTTATATTACTGAAGAAGAAACTGACAATGAGTTTGATAGTAATGATGAAGAAGTTGTCTATGTTGCTATGAAAGAAGATTCTAGTGAAGATGAGAGAACTATGTTAATTTCATATGTGAGTAAAGGTAATGGATGGATAATTGATAGTGGTTACTCACATCACATGATTGGTGATAAAAATAAGTTTGAAACCATGGAACAATATAAAGGTATTTGTGTTAAGTTTGGTAATGATGCACCATGTCTTGTGATAAGAAAATGATCAATACAATTGACTAATAAGATCAAATGTGACAATATTTATTGGGTTGAAGGACTTAACTACAGTTTGTTGAGTGTTTCATAGTTGAAGAAATTAGGATATAGAGTTGAATTTTATCACATGAAGGCCAAAATATTTGATGCTATTGGTGAACTAATTTGAAGTGGAGAACAGAGAAGAGGTAACTTATTCTATCTATATTTATTTGATGAGATATGCTTGTTTGCACAATATGATGATATGTGGTAATGGCATAAGAGGTTGTGTCATGTGGAATTTGATAATTTGGTAAGCATTAGTAAGATGAAAAGAGCAAGAGGATTACCAAGATTGAATAAACTTGATAATGTTATGTGTAAACAATGTCAATTGGAAAGAATGTCAAATTCTAGTTTCAAGAGTAAGACATATTCATCTAATTATGTTTTGGAACTAGTTCATATTGACCTTTGTGGACCTATTAGACTAAAAAGCTATTGTGGAGATAAGTATTTATTCTATTTGTTGATGACTACTCTAGAATGATGACGGTGAAGTTTCTTAAAGAATTTTTTTGATGCTTTTCAATTGTTTAAGTGGTATTTGGTGAGACTTTACAAGGAAATAGGTAAAAGTCTGAAGTTCTTGAGATTTGATAGAGGAGGAGAGTTTATCTCTAATGAATTCAACATATTCTACAATGATAGAGTAACCAAGAGACATATGTCAGCACCTAGAACCTGTTCACAAAATGGAATAGCTGAAAGGAGGAATAGATCAATCATGGATTGTGATAGAACATTGATGATGGAGAAGAATAAGTCACAAAAATACTGGAGAGAATCTATAAGTACATAATTCTATACTTTGAACCGAATACAGGTCAAGAAAGGTACAAACATTACACCCTTTGAGTTATGGTATGGGTATGCACCTAATGTGAAATTAATTAAAGTATTTGGAAGAAAATATTATATAATGAAGGATAATAGAAATGGAAAACATGATGCTAAAAGTGATGAATTCATATTCCTAGGATATTCCACTAAGAGAAAAGGTGACAAGTGTTTGAATTCTAACACTAATAAAGTTGTGAAAAGTGCACATGTGAAAGTTGATGAATATGCAGATTAGAATGAAGTTGAATACAAGAGAAAAGTTTAAGACTACAACACATTCATATATGTCAATGAAGGTGTTCCTTGAACCTTACCTAAGTCAGAGAACAAGGCTACCAAGGAACAAAAAACTTTGAATGTAGAGCAGCAGCAGTAGGTTGTTGAGCAACAGACTATAGGTGTCAAGTATCAACAGAATGATGTCAATATACAAGAAGAAGTTGTTGAACACAAGGAAACTGATGTCAACTAACCAAAAGTAGAAGCAAAAATACAAAATGAACTTGAAATTAATTTTCAAGATGAACATAAAGAAGAAGAAAGAAGAAAAGAACCTACACTAGCAAAGTATTTGAGAAGACACCATACACTTGAAAAAATCATTGGAAACAGAGACTTTGGAGTTATGACAAGGAAAAGACATAGAAGTGATACATGTTTACTTTGTGCTTTTGATCCTAAATTAGTAAAGGAAGCTTTGGACAATGAAGATTGGATTCAAGCAATGAATGAAGAAATTGAATAAATAGAGAAGAACAAAACCTAGTCACTAGTACCTAGACCAAAGGACAAGAATTTTATTAGAACCAAGTGGGTATTTAGAAAAAAATGAATAAAAAAGGAGAAGTCACAATGAACAAAGCTAGATTGGTGTGAAAAGGATATGCACATGAAGAAGGTATTGAATATGGTGAAACATTTTCCTTAGTTGCAATATTGGAAGGAGTTAGGACAATACTTGTATATTCTACTTATAAAGGATTTAAAGTATATTAAATAGATGTCAAATCTGCACTTGTGAATGTAATACTAGAAGAAGAGGTTTACATTGAACAAATAGAAGGGTTTTTTGATCCCAACAAAAGGAATATGGTATGTAAACTACAAAAAGTATGGTATGGATTGAATCAAGCTCCTAGAGCATGGTATAAAAGGCTGCACAAGTATTTGGGAAAGACTGGTTTTGCAAGAACTAATGATAACAATAATATGTACTTGAAAAC
The DNA here is from genome assembly GCA_028749045.1 of Cupressus sempervirens. Lineage (NCBI taxonomy): Eukaryota > Viridiplantae > Streptophyta > Pinopsida > Cupressales > Cupressaceae > Cupressus > Cupressus sempervirens. Next base: position 54,259,030 of record CM053789.1, on the reverse strand, counting down.
TGAAGGTGGTAAAGGGATACTGTTGGCTGAAATGTTTGTTGATGATATCATATTTGGAGGACAAGATACATTATGAAAATCATTTATAGATGAGATACAAAAGGAATTTAAAATGTCTATATTTGGGGAAATCAAATTATTTGTTGGTTTACAAGTATATCAGATGAAGCAAGGTAGCTATATTACTCAATCACAATATATCAAGGAGATATTAAATTTTTTTTGGGATGGAAGACTCCAGACTAGTCATCACACCTATGGCAACTAGACATAAGCTATCTATGAATGATGATTCTACTTATGTGAACCAGACATTGTATAGATCAATAATTGGAAAACTACAATATGTTGTTCATAGAAGACCTAATATTGCACTAGTAGTTGGAATTGTTGCAAGATTTTCTACAAATCATAAAGATAATCACATGATGGTAGTGAAAATGATATTGAGATATATGAAAGGAACAAAGGATTATGGCCTATATTACAAGAAAAATGACAAGTTTGAACTAAAAGTGTGCACAGATGTGGATTGGGGGAGAAATGTTGATGACATAAAGAGTACACATGGTGGAGATTTCTTTCTAGGAAAGAGATTACTTTCCTAGACAAGAAAGAAGCATAACAACATTTCAAAATCAATAACAAAAGCTGAATATGTAGCAACAAGAGTGAATTATTCTAACATTGTGTGGATCAAGCAGTTTGAAAGGGATGAAGGAAGAGATCATTGATCATATTGTTATCTATTGTGATAACACAAGTACTATAAATATATCAAAGAACCCTGTAATGCACACAAAGACCAAGCATATTGCTATCAAGTATCATTACTTGAGAGAGTTGGTTCAAGATAGAGAAGTGAGATTGGAATATGTGAACACCAAGGAGCAAATAGGTGATATTTTTACTAAGACTTTATGCAAGGATGCATGTGAGTATATAAGAGGTAAATTGGGTGTGATTCTGCTAGATAAGACTACTTAAGCTTAGATGGAGCTCTGGATAAAATGTGTTGATCAAAATATCTTACAAGTTGATGTCGAAAGTCATACTTTAGGAGCTCCCTAAAGTAGTAAGTTGAGAAGAAAAAAATATTGTATCATTCATAAGAATAGATGACATATGGTGAATAAGATTCAGAATTACTCACATGAAGATATCAATATGGCAAAGATGCATGAGAAAGAAAAAATGTCTTTGGCATTCTTTTCAAAGAGGGAAATAATATACTGTTACCATATAAAGAGGGAGATATTCATGAAGAGTTAAGATGTAAATAGTAAGAGATGTTACAAAGAGGGAGAATGTATTAACTATGAAAAATCAGTGAATGGTGTTGCCAGCATTACAAGAGGAAGTTGGTGGATTTCATGATATGATATGATAGAGGGAGTCTATGTGTTGCATATCAGAGTTGCATGGATGAGAATCAAGATGAAACTAAAAAGCGAGATTGTTAGACACTAAGATGAGAATCAAAATGAAACTAAAAAGGGAGATTGGTAGACATTGAGATGAGAATCAAAATGAAACTAAAAAGGGATATTGTTAGACACTAAGATGAGAATCAAAATGAAAATAAGGATATTAATGAAGGTCTGATACAAAACACAAATGGGGCAGCTCTTGAAGCAATTATATGCTTTGGATTGCATGTTAACTAGAGGTGTGCCCATCAATGCCAAAGAGGGAGATTGTTAGAAACTACAATTTTTATATTTTCATTGATGTCAAATCTTATTGGTAAGACAATTTCTATTTGAGTAAAGTGTCATATCAAGATGATTGATGAAGAGGATTTAAGAAGAAGACATAACAAAAGGACCTAGAGGAAAGGTTGAATTATGAGGAACTACAATAGGAACTTGATTAGCTAGACCTTGACAAGATAATATGATTGTTTAATCATAACCTAAGTGGAGAAGAAATTTTTACTAAAGCCTAGAATAATTGATCAATAGAATGCCAAATATATAGGCTTGACCAAGAAAAAGAGTAGAAGTTTAATGAATTAGTAGTTTATGTTGAGTGATACTAGAGTTGACTGAGAAATAGTATAAGCTAAGAAAAATATAGTTTTGATTGAGCATCAATATCAATCAAGTATCAAAAAGTATGGTGCATAGAATAGTTAGTATCAATTGAGTAATTCAGTGATGAACGAGTATCAAAGCCCAGTGTTGGCAGAGGGACAATATTTGACAGATTATGATGAAATCTTGATGTCCAACCAACACAATTGAATTCTTAGAAATTGGAAAGCATGTTGAAGATAAAGATGGATTAATTAGAGAATTTAATACACTGGAAATCATGTTTGAGTATTTCTATGCATGAATTCAAGGAGAAGTTTGGAGATGTTTCTAGAAGGAAAAAGAAGAGATGAAAAGATGGAAGGATTAGATGAATTTGACCAAACCCTAAGATCTATGGTGATGTTTAAGAAGTAAAAGATCATAATTACATAATTAAGGAGGCACAAGGGTTAACCTAACAAGGTTGGAGCACTTGTTGATTTTGTTGATTGCTGAACTTGAGTAGAATTCTAAATATTGAAGTGTTGAAGTTAAGAGTGACTGCTTGAAGGATTACCAAGTGAATTAGTGATGGAGTTATTAATGAAGGCTAGTCAATGAGTAATCTATTGGACTAAATTGTGATCTATATTTTCAAAGTGAGTTGCATTTGTCAGATCAACCTACTGTTACTTTCTAAACATTGTATCAATATTGAAATCTTTTAATCAAGGATGACCTAACAGTAATATGTAAATCCTTTAACCAAGGTGACATTCTAATGGAATTTTTTAAAGCACTCTAATAAGGCCACTCCTAATAGGGTGATTAAATCATTTAGTAAGGTCACATTTAATAGTTTTTTTTGTAGCATTTAACAGAGTTAGCTCCTAATAGAGCACACTTCAAAAGAGTGAAAATTGGTGACATGTTATTGGAAGTTTTTCCCAAATAAGTTTTCCATGTTAAATCCAACTGTCATATGCTGGAATTACAATAGGAAAGGTAAACTTCTAGGGGAGGTGAATCAATAGTTTAAACTTGGACCCATAAAACTTTCATCACACATCCTATCTCATACATTTACTAAGTAAACTAAAATACCATGTAAAGCATGTACATCTAAAACATGTAAGCAAGTAAACATTCACACACATATGACACTAGATATGATTACCCAGAAACCCTCCAATGAGAAGGTAAAATTGGATGGGGATGACACCCATAAATCTTCACTTGAAAGGTCTACCCTGTTAAAGGCTTACAAAGACTGTTAGGTCTCACCTTGTTAAAGGATTTCAACACCTTGTTAGAAGTGTGCCTTGTTAAAGTAATTTAACTTACAATTAAGTAAGCACCTTGTTAGAGCATTTCAATATATCCTATTAAGACTAATCATTTAAGATATTTTGACTGAAATCACCTGTTAAAATGTCTTAGCATTGATCCTTCAATTAACACTTGTTTTCCTAATGATAAATCACCTCTAAAATGATATATTCTAAATCCTTATTTGATCATATGTCTCTTTGTTGTATTCTCTTTACTTTCCTCTGTTATGCTCTAACTGATTCTGTAATGCAATCTCACTTCATAACTCCTTAGCCAGCATGAATGCTCTATTTGTGCTTGCAAACTACTCTCTTCACTCCTCCAACATTCATAGAAAGTTTAGGGTTTATCCTCCTTAAGAAGACATAGGTGACTTAAGGTTAGGTATGAATCAATGACTATGATTCATCTATTTTGTCACTTAATCCTTCCCATTTTCTAATTGGCTACATGTAATGCATTGGGAATCCAACTTAATATTTGTCCTTATCTCCAAAATATCATAATTAAATCATTAAGTTGGATCAAAAATGGTTTACATAGTTGTTTATGCCATTACAAACAATTATGTCAAAACTATCTCACTCGGAATCTGAAGTCTCTAATGCTTGGCATGGACTGATCTTTCTACTATGACTCGATATCTATATTGTTTGACATCCATTGTTTACCAAGATCCTAAATCACTCAACATACACTCTCTGATTGACACTTGAGTGACTCGGCACATGAGTGGCTCGACACTCACTATTGACTCAACATGCTTTATAATATAAATGTTGTGCTCGACATGTACTACTTGTTCAGCATAAACTAAATAAATGACTTTAGTGTGTGGACACTCATTAGACAAAACCAATCTAAGATAAAAAATATCCCCCTTTGACATGAGTGTCAAAAACACTTGAGTATACAATAATATCCTTATCCTTACAAGCATAACATATCTATAACTCGAATTATGTACAATACTTCAAAATTTCAAAAGTTTGTAACAACTTAGATACCTCAAAATCTGATAACTCCCTCTGAGTTGATAGGTCTATTCTGTAACCAAAATTATGTACTTCTACTAAGTAAATATCCCTCAATAGATACTCTTTGACTTCATGTTGTTTTGTGTTTGCTTCCCCTTAGCTTAATCTGTCTTTTGTCTATTCCTTTTCTTTCTCTCCCTCTTGTTTCTCTTATCTTTATTTCTCCTCATATCTCCTTTTTCTTACTCTCCCCCATTATCACACTCTCCTTATATCTACCCCAAAATTCTTGTTCTCCCCCTTTTTGACATTTATGTCAATGGGCTATACACTTATAGTGTGTTTGTCCAAAAAAGATTTATGGACATCTAGGATTATCTTGAGAGCTGTATCCCAATTCTCACATGCTACATCCAAAGACTTTATTTGGATAGCAAGTTCAATAGCAAGGTGGAATAGGCCATCTAATATTGAAAGATTTGGGTCTTTCTTCATGAGAGTTTCAACATAACCTAGTTCCTTGTGTAAAATTTCCATATGAGGGATTAAAGTTGTCTGGATGCTAATTAGTTTGGTGCTTATGTTGGCCTCATCTGTTGACAATGCAACTAATTGACTCTGGGTTTGTAACAATGTCCTAAAGTGCTTTTCACTTCGAGCTGGATTCATAGGTAATTTTTTACCTGATGAAGTAATCTAACTTTCCAAACTCAAAATGTTACTTCTGGTTTCTTGGGTGAAGAGTGTTGGATTACACAGTTTAGTGTAAAATGAGAAAATGTTCTCAAGTACCTTCTTCACATCCTCAACCTTAGTTGCCAATGTAACTTGTGTTAGTGCTATGTCACCTGATATCTTTTCATTCACTTTTCTCTAAAATTTCTTTTCTAACCATTCTAACAATTTAGCAACTGTATCTAGGTCTACATCATTGACCTTCTCCACTGTGTTTTTCAGTTGTTCAATCAATGGCTTGGTCTCATTTGGAGTTGGCAAATTGGATGTATCTAAAAAGATGTCTTTGATGTCCTGTAATGCTTTCTTCTACTTGTGATCCCTTCTAAGCATTTCTTGATGCTTCTTCCTTGCTAGGGCTTCTTGGAGAATGCCCATCTATTCTATAGTCATTGTATCATAATCATAATTGGGTAGAAAAATTTCTTCATCAAGGCTCACATCTCCATATTGGATTACTTCTTTAGCCTTTGATGAGCTCGGGCTCAACACTGAGATCTACAATAGTGTTGCATCTATGCTCAGCTTCTGAAGAGTATGACTTGAAGGAATGCTAGATACTAGTAGGGTTATCAAGGCTTGAATAGCTACTTGATCCTTTAGCTATGTTTTCATCTCTGTCTCTTTAGTCTTGTCCTTGAATTTCACATTGACTAGTGATGCACCTTGATCTTGTGTTGTAGGTGTAGATAAGTCTATCTAACCTATTCCACTTTGTTCTTCTGTACTGGCTTGTGTTTCCACTATATCCTATTCAATTTTATATCAACCTTTTTAGATGAACGATTGCTGGAATTATGTCCAAAGGTTGTACATGAGTGACTTGAGGGATGATAGAAGGTGGTTCTTATGGATTCACCTCTACCCTTGTTGTTTCAATCACTATCTTTTGCAATTCATCTGCACTCACCAATATAGGATTATCACAAATGTTTTCCTGTAGTGTGGACTGATCAAGTATCTTCTTGAGATCATCCTCTATAAGGGGATTGATGTTCTGAGCTATGATATCAAAAACATCATTAACTATGATTATTTTAGTATGCTCACTTGGTACATGTTGAGGACTAACATTAGGCAATTGTGTGTCTTGCACACTTTATTCTTCTTATTTCTCTTCCTTAGCTATTGCCTTTTCATCAATATTCATTTTATTTCCTCCCTTAATAGTGTCATCATGGTCATCTTCTTCATCATCTTTAACATCTATGCGTTCTTGTTCACCTTCCTTGACTGTAGTCAACCCATATGTAAGTTTCCACATCTGAGTGGTCTTCTTAACTACATCCTCAATATTATTTTTTAATATGTTAAAGGCTCTATATTTGGGTACAAACCTAACTATATACTTCTTCATAGCCTTAGAAATATGTGCCTTACTTAGTTCAGGCATCACTTGGGCAAGAGATCTCTCTCTTATTTATCTCTCCAAGTTTAGACAATAGTGCCATTTCTACTCAACTCTATTATATAAGCTTTTGGGCATTGGGTTGGCAATTCCTAGTGGGGTAGTCTTGAATTTTGGCATCATGAAATATATGGCTTCCTCCACTTGATTCTTCTCCACTTTACCAAGATTATCAAAGTCTACATGAGAGAATCCTGACAAATCTGCACTATTCTTAACATTTTCACATAAATTTTCAAGATATGATAGAGGATTATGACTCACCACCTTAAATTGGTTGTTATCATTTGAATCTATTTTCTCTCATCAAATTCTTCTTGTGCTACATATTTCCTCCTAGGTCTTTTCTGTACTTGACCTCCTTGCTTTGTTGGTTTGGTCTTTTCTTTAGCCTTTTGTGTAGTTTCCCATGTACTAGCCCTTGTAGTAGGTGTTGTAGGCTTGGCTTGGCTTGGTTTGATAGTTTTTGTAGCCCTTGTCATAGGTTGGGCCTTAGCCTTCCTCTTTTTTTTATCTATGGAAGTAGGTGCTTCCTTGTCTTCTTCTCCCTTGACACCTTCAACAACTTCAGTTTCATCTTCTTGTTGGTCTTCTCCCATTCCTTGTGTTAAAGCTAGTGGTGCATGGATTTGAGAATCTTCATCCTCTTCATCCTCTTCATCCTCTTCATCATCTTATTCCTCCTTCTTGACACCCTCTCCAAATTTAGCTTTTAGCTTCTTCACCAACTTATCTTTCTTCTTAATAACATAAGCAATTTTTAATTCCATTGAGATTTTTGACTTAGCCAACTCATAGTTTCCAAATGCCTTTGAATTTTTATCTACCTCTTCTACAAGTAAAGTTGTAATAGCTACAAAGGCCTCATCTACATTTATTTCATATCCAAGTGGCCTTAGCCATCTCACCCTTGGTGTAGCAGCTTGTACAAAAGTATAGTAAGCATCCACTAGAAAACATACATCATCATAATGATTTTCCACTAGAGGTACTAGTATTCTCAATCTCTTCTTCATTGATTGCTTAAAGTCCTCAAAGTAGCTTGTCATCACAGATTCAAAATTCTCTCCTAATTGTTCAATATATTCACCAATCTTCACTGCTATTGACCTGTTGGTTTTCCATGCAATTGTGCCAAATGTAGGCAAGGTGTTTTGCACATAAAAGAATATGCATATCAGAATAGAACCAAATTTACATTGTGCACTCTTAGTCTTTTTGATTGCTCCAAGATTCTCAACCAATTGTTGTAATTGTAACTCTGTTAGATCATATGTGTGATCTTTCTTAACAATTTTATAATTAACATCTACAACTATACAGGGCACACTGTTTAATCTACTAGATTGGTAAAACTTGTGTGAAATAACCCTAACAAAAAACTCTATCAATGGATTAGTAATTGTATCAATTTTCATGCCTCTCTTGTTCCATACAACTCCAGTGTTATTCTCAATGACCTCTTTTGAATCACTTCTTAGTGTCTTAAGCCGATCTAGGGTTGGGTAACCAGTAACCTAATGGATTATCCTTTTAGTTATCTTGATAGGTTTATTATCTAGCCATAACGAACTATCATTAATTTGGCTAAGTACTATTCTAATCCATTCGGTCTTGAACACATTTGGAAAATCTAGGGCTCTTGTTAACCCTTTCTTCTCTACAATTTTGTATTCTTTTTTCAATACACCATTCTCACTAAGTCTGTTGTATGCTTCCCTGATCTACATATCACCAATGCTACCAATTTTATAGTTATAGCATTTCCTTACATCTTGCACCATTAAAACATTTGGTGGTATCATGGATAACACACAGGAGGGGTCTTGTTTGTAAGACTTTGAATATGGGTTGCTTAACTTCATTACTAACTAGTTGAACATTTAAAACCTCCTTACCCTCTACATTCTTTGAACTAGATGCCATTCTATGAAACTAGGGTTTGTGAAAATATAAATTGCATAGCTCAGCTCTTGATAAATACCTTATAAGATCTGATGAACTAGTAATGAATCATTGGTCAAATCTTTCACAATTTCTTTGAATGGATTTCTAGATCGCCTTTTGTTCTCCTAGCTCTTTCTCGATTTTGAAATGATGAAAAGTGAGTTGAAAATCAATAAAATACCCTTAGAAAACCTTATAATAAATGTTGAGTGCTTACACAACTATAAGCTCATCATAAAGAAATTTCAGGTTTACTCGGCATCCATTAACATTCTATTTGCTCAGCATCAACTTAGCTAGTTTGTAAGCTTAGCATCATCTTACATTTCACTTGGCTCACATAGGAAATATTTCATGCTCAACAGTAACATGAAAAATTTAAAGATTTATCTTGAATTTCTCATAACATCATGCATCTTTATTTATGCTAATATAATCTTTTCAGTACTAAGTCCTTTGGAACTAATGTATGATACAACTTTTGAATATTAGTCCCACATACCTCTTGATTTCTTAGTTTGATGAGGTGTGATCACTTGACCCATTGGGTGAAGTGATCCCTGTAGACACCTAAATCCTTTAGAAAATAAAGTATTTTTATTTTCTAAAATTTTTTTGATGACATCATCATTAATTAATTAATTAATTTTTATGCCATTAAATCCCTTTATCTTAATTAAAAATATTTAATTAATGAATTCCTCCCAAAAATGTTTAAATCTTATTTAAACATTATTTTCTTATTTATTAATTATTTAATTACTAAATTAACTAAAAATTCCAAAATAAATAATTTATTTTTTTTGGCCCAAAACTTGGCCAATTTCCTTAAGACCACTAACCTCTTCCAAAATCTTCTAATCCTTCTTTAATTTCGATTAAAGACTAAACCCATCATTTCCTACCCCTAATTCCAACTCAAAATATTTAATTAAGATTAAATATTTTAATAAATATCTCCTCAACCCAAACCCTTGAAATAAATAAAACTTTATTTATTTCCTAAAAACCTTATTTATCCTCATCCTAGGAAGTTCTAGACTCTTCTAGAAAGTCTTCATCCTCATTCAAAGCCTAGACTCTTTTAGAAGATGTCAATCCGTATCTTTGACCCTAATCCTAATCCCCCCCCTAACCTTGTCACATTCCCTAAACATGAGTTAAGACTTGCTAACCCAAGCCAAAGCTAACAAATATCTCCTCCTTCACCCACCCTCATTAAATGTGATCCACTTGCCCATCTCTAACATCCCTAATCTAATCCTAAGCCATCTCTAATCCAAGCCTTAATCATTTGCACATTCCTAAGCCAAGCTTAAGACTTTCTTAATCCAACCCAAGTCCAAATATCTCAACACTCTCACAAATATCCCAACCATAAAACTTTATGAAGCCCACAAAGCCATAAATGACTCTTACAAGCCCATTAATTGGTCTTACAAGCCATTATGAGGGTCTTTATGAGCTTTGAGCCTCCTTTGTTGACCCCTCAACCCCTCTTGCTCTAACCAATGACTCTGTGACACGTGTCACTCCTTGATTGACTGTAAGGAAGCACAATCAATGTGCTCTCCTCTCATTCAATCTAAACCTTCCATAATCTTTTTTCCATCCTTGCATCCTAGCCCTTGATCCCTCAAGCCCTTTGCCTATTTAAGGAATCCTCTCCCAAGCAATTTTAACACAATTTAGAAAGTAAAGCCATAATGCCATTTTGAGAAGCCATTTTTACATCAAATTCATTCACCAAAATCCATCAAAAATCCTCCATTGAAGCTCATTTGAGCATTTGAGCATACATACATAATCAAGCCATCTTAGCTATTAGACACACCTCTACATCAAGTGATCATCCTCATTGAGAGAGCCTATCCATGGCTTATATTCTCATTTGAGGACTTCACTTTGTCTCTCATGAAGTTATGTTAAATTAGTATGCAAATGATTTTGATTTTTTTAATTTAGTGTTTCTAACATACTAAAGTAGCATATACAATCCCTTCTCCATTTGATGTGCTGCAAACATCCTTTTTGTTCCATGTCTTGCTCATTTCATTTCTAACATTTTCAATATCTGCCTTGCCTTTGCCTTTATCAAACTCACAACTTGGTGCCTTTGACTTTGTAGGACAATATCTACTAATGTGATCAATCTTCAAATAGCTAAAACATGTGGTTTAACTCAACCACCTTTTGTAGTCACTTCTAAAGTGTTTTCTAATATAATTCTTAGGAACATGTCCATATTCTTGACAATAATGATAGCTATATCTTGTATTATAATCCTAGTTGTAGAAGTTCCCATTGTTCCTTACCTTTTTTTGCTTGTTTTATGACCACATGGATTTGGATCTACATTCAAAAGCTCTATGTCCATACTTTTGACAGTTGTAGTAATATCCTTCAAATCTTTGTGTGTGCATGGTCCTGGTTTTGCATTCATGTGCCTGATGATGACTTTGTTTGTTGCACTTATGACAGTGAACCATTCTCTTGTGATTGATATTCTGATTTATAGTCTTGCTCCTACACACATTAGTAGTATGTCCTTTCTTACCACAATTATGACAAGTAGGTTTGGAGTTCTTACCTTTGTTGTTCCTTTCTTCAGCACTTTTGGATGACTCTCCTTCTTTAGTACTTGTATATCCTAGTCCAGATGTATCATTGTTAGATCTAGGGGATTTCATCAATTGTTTAAATTATTTTATGGCTTCACTTGGTTTGTTAAAGCTTTCAGCAAATTCATTTTCCCTTTTTAGGTCATTCTGCAGTTTTAATGTTGTTATCTCAATGTCTTTGACATTCAATTAATAGTTTGCATTCATCATTTGGCTTAGAGTATCCAATTGCATGTTGGAAATCTTGGTTAGCTTTATTGACTTCTCTTCTAGTCTATTGGCCAAAATTATTTTTTCATCTTCAATTATGACTTTGTCTTCCATAGCTTTCTTCTTTTGTTCAGTCACTTCACATAGTAGTATGGCTTGTGATTCTTGCTCTAACTTGAGATTTCTGATTTCTTCAGCTTGGGCTCTATTCTTTTCCATTAGATCTTCAACTACTGCATCAAGTTCATTAGATTTTCCATCTAGAAATAGATTATTAGTGTCTATCTCTTTGTATTGTGTGTCATTCTCCTTAATAGCAATTTTTGTCCTTCACTTCAAAGATTTCTGTAGGTCTTCTCTTGTTTGATTTAGTTGATGTAGAATGAGATGTATTTCAATCTCCCAGTTCTCAATAATCTTTGCCAACTTGTAGACTTCCATCTCCAGATCTTTCCTCAAAGCTACATAGCTTCTCTTTCAGAGAACAAGGCTCTGATACCAATTATTGAAATTACAATAGGAAAGGTAGACTTTTGAGAAAGGGGGGGGGGGTGCGAATCAGTAGTTTAAACTTGGACCCATAAAACTTTCACCACACATCCTATTTCATATATTTACTAAGTAAACTAAAATACCATGTAAAGCATGTACATCTAAAACATGTAAGCAAGTAAACATTCACACACATATGACACTAGATATGATTACCTAGAAACTCTCCAATGAGAAGGTAAAACTAGGGTGGGGATGACACCCACAAATCTTCACTACTGTAGTAATAAAGTGTATCTGATGAAGGTTACAATGTTTTGACCATGAAACATGATCTACCCTGTGAAAGGTCTACCCTATTAAAGGCTTACAAAGATTGTTAGGTCTCACCCTATTAAAGGATTTCAACACCCTATTAAAAGTGTGCCTTGTTAAAGGACTTTAACTCACAATTAAGTAAGCACCTTGTTAGAGGATTTCAATATAGCTTGTTAGGACTACTCGATTAAAAGATTTTGACTAAAATCACCTGTTAAAATGTCTTAGCATTGATCCTTCTTTTTAGCTCTTGTTTTCCTGATGACAGATCACCTCTAAACCAATATATTCTCAATCCTTATTGATCAGATGTCTCTTTTCTGTATGCTCTTTACTTTCCTCTGTTCTACTCTAATTGATTCTACAATGCAATCTCACTTCATAACTCCTTAGCCACCATGAATGCTCTATTTGTGCATGCAAACTACTCTCTTCACTCCTTCAACATTCATAGAAAGTTTAGGGTTTGTCCTCATTAAGAAGACATAGGTGACTTAGGGTTTGGTATGAATCAACAATTGTGATTCATCTATTTTGTCGCTTAATCCTTCTCATTTTTTGATTGGCTACATGTAATGCATTGGGAATACAACTTAAGATTCATCCTTATCTCCAAAATATCATAATTCAATCATTAAGTTGACGCAAAAATGGATTACATAGTTGTTTATGCAATTACAAATAATTATGTCAAAATTGTCTCGCTCAGCATGTGAAGTCTCAGATGCTCAACATGCACTGATCTTTCTGCTATGACTAGACATCTGTATTACTCAACATCCACTATTTACTTGGCTCCTAAACCACTCAAAATACATTGTCTACTTGACACTTGATTGACTTAGCACATGAGTGGCTCAACACTCACTATTGACTTAGCATGCTTTATGATATACATGTTGTGCCTGGCATGCACTACTTGTTTGGCATGAACTAAGTAAATGACTTAAGTGTGTGGACACTCATTAGTCAAAACCAATCTGAGATCAACATCATACTTATGTGGATGTTATCTGAGATGTTTTACTATTAATGTTTTACATTTTGCAAGTTTTTTACTATTAGCGTAGTCTACTATAAGTTTATGTTGTCGATTATTTCCTATAGAGACTTAGCTACTAAATGTTTAGATCTGAAGTGTTTGAAGTGATTAAAAGTTGAATTGGTACATCTAGACTTGAGGATAACTGATTACCCTGACCCCCCTGCCCTCTCTATTTTTATAAATTAGTGTAACAATAAATTCTAATAATAAAAAATATTATTTATATTAAACAACCTAACCAAAATGATGAGCTATAGAGTCTAGAAAATTTATTCATTTCAACTTAATTTTATATTCAAATAAAATATCATCATTAAAAATGTATACAAAGAATTCTCATATACTTTTTTAAAACAAAAACTCTATATTCATTAAAAATGCTAAACATACCAAAGTCAATAAATTTTATTTTTATTCAACATAATAATGAAATTAAAATTATCAATATAAAATGGAGACATATTGACTAAGATCTTTATCACCATGTTAGCAAGATATATGATTTCTTAAAGCATCATCTTAAAATACCCATTCAAATATAACATCAAATATTAAAATTGAACATAACATATTCAAATTTATGTTGAAAATCATCACTGTACTACCTAACAACCATGGTGAACAAAATTAATAGCTAATAGAGAATTTTTTTAAATATGGCTAACTATTCTGGACTAATAGTTGTAGTTCTATAAATCATTTGTATTGTGTCTGGATTCAATTGGATGTGTCATATGAGAACATTTAGACGTTAACTCACAACAAATCCCTCTTTACTTATTTGTGAATTCTTAAAACAGAGAATAAATAGTAGTTTGAAACAACTTTCCTTTTTAAAAACCTTTCATTTGCATGGCAAGCATCCTGAGTAAATCTTGATGTTCACACTATACAGTCAGTCTTAAAGATTGATGTTTTAATTAGATCCACCATTCATGCAAAATATACGATGGTTAAGATTTACATTAGCAATGGTTTCTTTGATATAGTTTTAATAAGGTTGAATGTCAAGAGATGATAGAACTTATTTAGATTGCATGATTTAAGCAGTTTTGTTTGGAAGTCCCAACTTAGATAAGTCAAGATATTGTTTTAACATCTGATGCATTAAAAAATCTAGTTTCCATTGTAGTCAGTGTGGAGTAAGGGGCAGTACACATATTATGTAAACTATTGTTTGATGTAGTAAACTATAACTTCTATGATCCATAGGTCTTTCCATCAACATTATTTTTTATTTATGAGTTTTTTAAAAAATAAGTATGGATTGTAAGTTGTATTTTTTCGATTCAATAAACAAAGTTGTAGAAAAGATAATTAATTATCTTCCTCAAAATAGAGATTTCTGTATTTAATAACAAAGCTTTAGTTTTTCCTATTTTCTAGATATTATTTCTCACTCTTTGTATGTTATTGTTCTATCCCTACATTTGGTATCAAAGTAGAAGGTGCTCAAAGGCATCATCATGGAAAATAATTTGTTAATTCTAAAATTCAATGGGGTTGATTACTAATATTGGTCAATCAAGATGAGGATATTTTGTAATGGTAAATACTATTGGGAGATTGTTGAATTTGGGTATGAGGAGCCTAAGCATTGGGATGAACCCCAAGGTAACAAAAGGAGATTAAAGAAGGATGCTGAAAACAAAAATGTAATGGTTCTATTTCACATTCACATGGCTCTTGATAGGAGCTTGTTTCCTATAATTGTTGATGCACAAACAAAAAAGGAGGCTTAGAAGACTCTAAAATATGTTTATGATGGCAATGATCATATTAAGGTTGCGAACATATAGACCTTGAAAAGAGAATATGAAAATTTGAAGATGAAGGAAACTGAGAATGTGGGAGATTTTTGTGCAAGGGTCAAGGATGTGGTTAATAAAATGACCACTTTAGGTGAACCTATGAGCCAAGAGAACATGATACATAAGGTGCTGAGATATTTAACCCCAAGATGAAATAATGTATCAATTATTATGGAAGAAATAAAATATTTTTCCACCTTGGAATATGATCAATTGGTTGGATCTCTCGTCACATGAGGATAGATTGAGGGCTACTTCTACCAACATTAGAGAGAAATATTTTGCTTCCTAGTTAATTTTTTTAAAGATTGATAGTGCTAGCACCAATTATAACAAAATAAAGGTTTGGGAAGGGGTCAAACTCAAAATAATTCAAGAGGAATTAGAGGAAGAGGAGGTGCTCTAGGAGGAAGACAAAGGGTTAGATTTGATAAAAAGGAACATTCAATGCTATCATTGCAATAGGTATGGACATTTTGAGAAAGAGTATAGATTGAAATCAGGTAATAATAATGCCAATTATGCTCAACAAATGAAGATCCTTCCTCAAGTAATTTATTTTTTTATTTTGGAAAAGCTGAAAATAATGTGAATGATGTTTGGTATTTGGATTCTGGTTGTTCTAATCAAATGCCTAGTAATAAGGAAATATATTCAAAGATTAATGATAGTTTTAGATCTAATATTACTCTTGGTAATTTAAATACAGCATATGTTTTAGCCAAAGGAGCCATGGATGTAAAGACAAAGGAAGGTATGAAAAGTGTTCAAGATATCTATTATACTAAAAAATTGAAGCATAATTTATAAAGTGTGGGCAGGTATGTGAGAAGAGTTATAGAATTATATTTGAGAATATAAAATGTACTATCTATGATAACAATCAAGGAAATAAAGTGATTACATTTTTTCATATGACAAAGAATAAGATGTTTCCTTTGAAGTTTGGTGAAAATGACAATTAGCTTGTCAATATGGCTTATGAAGATAAAACATGGTTGTGGCATCTCAAGTATGGCCATTTGAATTTCAATATTTTGAAGTTTCTAACATGAAATACCTTGGTTCTTGGATCATCTAAGGTTGAAGATCATAAAAATATTTGTGAAGGATGTGCAAAAGGGAAGCATGCAAGGGAATAATTTCAAAAAGGCAATGAATGGAGGGCTCTTCATCCACTTTAGCTTATTAATTTAGATATTTGTGATCTTATGCAAACACAATATTTGGGTAGGTCATCATATTTTATTGATGATTACTCACACATGTGTTAAGTGTATTTTTTGAAGACTATGCAGAAATCCCTTGATACATTCAAGAGGTTTAAAGCCCATGTAGATGACTTAGTAATAGGTAAGAGATTCCTTGAAGGAGATGCCCTAGCCCCCAACAATTAACCATATAATGGAATATAAAAAATAACATGAGATTTAGATCCAAACAATACCAATTCTCATAATAGAATCATAAGATTTACATCCAACATGCCCGACCATAAGGCCTTTTGGGTTACAACCAAATATAACAATTACAATAACATTTCTAAAAGATCTCACAAGATCCAACCACTAGCTAGCCTAGATCCACAATCTGGTAGAAATATTCAATAAGAATCTAAACTTGTGCTCACAAGCCACCAAGAAACCTTCTTGTTCTCAAAGCCATATTTAGCTACTAGCTTTACTAAACTTCACTCCTTCTTAGCTACTCCATCTAAACCATCTAAACCATCTTGATTCAAGACATCACAAGTCCCCCTTACTTATAGTAAACCAAGCCATGGGTCAGCCTAGAAAATGATACTAAATAAATAGTCACATATTAAATAACCCTAAAGAAATAGGTTGACTTATAAAAGATATTAAATACATGAAATAATTAAATACTTAGGACAAGCCCCAAGTTTACAATGCCTAAATAACTCAAATAACAACATAGAAGTATGTGCACTTAGAAATAGGTCCACACGCTAGCTGACTATCCAAATCCAAAAGCATGCACACCAATTCCCTTGGATCAAATCTTGTGAATATAATCTCCAAAGTCTTCCAATAAATTAGGAACACACAACCAACAGTCACCAAAATGGCTCTAGACCCAAGACAATAACTCCAATCTTCATGTGCACTTATAAAAAGGTTCCCAAACTTGTCTCAAACATATCTCCAACTGTACAAAGCTTAACTCCATAAATCCAAGCTTAAATCCCCTACATTCGAGATTTCTAACTTGCCTAGGATGCTCCCGCATGAGACACCCCAAGTACAAAGACAAGATGTTCTTGACAGTAGGAAGAACATATTTCATGGTTCAACACATAAACCTTGAACCAGTACTTCACATACATGTCCATTAAGTTATGAACTTGTACAATCTTTCCTTTGTTCCACTTTTGCAAATCCTTTCCTACAACTGTCATCTTCATAGCAGTCCTCAATGTGCAACAAGTCTTCCTTCTATGCTAATTTCTAACCCTTTCAAAATCCATTAGTTTTACTTGAATACAAAAACTTAGGTTCCTCCTTTCAAGTTCTACATTCTACAAAGGAGTCAAGGAATTCTTCCTTCCATCCTTCTCAACAATGAACACATTCTTGACACAATCATACACAACCCTACAATCATACTACCAAAGTCTATCCAATAATATGCGATAACTACTTATGTACACAATATCACACAATACTTGATCCACATGCTGCTCAATATGAAAATAAACAAGATACTACTCCCTCACTTCCAAAGCATGTTCATCTTGTAACCAACCAATCCTATAAGGACAAGGATGCTTCACTCTCTTCAAACCAAGTTTATGAACCATCTCTTCAACAACTAGGTTATCAGTGCTACCAACATCCAAAATCACATTCTAGCAATCACCTCCATATTTACAATGAGTCCTGGATAAATTCCTCCTTTGACAAGGCTCTAGTGTCTTCTTACCAAGAAATACTCTATGAATTAGCAAGTTCACCCAATCCAACTTAGGTTTATTCAGTAAATGGTCAACCTCATTCACCACAAAAGTTCTTCGATCACCATCCTTCTATGAATATTCGAAAGATATATTCTATTCACCACATCTATAGAAAGTACGCTCAAATGCAACCTTACTTGTTCTTCTTTTCTACTCAATAGGTTTCAGCTGATCTTCAACAATCTATTTATCCTTCATAGAGTGTTACTTATTTTCCTTTTCGTGAGAACTACCTTAATGTCTTCTCTTAAACTTTTCTTCCATCCTCAGAGCATACTGATAAGCATCCTCAACTGAAGCAATATTCAACATACCAATCTCATCCAAAATAATGAATCTTGAACCATTAATATATCTAGCCACATTTTCCTTAGAAAGTTCTCTATGCCTAGACCGAATAGTCAACTTATAAACTCCTTAGTATAATCCTTGATAGACATATCTTTCTATTTCATATTCTTCACTCTCTTAAAAAATTCTATTTCATAATTAGCTTGATTGAGCTTAGCCTTTAATTTAGTCACCATCAACCTCCACCAAGTGATTGTCATTTCACCTTCTTCTTCTCTATCCCTTTGCAATTCTTTCCACCAAAGATTAGCATGTCCTTTCAAATTAGTTTGTGTCAACCTCAGTCTAAGTGGATCACCAATATCCTCTAATTCAAAGTAGTCTTCCATCTCACCAATCCAATCAATTAGGTCTTCAGGATTCAAAGTACCTGATGAATTAGAAACCTCCATCTTATGCTTTAACTTCAAGTGAGAACGATACCTACCCAACTAATCAATCCTATCTTCCATAGGTCTCTTCATGTGATAAGTTCTATCTTTACCATTAAATCCAACAACTTCAAAGTGCTCCATAACTTACTCATAACCACCTTTAGAACCCACATTCCTTGGTACACCAACAATAGCTCTCATGATCTCATTCTTAATCAACTCCATCTCATATCTAAAATATGATATAACCTTCTCTAGAATCTTAGTCTCCACAACATCACATGGATCATTAATCACCCTAGGGTCCAATCTTCTTGGATACATCTTCCAAAATCTTTGCAAACCTTAAGCAAAAAATTCACAAGATCAACAAGATTTGACCTTCACTTTGATACCACTTGATCTAGTGCAAGGCAAGAGAATCCCTAAAGGAGATGTCATAGGACCCAAAAATTAACCAAAGAATGGAATATAAATAATAACACGAGATTTAGATCCAAACAATAACAATTCTCATAATAGAATCATAATATTTACATCCAACATGCCCGACTGTAAGTTCTTCCGAGTTATGGACAAATATAAAAATTACAACAACAGGTTTGCAAGATCTCGCAAGATCCAATGACTAACTAGCCCAAATCCATAATCTAGTAGAAATATCCAAGAAAAATCTAAATGTATGCTCTCAAGCCACCAAGAAACCTTCTTGTTCTCCAAGCTACACTTAGCTACCAGCTCTACTAAACTTCAATCCTTCTCAACTACTCTATCTTCTCCATCCGAATCATCCTAATTCAAGACATCAAAAGACCCCCCTACTTATATGATAAACTAAGCCACAGGTCAGCCTAGAAAATTATATTAAATAAATAATCACATATTAAATAAACCCTTATGACACATGTTGGCTTGCAATAGATAATAAATGCATGAAATAATTAAATACTTAGGACAAGCCCCAAGTTTACAATGCCTAAATAGCTCAAATGTTAATATAGAAGTACATACTTAAACATAGGCACACATGCCAACCCACTATCCAAATATAAGAGCACACACACCAACTCCCTCAGATCAAAGCTTGTGAATACAATCTCCAAAGTCTACCAGTAAATCAGGAACATGCAACCAATAGTCACTAAAATGGCTCTAACTCCAAGATGATAACTCCAATTTTTATGAACACTTAGGAAAAGGTTCCCAAATATATCTCAAACATATCCCCAACTACATAAAGCTTAAATCCACAAATCCAAGCTCAAACCCCTTTATACAAGATTGTTAACTTCCCTAGGATGCTCCTACATTAGTAGAGAATGAGAAAGGTAAAAGAATAAGATTTTTTTATAACGAATCATGGTGGACAGTATTGATCAAGATATTTTAATATTTTTATGAGATGAATGGGATCAAGATACAACTCACAACTGCCTACACTCCTCAACAAAATTGAATGGCTAAAAGGAAGAACCGTATTGTGGTAGAAATGGCAAGGAGAATGTTACAAACCAAGGTTTTTAATAATTATTATTGGGCTGATGTAATTGCTACATAAATATATATTCTCAATAAGAGTTCTACAAGTTCCCTAGACAAGATGAATTCATATGAAGCATGGTATGAGAAAAGGGCTAATGTAAATCATTTTACAGTTTTTGGTTGTTTTGATTATGTCCATATACCTGATCAGAATAGATACAAGTTAGATGCTAAAAGTGAACCATCCATTTTTGTGGGTTATAATGAAGAGAGAAAAGCTTACAAATTGTATAGTCCTATTACTAATAAGATTATTATTCCAAGAGACGTGATTTTTTATGAAGGTGGAGTTTATGGTCATCAAAAAAGGCCATGTTGAAAAGGTAAAATATCTTTTGTATGATGATATTGTTGGTAATAATGATCATGAGAAGCAAGCTAATAGATCCATTTCATGATATCTAAGTCCACCAAGTGGCCCCTCATCAATTCCAAGTGCAATTCCATCCTCAAGTCCAAGTTCTACAAGAAAGGTAAGAAGATTAAGTGACATTTATTAAAGGTGTCAAAATCAAACACATGAACAAGATCCTATAGGCGAGACAATAAATTTTGTATTAATTGCTAAAGATAATTTTGAACCATAATGTTTTGAAGATGCATGTACAAATGAGGTTATGATGCAAGAAATGAATGAATAGATGGATTTCATTCATAGGATTGATACATGGGAGCTTGTAGTTCTTCCACATGAGAAGAAGAAGATTGGGATGAAATGGGTCTACAAGATCAAGTATAATAGTGATGGGAGTGTTGAAAGATACAAGACATGATTGGTTGCTAAAGGTTTCACTCAAAGTTATGACATTTATTATGAATTTTTTTTTGCAGTAATAGCAATACAATTATAATGTTGATTTCACTTGTAGCTCAAAAGAAATGGAGTATTCATCATATGGATGCAAAAAGTACCTTCTTGAATGGGTACTTAGAAGAGGAAGTATATATGGGACAACGAAAAGGTTTTGAAGTTCAAGGAAAAGATGATCATGTCTACAAGTTGAAAAAGGCTTTGTATGGCCTCAAACAAGCACCAAATGCATGGTATGCTAGGATTGATGGGCATTTTCAGCATACTGACTTCCATAGAAGTAAGAGTGTACCTACCCTTTAATATATTGTTAGTGTAGTTTTTTATTTTTCCTATTTTGCTAGGTTTTTCCTACACTTTTAGTAATCTCACTTAGGTTAATAAAGCATGTCTTATTAGGTGAATAGTTGTGAGGTGTCACCTTCCTACATGTGAGCATCCATTAGCTATCTTGGGAAGATACTTTTCTATCTTTAGTCCGATAGATGGTTGCTCCTCATTGGTTGGTGTTGCCACCTCCTCCCTCTTCCTAGCCTATATAAGCATGCTACCTGGCTTGTATTTGCATCTCTTGTTTTTGCATCCTCTTAATGCTATTTTGCTTCCAGCATTTGCATTACTCTCTTGGAGACTAACTCTATGACGCTATTTTGATTTTGTATCATTTGCATTCATAATTTAGATATTTATTCTTTGCACTAGTTTTCTAGGTTGTTAATCTTATCAGATTCTAACAGTGATAATAAAAAAGAAGGTAATGATATTCTCATTGTGAGTTTTTATTTTGATGATTTTTAATATATGGGTAATTTTTCAAAGATGAGAGAGGAATTCAAAGTTGTTATGATGAATGAATTTGAGATGAAAGATTTAGGTCTCATGAAGTATTTTCTTGGCATGGAGGTTTATCAAGGTAAAGATGAAAGTTTTATTTGTAAATCAAAGTATGCAAAGGATATGTTGAAATTATTTGATATGGTTGATTGTATACTTCTTCCCACTCCAATTGTTCATGGAGATATATTATATAGAGATGATGGTGCTAAAATTGTTGATGCAACACCATATAGAAGTATTGTTGGGAGTTTGATGATTCTAACCTGCACTAGGCTAATATTGCATATTCAGTTTCATTGGTTTCAAGGTATATGAAAAATCCATCAGAGTTACATATGAAGGTACCCAAGAGAATTTTGAGGTATGTGAAAATCATTGTAGATTTTGGCATTCAATATTCTTCTAAAATGTTTGAGCTATTAGATTAGGGAGCTAGTTTCAGAAATCTACATTTGGAAATTATTTTTGTTTTTTATTTTGGTTTAATCACATGGATTTAAAATAAGAAAATCATAGTTTCCCTCTCTTCTATAGAAGTAGAAAATGTTACAGTCACTTCAACGAGCACACAAGCTTTATGGCTCATAAAGATTCTTGAAGATATTGGAGAGATACAACTTCAACCTACAATGATTTTTTGTGACAACATTAGTGTCATTAAATTGGCCAAGATTTTATTTTATTATAGTAAGACTAAAAATTTTTATTTGAATTAACATTTTATCAGAGACTTGGTGCAACAAAAAGTGGTTGAATTGAAGTATATCAGCAAAAAGGAACAAATAGAAAATATCTTCATAAAGGCAGTTGAAAAAGATCACTTTTTGACACTGAGAAATCAGATCATGAGTCTTCTAAGCATCAAGTAGGAGTATGAAGATTGATGCTTCAGTTCGATCCACCATTAATGCAAAATTTGTGGTGGTTAAGATTTCCATTAACAATAGTTTCTTTGATATAATTTTAATAATCCTAAATGTCAACATACGATAAAACTTATTTAGATTGCATAGTTTAATTAGTTTTTTTTGGAAGTCCCAACTTAGATAAGTCAAGATATTGTTTCCATTGTAGTCAACATGGAGTAAAGGGCAGTTCACATATTATGTAAATTTTTGTTTGATGTAGTAAACCATAACTCTTTTTCTTTGTAGGTCTTTCCATCATCATTTAAAAAAAAAGAAGTATGGGTTGTAACTTGTATTTTTTCTATTCAATATAAGTGGAGCTACAATAAAGATAATTAACCTAACCTAACATTTCTATAAATGATATTCCAATGCCACAAAAGAATATATCCACTTCCAATCTTAAATAGTAGTGCTAAATATCTATAAAACTATAGATAGTTTCTAAACAATTTAAATTAATGTAGTTAAGACTATATAGAAAATTGGCAATGCTATATTGAGGCTAGAAATAGAGAAGGATAACATTACAGCAAATAGAGCCACCTTAGTTGCGGAGAAAACTAAGAGTGAAGATTGTGTCTCTCTATTGAAGATGATTATCCAAATGAAGACTAAGGAGGTTTTCGAAGCAAAGATCTTGCCCAAAGGAGATGAGCCTTTGTTTGAGTGGCTTTAGAGCATGTAGTTAAAACTTGAAATGATCATGGCAATAGAGGAAGGGCTTAAGGAAATTGAAGCTAAAGTGAAGAAGGATCAAGATAGAGATTATGAACTCCTAATATGTTTGCATAAAGACTTGCAGACTAGTGGGCAAGGAAAAGGAATCATTGGAGTAACTATCATGCAGACAAATTTCTCCAACTTCATAGATAGTCTAATATCGATATCTTCTGGTCATCATAATAGAGTTTTGAAACTCCAAAAACTTGGCGAATGTGTACATGTGGCCATGGAGGAAATACAAGACCATTTGAGTGCTATCGAAGATTTGGCTAGAGAACATTCTAAATGACTCTTAAGATATACTAATGTACATGTTCATAGGCATGAAGAATTAATTCCAATTATTGTTTCCACTAAGGCTTATAGGACAAAAGAAGAAAAGGGAAAGAAGGTGAAGTGATTCATATTCCACCTCTTTCATATTTTGATGTAATCATTGTAATGGACAAACTGACTCCTTTCCGTTTGTCATTTTTTGAGGAGATGAACTGATTAACCTTCCTTTGTAATAGTCATCTCAAAATCCTATATGTATTGGAATGAAAGATTAATTAAAGGTCAACTAATTTTTGGTGTGAAATACTTGACGTTGCAGAGCCAATTGAATGGTATTTTGTGTCAATTCTTTTCTATTCCATTCTTTTAGATGTTAATTGTATGTTTTCTCTTTTATCTAAATTAAAGCAAGGAACAAACAGAGCTTCATTCTCTTGTTTTGAGGCAGTGAATTGAATATGATAAGTATTGTCATCATAGGTTCAAGAGAAATCCCTTAGGTGTTTTCCTTCAAGTTAATTAATCTTCCTTTCTTTGTAGTTAGTTTCCTACTGAATTAGTTTAGTATTAGTTAGTATGCAATATTGAACCATTAGGCCTTATGGGTTCATAAGATGTGTGAGTTCATAAGCTCAATTAATTCTCAAACATCATTTCTTGCCTGAGTTAGTTCCTGTTTAGGCTTGGCTCAGTTTACCTCTCGTATTCTCAAGTTAAGAATATACCCCATTTTAGATTTAGGAACAAATATAATTCATTGCAAATCTGTAATAGGGAGCTGTACCTAATAATTTAGAGGAAGGTAGTCTCTTTAGAGGCAACTTTCCAACTGTTGTAACCATATATTATTTACAATTTGGGCATTTAAGAGTTAAATAAAAAAGAACAAATCTATTTACCAAAACTTTCTCTAAGGATGTTTGATAAGTAGATTGGCTGATCTCTTCATATGTCCCAAATCTATACTTAGCTTGATCTTTTTCAGATTTCAATAGTAGATCAATAGATCCAATTGCTACATCATCACTTAACTCATAACCTAAAGAATCAAGGAATATTTCCCAAGGTTCTGTTGCTTAAATATGAGTTAAATCTATATCAACCATAACACATATATCATCTTTGAATCTTTCTACAATTGCGAGTGCAATTCTAAATCTCTGTTTCATCTTATTCCGAAATGTTTTTAGTATCAAATTTCCATTGTCCAAGATTTTGTCTGTTGGATGTCTTCTACATACATCTCTAATATTTTCCATAGTACATCTCTCACTACTCATAATTTTTGTAACTGATAAGTAAGGAGATCTCTTAAGTACATGAAATAATATATGATTGATCAATGATTGGAATTTAAACACACCATTATTTCTCCTCTTTGTCTTCTCTAAGTTTTCAAGGAGTTGCACTCTTAGAATTTCACTTAGGTTAACTTGTTCTTTCTCAACACAAATCTTATACACTCCATAGATAAATCATGCTGATAATTCATTCATCTTAATGCTTGCACATCTAGAATAGGCAATGATTCTACTTAGGAATCTTACATCATCTTGTTTAATGGTGTTGATCACCATGGCCTTCCCATTATAAATTGCCGCTATGTAGCTCTCAACCTTCTTCTTAACTAGTTTCTCACCTATAAGTACACTGCCTTATTTTCGAAGACCAGTTACCTCATGAATAAGGTCAGTTGAAATGTCAACTACATTGTCTTCCATCCACAATTTTCCATCATGAATTCTACTTAGTATGATTTGTGTCCATTCCTCAATATCAAGTTCACAGTAAAAATGGTATTTGACTAAGTCTAAATCTTTCAAATGATCAAATTTAGGCTTTAGTGACATATCATGGTTAAAGACCATTTCCATATTTTTATTTATATACTCGCTCCCAATATTTTCAAACTTTCTATTATGATAACTTCCTACATCTTGCAAATACACTATGTTGTTCAGAGTAATGGATAATGCTAAATTAGGGTTTCCTTCTATGGGTTTCATGGAAACAACTTCAATTTTGGTCTCTCCTCATTCTCAACATTATGAACAACTGACATATCCATGATTCTATCAAATATAAGCTTTATTGAAGAAATTTTGCTGAGAAATGATAAAATATCTCTTTTCAAAATAGGGTTTAGTTCAAAATTGCCTTGTCAAGTCACTTTTGAGTGCTCTATGCTTCTAATGTAATTGTAATAAAGTGGTAATCAAGTCTGTACTCCATTTTATTCATTCAATTCAAATTTGCATTAATTGCATACTTTGCAAACAAAAAAAAGCTGTCAATTTCATTCTGAAATCAAATGTCTACTTGAAATCTTTTTTTGATCTTCAAATGCTACCTAAAGTTTACCATAACTTTTTTGAATCATGTCAATTCTCCAAGTAACTTCTCTCCATGAAATTCTTTGTAAAAACAAAGTTTACATCTTCTGCTATAGACTTAACTTTCTCTGTTATAACAATAACTCTTAATTCCTTTGTAATGAGTTCTAATAAGCTCCAAATTGCAAACAAGCTTAGCTACAGTCTAAAATTATCTCGATACACCTTTTCCCAACTTCGCTACCTCTAGTTTGATCTCTACATGAAGTTTCATATTCTGGTGCTAAGAACAAGCTTAATTCAACTTGATTGAATCAAACTCGATAACTGAATTTGATTTTCATGTCTCTACATCATCTAACTTTTCCTCAAAAATATTAAATCCCTTCACAAATGCCTCATTAAGTTCTTCTTGAAGTTCACTGACTATATTTCTTTGATCTTCATTATCTTTGCTAGTTCCTGAGTTCCTTTCATAATTCCTTCTATTTTTGAAGTTTCTTCCATTGTTCCTTCTATCTCTGAAGTTTCTTCCATTGTTTCTTCTAACTTTGAAGTTTCTTCCATCGTTCCTTCTATCTCTAAAGTTTCTATCCATTCTAGAACACATCATTGTATGTCTAAAGTTGTTGTAGAACTAACATACTAGGATTCTGCTTCTAGGATTCTACTAATCAATAGGTGCGTGACAATTTCGGGCAATGTGTCCAAAGTTTTTACACTTATAACACATGATCTACCTTCTTTCTTCATAAGGTCTTCCTTCTCTCGATGACCTTTCATTATATATTCTTCTATCTGTAGGATTAGTAGTTCTAGACATTCTACTATTCCTTCTATTATTATCATATTTAGGTTTCCTACAATCAATTTCTTTATGACCCATACCATGGCAATTATGACAATAAAAAATTGTAACATGATTAAATGACTTATTTTTACAATTTATATTCATATGACCTATTTCATTACATGAAAAACTCTTACCTCTAAATTCATACCTAGTTTCCTTAGGAGATTTAGCTTGCTTTGGTTCATCCAATATCTCAACCTCCTTGTCTTGTCCAACTTCTTTAGGTTTATCAGAAGATTGACTAGATTCAATCTTATCATCAGATTTATCTTTCTCTTTTAGATTTGATTTACTTTTAGGTTTCTTTGTAGACATGTTAAATAAATAACCAAGACCAGTCTTATCATAGGTAGGTGTCTATATTGACATTGAATCATCAAGTTTTTCTCTACTAGAATAAAGATTTTCAAGTTGTTGCTTGCACTGAGTTAGTTCACCTTTCACAATAGTGTTGTACTTATGAAGTTCTTCATGATCTTCTTTCAATGTTTCAAAATCGAATGTCCTCTTTGCTAGACTTTCTCTAAGATCTAAAATTTCAATCTTCAAATCAGATTCAACTTTTCTAGGACCACTCTTCAAACTCAACTTCAGATTGATAATCTTTAATTCATGCTTCAAGATCTTGTACTTTTTCTTCAGTTTTGAATAATCATCATCTCTATTTTCAAATTTAGTAGATTTAGGCTTGGATTTGAGATGTTCAATCTTGTCCTTCAATTGTCCAATATATACTTTGGAATCTTCATATCTATCCTTCAGCTTATCTCTTTCTTCGGTAAGGAGATCAATTTCTTCAAGTGCCTCTTCAAGGTTCATTAACTATTCCATATCCATAGGGAGCTTACTCAAGTCCTTAAGCCTCTTCTAAGTAACTAGGCTTTGATACCAATTGTTAGAAA
Source organism: Cupressus sempervirens (assembly GCA_028749045.1). Lineage (NCBI taxonomy): Eukaryota > Viridiplantae > Streptophyta > Pinopsida > Cupressales > Cupressaceae > Cupressus > Cupressus sempervirens. The sequence continues at coordinate 54,231,226 of CM053789.1, read as the reverse complement.
TAGGAATTACTAAGAGGGGGGGTGAACCATTAATCTACAAACTTTAGTCCTCAACTAGATATTATTAATTACTTTGAACCATACATAAGCAAGTAAACAAGTAATGTTGAATAGTAACAATAACCATGCATAAAGATAACTCATAACACCATATTTTGTTAACTAGGGAAACCCTAGCCAAGGAAAAACTCCACTGGGGATGATACTCACTGGATAATATACTATTATATATGTTCCTTGTTAGAAGATGGACCCTGTTAGGAGTCAATGAGAAAATTCAGTATAGAGAGTCCTTGTTAGGAGACTTTGAATCCCTGTTAGGAGTTGTAGTACAATAGATGCAATAAGAGCTCATTTCCAAAACAATTAATTAGTCTTCTAGTATATAGGTGTTGTAACTTCTTTCTTGACTAATCTCTGATCTCAGATCGATCTTGGATCACAAAATGAGGTTCTCAAAACTTTGCATATATCATTTTACATAAAGTTTGCATCACAATGCAAAATGCACAATTGAACACACTCCTTGTTGCAAGATATCCTTTGCAAATACCATACCTTTTCACAAATAACTGTTGGATTGGCTAAGACTAAAATACACTTTTCCAACTTAGAGTAAACATCTAGGATGTCACCCCTAATTGGTCAAGTAATTATTTTGAAAACAAAACAATTCCTTTACCTCCAATTTAGATGTTCAATAAATCTTGAATATGTTTTATCTGTACAATTCGTATTGATGTCCAAGGTTGTACACATCATCATCAATATGTATACTATATAAATTTAACCTCTCTTCCATAAATAACATCATATAAACAAGTTATATGTTAAATACTGCTCTCTATTCCTTACTGATAATCACATAACTTCTTTCACTAAAACTTGAATAACAAGTGTTAGAGTTAGTATTCCTATACATGACATTAACCACATGTCCAACATACTTGCTACTTCCTCCATGTAACCTCGTTAGTCATAATATGACATCAGTAACAAGTTACATACAAAACAATAAACTGTTGCAAACCAATTTCATACTTAGACAATTTTATGGGTACCAAAAGCTAAGTATCTTTATTTGTGCAATTTTTTACAACATGTACATCATGTGTTGCCACAAATGAAAAAAATGACATATCTTCATTAGCCAATTGTCAACAAAACTATCATGTATAACAAATCATAGCCCTATTTTTTTTCCTTTTAACATATTAATCATCTTTAAATGGTTCAAATTTTTGCAATTTTATAATCAATGGTTATTGTTCAATTTGATAAAGTTGGAATAAAGTGGATATAAAAAAATTGTCTTCTAATTGATCTCATATGTTAGCTCAATTAGTAGACAAGGGAAAGACATGTAGTGATTTGTCCTCTTCTAGTTTTCTAGCTTGTTTTGTATCTATTTTTTAAAATATATTTTTACCTTTCTTTTAGCTAAAAAATAAAGTGTAAAGTTGAAGTTGTTTTTTCTTTAACTAGAATTATTGAATACATAGATAATCATTTGTTTTAATATGCTATTGCTTCCATAAAAAAAGATCATTTCTCTACCATAAGCCAATTTTTTTGGTAAATATTGTTCCTTCTAATTCAACCTAATTGTCGCTCCTTTTTTTTATTGTCTTTTGTAAAAATCTAAAATTGTTGCCTTTAAACTATCACTGTCTCATTAAATCTCTTTTCATTTTTATATCCTCAAAATTAAAGAATTTCTCCCCTTTCATGCTTTTCTTGTTGCATTTATATTAATTTTTATCTTTGAACATAAGTGTTAATGTAGTTGGCTAAGATGATATGAGTTTCCCAACATTGACTTTATTAATTAAATCTTCATTATTTCCTTTAAATATATCATCGTTGCATTAATCTTCTTATTAGATAAATTAGAATTAGATGAACCAAACCTAACATAAAAGTAACATTAAGCCATAATGATAGGAGGAAAGGAATCTAAAAGAGGTGATTCAAAATTATTTTGAATAAAGTTGTAACTATTGGCATCTAGGTCCTGTTAACATGAATGTTGATGCTATTCTTATGGGGGAGTATCATAGCATTGGTGGAGCATGTGAGAGAATGTTAGCGTGATCATATAAGCAATTTTCTTACCAGCAAACAATGAGTTTATCAGGTTTGACATCAGTGACAAAACAATGATTGAAACATATAACAATCTTCCTCATAACAATCTTTTCATCATTGATCTTTTCAATCAAATTTCAACAATCTCCCTCTTTGGAATTGATGGAAAACTGAACTAATCAACCCAAAAACAAATCAAATAATGAACATCTTGTTCAATCAATCTGACTAGGTTAAAATAATACGACAATACCAAAAAGAAAATTTGTATCAACATTATTCCCTTTATCGGCAACTTCCATCTTCTGATTAGGTTACAAAAAAAATTACTTATAACTCCCTCTAAGTTTCTTCACTTGCATCTCCCTCTTACTAGGTAGATTAGGATTTCTCCCTCTTTCTTGTATTGTTATTTCTATCTCGCTTTCTGATCAACATAACATTAACCTCTTTGTCTATTAGCAACTTCTAGATATTTCCCTCTTGTTCCTCTTGCATTTGATTAGTTAGGTACTTTTCTCCCTCTTTCAAAACAATGTCAAAGACATATATCATCTTTACATCTTATCATGTAGATATAGATTTGTGTGATGTCTCCAATTTCTCCAATTGGCTCCCTCTATCACCTTACTAGTGACTGTTATGGAAATTTCAGCTCTTTGTTTACTTTAGGCATATGCTAAAGTAAGATCCTCTACATTAATGTGTAACATATGTCAATCAGTTGATTTGATGTAGGGCATTCCCTTTGTTACCTAGATAGCCTTAGATAGGGGTATCACCCCTAGTTTACCTCTTAGATACTCATGAGCATCCTCAGGTAATTCTTTTTTGAAGATATTAGCAATTTTCTCCTTTGCATTAACATATTCCATCTTCACCTCTTTATCTTCAACCAATTCTCTTACATAATGATATTTGATTGCAATGTGCTTACTTTTGGCATGCATAACTGGGTTCTATGATATGTTTATAGCAGTTGTATTATCACAGTAAAATATCACTGGCTCTGTGATCTCCTCCTTCATTTCTTTGAGTAGTTGTTTGATCCATATAATGTTTGTACAATTTATAGTAGCAACAACATATTCACCTTTAGTAGTGGATTGTGATGTGTAGTTTTGTTTCTTACTAGTCCATGTAACTAGTCTCTTGCCTAAGAAAAATGCTCCTCCACTGGTGCTCTTTTTGTCATCAATGTTTCTAGCCCAATCAACATTAGTATAGGCTCTCAATTCAGATTTCTCATTTTTCTTGTAGTATAGACCAAAATCCTATGTTCCTTTTAGATATCTCATTATTCTCTTCACAACCATTAAATGATTCTCCCTGGGATTAGCAAAGAATCTTGCAACTATCCCTACAGATAATGCAATGTCAGGTCTACTATGTACAACATATTGCAATTTTCCAATCATAGACCTATATAATGTTTGATTCACTTAAGCTAAATCATCATTCTTTGACAACTTGTGTGTTGTCACCATAGGTTTACTTATGAGTTTGGAATCCTCCAATCCAAAAGTTTTCAATATCTCTTTCACATATTTTGATTGAGTGATGTATATACCATATTTCATCTGCAAAAAATTTGATCTCTCCAAACATAGACATGTAAAATTCTTGCTTCATTTGATTTGCAAAATCCTTGCATAATGCATCTTGACCTCCAAATATGATATCATTAACAAAAATTTTAGATATTAAAATACCTTTTCCTTTATCTGTCTTTATGTACAGATTGTTTTTATCATTAGTCCTTTCAAATCCAATCTTCACAAGATAGCTATGAAGTCTCTCATACCATGCTCTTGGTGCTTGCTTTAAACCATATAAAGCTTTGTGAAGTCTACATACCATGTTCTTATTGTTAACATCAATAAATCCTTCTAGCTGTTCTATGTAAACTTCTTCCTCCAATATGCCATTCAGAAATGTAGACTTAACATCCATTTGATAAACCTTAAAACCTTTGTATGCAGAGTAAGCAAGTAGAGTTCTTACTCCTTCCATCCTTGCAATAGGGGAAAATGATTCTCAATAGTCAATTCCTTCTTCTTGTGCATATCCCTTGCAAACTAATCTTGCTTTGTTTCTTGTCACTTCACCATTTTCATCTAGCTTGTTTCTAAATACCCATTTGGTACCAATCACATTTTTGTCTTCTGGTCTAGGAACTAGACTCCATGTTTTGTTCTTATGAATATGTTAAATCTCTTCTTCCATGGCCTTGTACCAATCATCATTTTCTAATGCATAATTTACTATTTTGGGCTCCTTCATGCTTAGAAAACATGTATCACTTCTTAATTTGTTTCTTGTCATTGGCCTAGAATCTTTGTCTCCAATGATTTTTTGTGTAGGATGATGTCTCTTGACATATTTAGACAATCTTGGCTCAGCTCTTGTTTCTTCATTTTGTCTCTCAACTTCAGAATCACTATGTGCATCTCTATCAGGTATCTTAGCATTTCTCTCATGTATACTAACATCAGAACCAAAATGTGCATTCTCTTCATTTTGTAACTTGGCATCTGAATGTAACTTGGTTCCTAAATGTAACTTGGTTCCTAGATGTAACTTGACATTCACAAGATGTGATTCAATAGTCACTGAAACTTTTTCTTGATTTCCAAATTGATTTGTAGCATCTTCTACAGTAGGCATACCTTCATAAAAATATACAAATGATTTGTATACTTCTGGTTCTTTCATAGGTTCAGCTTCTGTTATAATTGTTTAGAAATATTGAGAGGGAGGGGGGGGGGGGGGTGGGTGAATCAGTTATCTAAGGTCTAAATGCCCTAATAAAACTTTTTCACTAATTGTAGTGAGCCCATTACACTATTCATCCATCCAAGCTTAAAACATCCATCGTAGCAAGTTATAGCAAATCAACATGCAGGAATAAAACATGCAAGATCAACACATGACACAATGATTTAGATGGAAAACCAATTTGGGAAAAACCGCCAGTAACATGCTACTTAATTCTCACTCTTCTAAAGTGATGCCCTGTTAAAAGCCTGCCCTATTAAAGGCTTACAACACACTGTTAAATGTGACCTTATTAGAGGATTTCAAAATACTATTAGGAATGGGCCTGGTCAAAGGACTTTAAAACATCCACTTGGAATGTCACCCTGTTAAAGGATTTACAACATGGCTATTAAACCAACCTAAGTCCATAGGGTTTAAACTAATTGTTACAATTGCTAGAGAGTAACAATAATGACTTTTGATCTGATACAACTCACAACATATTTTGCAGATTACAAATCACACTTTAGTTCAATCCTTTGCTTGGCTTTAATCACTGCGGCTTTGACTACTTATCTTCTTCTCAAGCTTCGTCTCCTTGAGTCTTCTCACTCATCATACCAATGCAACCATAGTTGTGGTCTTCTTATCGAAATAGAGAAACTGTCCTTTCTTTCTCCTTAGCACCTTCTTCAACACTTCATGCTTTCATGCTTGACCACCTCTTTTTTTTGTTTCGTAGCCTTATGACTCCTTAAATAGAAATTTGGAGTCCCTTTCTCGCTCGATTCTCCCTCTCCAACTTTAGGGTTTCAAATGGATTAGGTAGGATACAATGTATCTACCCCATATCTTTCTCTTATCTAGAAATTTCATGTAGAGTCCAGTTGTGTTCTCCAAAAATGTTTTACATGGTGTTCTGTGCCACCAGCTCATCACTTTTATCTTCTATTTGATTCACAGAATTCAAGATAACAAACTTGTCAGCTTAGATCTAGTGAATCTTTGATCTTCAAAATAATGCAACAACTCGGCACTATTGGTTTACTGATACTCAGCACCTCTGTATTACTTAGCACTTGTATTTGCTCGGCACCTGATCTTCACTCGACATCTGATCTTTACTCTGCACCTAAAGATCACTCGGCATCTATTCTCTACTCGGCATCTAAAGATCACTCAGCACTTGATATTCACTCGGCACATACTAAAGTTGAACTTGCTCGACTTCAACTAGGAATTTGTTGGGCACTAACTAGCTTACTCGGCTCTCTCTCTAATGAACTTAGTTAGGCTTTACAAATGACTTGGCTAAAACCTTACATCTTTGATGTGTTTTAGTGTGCCCATTCTCTGTGTCTTAGAGTATGTCATAAATACACTATTTCATCAATGGCTTAGCTGATCCTTGTACTTCATTACAACATCATAACTTCAACCTTTCTCTAGGTGTACTAGTTACATCTTATTGATTGCCACCTCCTTGTCAATCAACCAATTGATAGTATTTGGATCATTAAAGCAATTGTCATTCTTGCAAGTAGCAAGTTTGACATCAATGAAAAGACAATGATTGAGAACATTCTTTACCAGTTCCATTACTTTTTCCAAAAATCTCCCTTATGATCTTTTTAATCATTTCCAACAGCTTCATGTACTTCTGTATATTCATCAAAGTTCACATTTGCACTTTCCACAATTCTGTTAATGTTAGTATTCAAACACTTATAAGATTTACTTCTTGTAGAGTAACCAAGGAATATACCTTCTTCACTTTTAGCATCAAGTTTACCATTCTTGAGATCTTTAAGAATGTAACATTTATTTCCAAATACCTTAAAATATTTCACATTTGGTGAGTAACCAAACCATAGTTCAAAAGGTGTTGTTTGAGTACCTTTCTTGACTTACACACAATTCAAATTATAGATAGCTATACTTACAACTTCTCTCCAATATTTCAAACCAACATTCTTCTCCATCATGAGTGTCCTAGCACAGTCCATTACAGACCTATTCCTCCTTTCAGCAATTCCATTTTTTGGAGGGGTTCTAGGTGCAGATGTCTATCTTTTGATTCCTTTATCATTATAGAACATCTCAAACTCATGTGATGTGAATTCTCCTCCTTTATCTGATCTCAAGCACTTTAGACTCTTACCTGTTTCTTTCTCAACTCTAGCTAAGTACCACTTGAATATTTAAAAAGCATTAGATTTCTATTTCAGAAACATAACTGTCATCATTCTAGAATAATCATCAACAAACAACATAATGTACTTAACTCCTTTGTAGCTTTTCACATATATTGGTCCACACAAGTCAGTATGAACAATCTCAAGTATTTCTTTAGAGGTATAAGTTTTACTCTTAAAGCTTGGCTTTGTCATTTTGCCTAGCTAACATTGTTTGCACATTGTATTGTCAAGTTTCTTCAATTTAGGCAAACCTTTTACTTTCTTCATGTTATTGATACTAACAAAGTTATCAAAGTTAACATGACATAACATCTTGTGCCATAGCCATACATCATCAAATTTAACAATTAGACAAGTAGCATCATCTATATCAAGGTAGAATATATTTCCTCTAGTTTGACCACCCTTTCCAATCAACTTTTCATCAGTATCAAATATCTTAGTAGTCTTATTCAAAAATTCAACCTTACATCCCAAATTTTTTTATTTGTGACACACTCGAGATTATAATTTAGTCCTTCAACATAGTAAACGTTGTCACATGAAATCTTGTCTATGAGTTTGATGGAACCTTTTCCTTTTATTAAACATGGTGCATCATTACCAAATCTTACACTATTTCTTTAATAACAATTTAAGATAATGAACTTACTTTTGTCTCCAGTCATGTGATGTGAGCACTCACTATCAATGATCCATCTATCATTCTTGTTCACACATGTCACAAGTGTAGTTGCCTCATCTTCATCAGATTTGTCCTTCATTGCAACATACACCAATTCATCATCATGATCATCAGAATCATCCATAGTATTTTCTTCAACAATGTAGCATGACTTCTTTCCTTTTTCTCTATAGTCCTTCCTATCATCATCTCTTTTGCTCTTGTATTTGTCACCACCTTTATAGTTCTTCTTCTGTGGACATCTAGTAGCAATACGACCAACCTCGTTACAATTAAAACAAATGATGGGTAACTTACCTTTGAACTTGCCTTTTCCTCTATGGAATATTCTTGCCAAAAATACTTCAAGATTATCAACATCTTCCTCATAAGTGTCACTATCACTAGGTACACATTTTTCCTTTCTCCTCTTTTTTTTCTTGTAGGGCTCTTAAAAATACTTCAATAGTAGTTTAGCTTTGAAAGTAGATTCAAGAGCTTCAAGATTGTAATTATCAAAGTTAGATAGCTCAAAAGTAGTGAGTCTACCTACTAGACCTTCAAGGGTTAAATCATTTCCTGGCATACATCTTATTTCTTGAATTGCAGAAACTCTAATAGCATAGACATGAAACAATGTCCTCAAGGCATTACTTGACATAGTATCATCATCTATTTTACCAATAGCACCTCTTATTGCACTCACAATTTCTTTTATCCTAGCAACATATTAAGCAATGTTCTCACCTTCTTCTATTCTCATGTCATCAAACTTACCTCTGAGACTTTCAGATTTGGCTCTTTGAACATTCTTGTCTCCTCCATAGATATTGGTTAGGGCATCCCACATTTTCTTTGCAATGTCACAACCTTTGATATCATCAAATTTGGCATAGCTTAGGGTAGAGGCAATCTCCAACATCACCTAGTTGTGTTCTTTCTTTTTCTTCAAATCCTCAGTAGTTAGGGCACCTACTGGATCAACATGTTCCACATTAATGGTAGTTTGTACATGATCTCCAATACCTCCAAGGTGTAGCTTCATTAGAATTTGACATGCAGGAAAGTTATTTCTATTGAGCTTGGGTACATCTCTTTTTGACATCTTGATCTTTATGCTCCTAGTACCTTCAAACTAGTTCTCTTAAGCAAATGGCTTTGATACCAATTGTTGGAATTCTTTAGAATAACTGAGAGGGGGGTGAATCAGTTATCCAAGGTCTAGATGTATAAATAAAACTTTTCACAACTTAGTGAACCCATAAAACATTTACCATTATGCATATATCGATAAGATTATGCAATAACTTAAAACTTGCAACTTACTGTCAAATCAATTTGCAGAAATGTAAAGCATGAAACATAATAGATTCAGCAACACACATAACACAATGATTTGCATGGAAACCTAATTTGGGAAAAACCATCAGTAACATGCTACCACTTTTTCACTCTTATGAAGTGATGCCCTATGAAAGGCCAACCCTGTTAAAGGTTACAATACACACTGTTAAGTGCGACCTTGTTAAAGGATTTCCATCACCCTATTAGAAGTGAGCTTAGTTAAAGGACTTTAGGCCATTCACTTGGAATGCCACCCTATTAAAGGATTTAGAAATGACTATTAAGTCAACCTTAATCCAAAGGATTTACCTAAACTAATTACAATTGCTAGAGAGTAACAGTAAGGCTTGATCTGATACAAACTTACAACTATACTTGCATATTTCAAATCTTAGTGTTAGTCCTCCATTTTGCTTGGCTTAAACTCATTTTAGCATTGATATCTTTTTCACCCTTCAAGCATTCATCTCCTTAAGCCTTCTTGCTTAACATGCCATTGCACACTCTTCTCTTAGGTCACTTGATGAAGCAAAACCCTTATCTCTTATTCTCCCTTAGGTTCTCGCTCATGACAACCTTTTCTTCATGACTAGACATTCCTTATAAAGGAAATTAAGATATTTTGTGGCTCATTCTCCATCATCCAAATTAGGATTAAGATGGATTAGGTAGGATACAATGTATCTATCCCATATCTTGTGTATTCTAGAAACTTCCTCTAGAATCCACTTTGAATTCACCTCAAAATAGTTTACCTAGAATTTTGTGCCACCATCTCATCATCCTTATCTTCCACCTAGTTCACAAAATCTAAGAAAACAAACTTGTCAGCTTAGATTCATCAAATTCATGATCTTTTAAATAATGTAGCAACTCGACACTATCTCATTCTTGATGCTTGGCACACATTGGGTTACTTGGCATCCACTACAAAATCATTCGGCATCAATTAAAGTTTATTGGTGGTTGACACCTACTAAAATTAACTTGACGCTAACTAACTTGCTTGGCATCCATTAGAATATGCATTTACTCGACACTAACTGATTTTATGCTCGGCTTGCACTAACTTTTCTCAGCTCCTTCTATCCACTCAGTCAAGCTTAGCAGACAAACTTTGTATCACATGTTCTTCTTTTCTTTCTAAGTGTAGCCAACATTTGTAACCTTAAGTAGATAATCAATACATCATATTACCACTATCTTAATTAATCCTTGTACTTCATTACATAAGCATAATTCAACCTCTCCTCTCAATGCTGTTGTTACATCTATTGATCAAATCCTCTTCATCAATCAACTAAGTGATAGTACTTGAATCTATAAGCAATTGTTTTACCAGAAAAAAATGAGTTTATTAGGTTTGACATCAGTGAGAAAATAATAATTAAAACATATAACAATCTTCCTCATAACAATCTTTTCATCATTGATCTTTTAAATTAGATTTCAACACATATGTTGCATTCATGATAGTGTTTTTCATTGATGTCAACATACTAAAGATTGACATAGCAATGGATAGTGATTAAGACCATAAGGTTAAGGGAGTAAAGACAATTTCAACTATGGTTGGGGACATGTTCTAGTATCTTGATTATGTGGTTAGGTGTTCTTGTAGAAAGATGAAGACTTGTGATAGTTATTCGAGACTTATGGAAGACAATTTACATACAGTTCCTGAGAAGTGATTTCTGGTGATTAGCATATATTTTCTAACTTGAATAGAATCTAGTTGGGCAAAGTTAGACAAAGGTAGCAGATATATAATGATGATGTTAGTGAGTGTTCAAAGTTTGAGGTTGCATGTGTGAAGATTTGTAAAGACTATGAGATGACAATGTTACGTAATTATGGAAACATGTAATGTAACATGTATTGTTTTATCTTAATGATGTTCTATTGTAATTATAAATTGGGAAAGCCTCAAGGCCAACTCAAGAAATTATTTTGAGGACTTTGTATAAAGGAAATTTTTTTTCTTCTTGTGATTAAAAATGAAATGAATGAAAGTCATTGGTACATACAAGTAAGGAATCTAAGGGATTTATGTGATGCAAATTTTTGGATCTAGTATTGAGATCTGAAGAGTGTTTGGTGTAGTAGAGGTAGAGTAAATGAGAGTAGAGATTATATTTGGGAGAGAGTGCTATTGGATAGTTTATCTTTTGGTATTGTTCTGAAAAAAATAATATAGAGGTGAGTTGGACAGTGAGTTTGGTGGTCTTTCCTTTCAGTTGGACAGTGAGTTTGGATAGTGGGTCCTTCCACCTTCCACAACTCCTATTAGGGTTGGCACAATTCCTAACAGGGTTGGAATCTCATCATAGGGATTCAAAGTCTCATAATAGGGACTAATATATACTTAATACATTTCATTGGCTCCTAACAAAGTCTATCCTCTTGCAAGGAACTTATATATTAGTACATTAGTTTGTGGGTACCATCCCCACTAGGGTTATCCCTCTCATCAAGGGTTTCCCTAGTTAACAAATATGGTATTATTATATATGGTTATCATATTGTGGTTATTGCACTTGCTAAGGATAAAAAAAGAAGTTTTTTTGATTACATAACTGATTCCCCCCTCCCCCACCCACTCTTAGTTATCTTGGTGGAATTTAGTTTCTAACAATTTGTGTCAGAGTGTCAGGCCCTTAAAGGGAAATCTTAACACCTTAAGGAGATCTATGGTAAATCATTTTAGAAAGGATCATCCAAATTTTTATGGAACCAATTATGATAGTTGGAAGGAGAAGATGAAGAAACATTTTCTATGTATGGGTCTAGGATATTGGTTAATTACTAAGGGAAACAAAGTTCAATGATTGAAGAAGAAAAGCTTGAAGACTCTACTGAAATATAGAGAAATTGTTTCATGTGTAATATGCTTGCCAGGGAAGCACTTTTGTTAGCCCTTCCTAAAAATAAATACAATCATGTAAAATCATAAGGTTATCAAATGAAATTTGAAAAGCTTTGGAATCTACTTGTAAAGGTGATAAGCATGCTAAAAAGGTTACATTACAAAATTTAATATGTTTGTTTCAAGAAGCTAAGATGATGGAAGATGAATTTTTAAGAAGCTATTTTGGTAGGATATCATAAGTTATTATAAGAATTAAGGCTTGTGATGTAACAAAATATGAAGATGAAATTGTATAGAAGATCTTGAAAACTTTGACACCTGCATAGAAGAAGACAAGCCAGATGATTGAACAAGTTATACCCTAAATAGAGAAGTTCACAAGAGAGGCTCTTCTTGGAGGATTGGAATCAACATAGATAAGTCTAAGGTAGAGTGGAGATTTTCCTAGAATTGAGACAACATTAAATGCATTGAGTGTTAGACCTAAATTAGCAAGGAGCGATGAGCACTAGTGGAGATTATGCTAGTAGCAACAAAGGAAGAACTAAAGAAGATAGAAAGATTGAAAAAGGAATTTCCTTGTGAAAAGAGAACCTAAAGGTAAGAAAATATTCATATTGGAATTGTATTGAATTAGGTCATTATACTTCTCAATGCCCTAAGAGAGTAAAGAAGTATAAGAGGAATTTCAAGCCTAGGAGATCTAGAGAATGTCTTTATGCAAATGATGAAGTTTTGAAAGCTAGTGTGGAAATATTTTTGAGTGAAGGTGATAATGATAATGATGAACTAGGATTTATTGAAATTGAAGAAGAAAGTCCTGAAAAGGAAGAAGTTAGAGAAGATAAGGAATTAGTGTCACAAGTTGAAAAGAATAAATTTGATTAGATCATAGATAATGGTTGTTCACATTATTTGACTGGTGATATGAATAAATTTTTTGAGTTCGTCAGTTATGATGGATAAATTTTTAGAGTTGGGAACAATGTGGCTTCTTACACAAGGGGAATATGATCTATTAGTCTTGATGGTAAAAATAATATTGATGATGTTTATTCTGTTGATGGTCTAAAACATAATCTTTTGAGTGTTGGACAATTGTTTCACAAGGGATATTAGTTGTAGTTCATAGAGAAGACATGTATTATCAAGGATAAGCATGGTAAGATGATTAGTACTAGCACAAGATCAAGAGGTAATGTTTTTTAGATATATCCTACAGAGATGACATGCTTGGTTGCTAAAGTTGATAACAATTGGTTATGGCACAAAAAGGTTTTGTCATATAAATTTTGATAGTATTGTGAAAGTAAGAAGTACACTTTCTATTAGGGATCTACCTAAAATAGTGAACCCTTGTTAGGAACCTGTGTGTTCCTTCTGTTTATTTTGTTAGAGTAGTGTTGTTGGACGCATATGCTTTGTAAGTCGTCCCGTGAGTATATTTTATTATTATCCCACATGCATAGGTAGTATTACTTTTCTAGATCGTACTCAGTATATAAGAATAGGTTGAGGCCCTTGATGGGCACGGACGAATTTATTGTATTGAGCTTGCTCAAAGGAGGTTACCCCCTCGAAGTGGCCTGCGATCAGTAGATTCATTCTGAGTTCTGCTATCACTTTGTATTCTGTTATTTCGAGCATTCTCACGATATTGCTATAAGGAGGTTCATCACATCTGGTATCAGAGCACTCTCTTGGGCTCGCTGGGTGGAAATTACATCAAATTTTTTTTCTGTCGTGGCCTTCAGGTTCCTCTCACTTCTAATATCTCTTGTTATTGCAATAACTCTTTTCAGTTGTTCTGTCTGTGAGTGAATTTTTCTAAGTCGACTGTTCGAAAAAAAAAAAAAAAAAAAAAGAGTAAAATTTTTTCTGTTTTTTAGTCGTAGCTTCCTTGTTTGCTTTCTGTTTCTGCTCATACTTCCGCAGAACGTCTGCAATATCATTTCGCATACTTCCTTCCTTGGCGACCCAACCCCAAATTTTACATATCAAAGCCCTAAATCCCTCATTTATCTAATTTTAGGGTTTGCCCTATCTTTTTCACCTCTCATCCAATCGCCACCAAACTGAGCCACAAGATTCAATTCCTCATTTTGCTCCCTTATCCCTCTTGGACTGTTCGCCTCATTTCGCCTCCCTACCCTTGAAACCCTCATTTTTCTGTTTCCCTTGTCCCTAGATAGTCTACCACCACCCGTCGAACACCCATTTCCTATCTGAGTTTTACCCAAATCCAAGTTTGCCGTAACTAAAAAAGTTTTTGTTTCTCATCTTCTACCCATTCCAAAAAAAAAAAAAAAAAAAAAAAAAAAAAAAAAAAAAAACCTTGCTTTATGGTTGTTACGCGTACAGGAGCAAAAATCATGGAAGAAGAAATGGCATCCCTCAAAACCAAACTTCAAGATCTGGATGACAAAATTCTGGGTCTTAACTTTCAGCAGTCAGCCATGAGCCGAAACCATTCAGGAGATACTGGGTCCTCTTCTGGCAATTTTCGTGGACCAAAGCTTGATTTTCCCCGCTTCGATGGTTCTGATCCGACTGGATGGATCTATAGGGCAGAGCAGTATTTCAGCTTGCATAATACTTTGGATAACCACAAAGTCCCCCTTGCATCTTTTCATTTGGAACATGAAGCTCTTCAATGGTTCCGTTGGTACATCAAGGCTAATGTAGGCCCAACATGGAGAGAATTGTGCACCCTCATTTTGGAGCGCTTTGGCCCTAGTTCCTTTGATGATTTCACAGGAGCACTCACTAAACTGCGTCAAACAGGCACTGTAAGAGAATACCAGACAGAGTTTGAAAAATTAGCTAATCACACAGAGGGCTTGTCTGATGAATTCTTCCGTAGTTGTTTTGTCAGTGGTCTGAAGGATGCACTTCGCTCAGAAGTCAAAATGTTTCGACCTACTACAATGATGGAAGCCCTTGGGTTGGCTAAGTTAGCGGAAGACAAGATTAGTGCTCTACAATGCTCCAGATCTAATTTTGTTCCATTCAGAAATACAGGTTCTCACAACCCTCCAGTCATACCAGCTCCCAGAACTACTCCGATCAAGCACTTGTCTAAAACAGAGATGCGAGTCAGGCGAGACAAAGGGCTTTGTTATAATTGTGATGAGAAATGGTCTCGGAGCCATAGATGTGTTCAGCAAAAGCTCTATCTCTTGGATGTGGATTCTCCACCGGAATTGGAAGAATATGTAGATGCTCAGGAAACAGTGGATGATGAGGTTGAGCCTCACCAGCCTGAACCTCCTTCACCAGAAGCTCCACCAGAGATATCTGTCCATGCTTTGGCAGGAGTCACTACTCCACAAACCATGCGGGTCCAGGGTTTCTTCAAGAAGATCCCTCTTACTATACTCATTGATTCTGGTAGCACTCATAACTTCATTGATCCACGACTAGCCAAACAGGCTGATTGCTTTATCCATCCCTGCTCTAGCTTTGAAGTCATGATTGCCAATGGGGGCACTTTACCTTGTAAAGGGAAATGTCACAATGTGCGTCTCTCTATTGGCGATTATAACATGCGCTCTGACATGTTTGCCTTACCCTTAGGTGGCTGTGATGTGGTTTTGGGTGCCCAATGGTTACGCACTCTTGGCCCCATTCTCTGGGATTTTGCTGAACTTTGGATGCAGTTTTCAGCCGAGGGGCACCAACACACTTTGAAAGGCTTACAACCAGGGTCTCTCAGCATCATCAGTTCACACCGTATGGAAAAAATTCTTAAGAAGAATTCACATGGTGTCATCGCTCAGCTCCATTCCATTCAGATGCAGCCATCAGCAGTCTCTAGCACTCCTGTCGATCTCCAACACATTTTGGACAAGTATTCTGGTGTATTTGCTGAACCTGTGGGATTACCTCCTTCTCGTCCAGAGGACCACCGTATTCAGCTCCTTCCTGGCAGTGTTCCGCCCAACATCAGGCCCTACCGCTACCCATTTCATCAGAAGACCGAAATCGAGATACTTGTCCGTGACTTACTGAAGCAAGGTATTATTCGCCCTAGTACCAGTTCCTTTTCTTCTCCAGTTCTGCTTGTTCGCAAAAAAGACGGGTCATGGCGACTCTGCATTGATTTCCGAGCACTTAATCATCTCACTATAAAGGACAAGTTTCCCATTCCAGTTGTTGATGAACTTCTTGATGAACTTCATGGGGCTCATTTTTTCTCCAAGTTAGATCTTCGTTCGGGGTATCATCAAATTCGGGTTAATGAGGAGGATATACCTAAAACTGCCTTCCGCACACATGATGGTCACTATGAATTTTTAGTCATGCCCTTTGGCCTCACGAATGCTCCTTCAACATTTCAGGCAGTGATGAATAACATATTTCGACCATACCTCCGAAAATTCATTCTGGTCTTCTTTGATGATATCCTCATATATAGCAAAACTTGGGCTGAGCATCTCCATCATCTGGAGCTTGTCTTGCAACTTCTCTCTGATCATCAACTCTGTGCAAAACTATCTAAATGTGTGTTTGGCCAGGAGGAAGTGGAGTATCTCGGGCATATTGTTGCACACCATGGAGTGCGGGTGGATCCTACAAAAATAGATGCCATGAAAACTTGGCCGCATCCTAAAACTCTCAAGAGCCTTCGGGGTTTTTTGGGGTTGACTGGCTACTACCGCAAGTTTGTCAAAGATTACGGGAAAATTGCAGCACCATTGACAGCTCTGTTAAAAAAGGATGCCTTCTCCTGGACCCCTGTTGCTGAGACTGCATTTGAACAACTGAAACAGGCTATGTGCAGTACACCTATTCTCGCAATGCCAGATTTTTCCAAACCCTTCACTATTGAGAGTGATGCTTGCGGCAATGGATTGGGTGCTGTTCTCCTGCAAGATGACCATCCTATTGCGTTCACTAGCAAAGCCCTCTCTGGTAAGAATCTATCCCTCTCTACTTATGAAAAAGAAATGATGGCTATTTTGCATGCTGTACAGAAGTGGCGGCCATACCTCTTAGGGAGTCATTTTTGCATCAGAACCGATCACCAAAGTCTGAAATACTTCCTGGAACAACGGGTATCCTCTCCTACACAACAGAAATGGGTCAGCAAACTCATGGGGTATGATTATGAGATCACCTACAAGAAGGGTAAGGAGAATATTGTGGCAGATGCTCTTTCTCGCACATTTGATAATCAAGCTTCCCTTTCCGCTATTTCTATGCCCATTCCCAATTGGTTAGCGTCTGTTCAGCAGGGCTATGACAGTGACTCTTCTTTATCTCAAATCATTCACCAGCTAGCCAATAATCCTTCTGCTATACCACATTACTCTTGGGATGGTGCTTCTCTTCGATACAAGGGTCGGCTAGTGCTTCCTCAGAACCCAACTCTACATCAGGCTATTTTTTATGAACTCCATGCTTCTCCTTCAGCAGGGCACTCAGGCTTCCTCAAAACTTATGAGCGAGCAAGGAGAAACTTCTTTTGGAAAGGGATGAAACAGACGATTCAACAGATGGTGGCTGAATGTGATACTTGCCAACGCCACAAGGGTGAAACGACCCTCCTTCCTGGCTTGCTCGAACCATTGCCCATCCCTACACGGATTTGGACTGATATTTCTATGGATTTCATTGAAGGGCTTCCTAAATCCGGTGGCAAGACAGTGATCTTGGTTGTGGTTGATCGTCTCTCAAAATATAGTCATTTTTGTGCCCTCAGCCATCCCTATACTGCCTCCTCTGTTGCACAAATCTTCATGGACCAGATATTTCGTCTTCATGGACTCCCTTCTTCCATTGTCTCTGATCGTGATGCAACTTTTACCAGTCATTTTTGGACTGAACTGTTTCAGAAAACTGGCACCAAACTGAAGATGAGTTCGGGCTATCACCCACAAACTGATGGTCAAACTGAAATTGTCAATAAATGCTTGGAAACTTATCTTCGTTGCTTCACTTCCGAATAGCAACATCAGTGGGCCAAGTGGCTCCCTTTAGCTGAATGGTGGTACAATACCTCTTACCACACTGCCTCTAAAATGACTCCATATGAAGCAGTCTATGGTCAGGCACCTCCAGTGCTCCTTCCCTACACTCCCAACAGCTCACCAGTCCAGGCAGTTGACATAGTTCTTCGCAGCAGGGATCAGATTCTTCGTACCTTACAGGATAATCTTCACATGGCCCGTAATCGGATGAAACAGCAAGCAGATCAACACCGTTCTGAGCGCTCATTTCAAGTTGGGGATATGGTTTTTCTTCGTCTACAACCATACAAACAATCCTCCCTAAAGCTGAAAGGGCGTCATAAGCTGGCCCCAAAATTTTATGGGCCTTATAAGGTTCTGCAGAAGATTGGTTCAGTTGCTTATAAACTGGAACTTCCTCCTTCTTCCCGCATTCATCCAGTCTTTCATGTTTCTTGTCTAAAGAAAGTTCTGGGTACCACTGTCAGAGCACAAACTACTCTCCCTGAAATGGATACGGAAGGATCCATTATCCTGGAGCCAGTGGCAATCATTGACCAGCGCACTCGCCAGCTTCGCTCTCGCTCCATCTCTGAGGTCTTGATTCAGTGGCATGGCATGCAACCAGAGGATGCTACCTGGGAACCCCTTCTTTAGATTCAACAAAAATTTCCACACCTTAAGCTTTGAGGACAAAGCTTTTTTCTAAGGGAGAGGGGATGTTAGGAACCTGTGTGTTCCTTCTGTTTATTTTGTTAGAGTAGTGTTGTTGGACGCATATGCTTTGTAAGTCGTCCCGTGAGTATATTTTATTATTATCCCACATGCATAGGTAGTATTACTTTTCTAGATCGTACTCAGTATATAAGAATAGGTTGAGGCCCTTGATGGGCACGGACGAATTTATTGTATTGAGCTTGCTCAAAGGAGGTTACCCCCTCGAAGTGGCCTGCGATCAGTAGATTCATTCTGAGTTCTGCTATCACTTTGTATTCTGTTATTTCGAGCATTCTCACGATATTGCTATAAGGAGGTTCATCACAACCCTACTAACATGGTATACAAGAAGTGTGTTATGGAAAATAAAAAGAAAAAAATTTTCTAGGGAAGAAGTTTACAACATTAGCAAAATTGGAGGTAGTACACATAGATTTGAGTGGTCCTACAAAAACAAGAGCATTCTATGGTGAAAGGTACTTTATGATTCTTGTTGATGATTTTAGTCGAATGATGTGCGTAAAATTTCTTAGAGAGAAATCTAAAGCATTTCGAGAAGTTTAAGGTGCTTAAGAAAAAATTTGAAAATGAATATAGATTTAACATTAAATTGTTTAAGATCAGATAGAGGTGGTGAGTTTACCTTGAATGAGTTTAACAATTTTTGTGAAGAAAATGATATTAAAAGACAACTTTCAGACCCTAAGACACCAAAGTAGAATTGTATTATACTTAGAAAGAAGGAACATATCAATAACATAGGCATCAAGAGCTATTAGGTTTGAGAATAATGTCTCAAAGACATTTTGGAGAGAAGTTGTCAACACAACAATATATACAATGAATAGAGTTCAGATTAGATAAGGTATTGGTAAGACTTTGTATGAGCTTTGGTTTGGATGTGCACCATCTATTAAGTATTTCAATTTTTTTGGAAGTAACTGTTGCATTAAGAGAGAATATGATATTGGTAAGTTTGATGCAAGAAGTGATGAAGGTATTATTCATTAACAAGTAAAGAATACAGATGTTTTACTCAAAGAACTAAGACTATTGTTGAGAGCACAAATGTTAGAGTTGATGAATATTTTGGAATTCAAGAGAGAATACTTGAATATGATTCTGATGAGGAAACTAAAATAAAGGCTAACCAAGAAAATGTTGAGTTGTTTTATGAAGCTAATAAAAAATTGCAGAATGGTATACAAATTGTGGAACAAAGAGAAGAACCAAGGAGTGAACCTAGAGCTGAAGTAAGAGTTGAGACAATGACACCTAATAAGAATCTGATAAAGAATAATCTTGTTGATTAGATTATTGATATCAAGGACAAAGGAGTGATGACAAGAAACAAGGTACAAAGAGAAGAACTATGTTTGATTTCTCAAGTAGAGCCTAAAAGTGTAGATGAAGATAGTAAAGATGACTTTTGGATTCAAGATATGAAAGAGGAATTAGATTGAATTGAGAAGAATGATACATGGGAATTGGTTCCTAGACCTAAGGACAAGAATGCTATAGGAAATAAGTGGGTTTTCATAAATAAGATGAATGAACAAGGTGAGGTTGTAAGAAATAAAGAAAGGTTAATATGTAAGGGACATTCGCAGCGAGAAGGAACTAACTGCGAGGAAACTTTTGCACCTGTTTCTAGAATAGAAGTAGTTAGAATGTTTTTGGCTTATGCAACTAATAAGAAATTCAAAGTGTATCATATGGATGTGAAATTAGCATTCATGAATGTAGAACTTGAAGAAGAAGTCTACATTGAGCATCCGGAAGGATATCCTTTGACAAAAGGAGATATGGTTTGCAAGTATAAGAAAGCATTGCATGGATTAAAACCAACACCTAGAGCTTAGTATGTGAGGTTGGACAATATTTGGCAAAATTGGGATTTTCTAAAGGTACTATAGATAGTAACTTTTACTTGAAAGAAACTAAAAATGGTTTGTTGATTATTCAAGTATTTGCAGACGATATAATTTTTTGAGGAGATGACGAAGCTAGTGAAATGAAGAAGGAGTTTGAGATGAGCATGATTGGCAAGATGAAGTATTTCTTGGGTTTGCAAATTGTGTAGACTAATGAAGGTATTTCCTTATCACAAACTAAGTACTTGAAAGATTTGTTGAAAATATTTTGTTTGGAAAGTAGTAAAAATATTGGTACACCTATGGTAAATAGTCATAAGTTATTTAGCAAAGATGAGATACCTATAATTGAGTAGAAGAAGTATAGATCCATGATGGGAGGTTTTTAATACTTGACACATACAAGACCAAACATAGCTAAGTTGCAAGATCAAATAGAATAATTTATTTTCAAGCTAATCTTAAAGAAGCACATTATGTAGTAGTAAAGAGGATTTTTTTAGATGTTTGAAGGGTACACTTGATTTTAGGTTGTGGTATGATAGATCAAATGCCCTTACTCTATGTACATATACTGATGTAGATTGGGTAGGCAGTATGAATGATAGAAAGAGTACAAGTGGTGGAGAATTTTTCTTAGGAGGAAGATTAGTTTCTTGGCTAAGAAAGAAATATGATTGCATTTCACAAAGCACAATAGAAGAAAAGTATGTAGCAAAAATAAATAATTGCAATCATATTGTGTGGATGAAGCAGATGTTGAAGGATATTGGAGTGGAGTTTATAGAGCCTATTTTCATGCATTATGATAGAACAAGTACATTAAGTATATCTAAGAATACTTTATTACATTCTAAGACAAAGCACACATCTATTAAGTATCATGTTTTGAGAGAGGAGGTTTTAGAGGAAGAAATCATATTGGAGTATGTTAGTACAAAGGAGCATATAGTAGATATATTTACAAAGACTTTACCAAAGGATACATTTGAGTATTTGAGAGGTATGCTTGGGGTTATGCCCCTACCTACTTTAGAATAGATGATGCAGAGATTGCATCAGTCCAGTGGTATAGAGTACTATTATTTATCTACACTAAATTTTGATGCTTCATCTATGAGGGAGTATCTATGTTTAAGCTAAGTCATTAAGTACTCTTGGTAGTTGATCTTTCAATAGTGTCTTTGGAAACTTGAACTGATTGAAGATATTTTTGCAATAGATTGACATAATGATGCCTTTTCCATTGGTGTCAATGGGGAAGAGAACACATGAAAAAACATTTCCTAATAATGGGGGAGAGAAGTATCTTCTGAGAATGAAGGAGAAGAGTACATGAAGAGGTGGAGAAAATATTGATATCTTGAGGAAATGGGGGAGAAAAAAAACTGATGAAGAGTTGTTCTTGAGATTCATATTTGATTGATGAAGAGGATTTGAAAAGAAGATGACTACAATAATGGAGCAGTTGCAATAGATTGGTATGTTTGGTATTCTTGGAACTTAGATGCTTTTTTTATAAATAAATATATGTTGCCATCGATGTAAAAGGTGGATCTTGTTAGCATGAATGCTAATGATATTCCTATGGGGGAGTACCCAAGCATTGCTGGAGCATGTGAGAGAATGTTAGTGTGATCATATGTTGCATTCATGATAGTGTTTGTCATTGATGTCAACATATTGAAGACTGACAAAGAAATAGACAATGATTGATACCATATGGTTCAAGGAATAAAGATGAGGTCAACCACAGTTGGGGACATGTTCTACAAAGTGTCTTGATTACGTGGCTAAGTGCATGTGTAGAAAGTTAAAGATTGGTGATAGTTATTTGAGACTTACAAAAGATAGTAAACTACAGTTAAAGTTCCTGAGAAGTGATTTCTCGTAATCACGTTATGTCTCCTAACAGGAATAGAATCTGGTTGAGCAAAGTTAGATAGAGGTAGAAGATATCCAAATGAAAATGTCAGTGAATGCATGAAGTTCAAGGAATTGCACATGTGAATATTTGTAAAGACTGTGAGCCAATAATATTATGTATTTATAGAAATATGTAATATAATGTGTATTGTTTTATCTTCATGATGTCCCATTATAATTGTAATTTGGGAAAGCCTCAAGGTTGACTCAATAAATTATTTTGAGGACTTGGTATAAAGGAAAATTATTTTTCTGGTGACTGAATATGAAATAAATGAAAGCAATTGGTACATGCGAGTATGTGATCTAAGGGATTTATGTGATGCAAGTTTGCAAATTTGGTATTGAGATATGAAGAGTGTTTGGTGCAGTAGAGGCATACTAAATGAGTGCATAGATTATATTTGGTAGAGAGTGCTAGTGGATAGTTGATCTTTTGGTTTTTTTTTTGAAAGGAATAGTACAGAGGCCAGTTGGATAATAACTTTTGTGGTCTTTCTCCTGAAGCTATTTGGATAATGGGTCCTTCTACCTTCCACAATTCCTATCAGAATTGGCACAACTCCTAACAAGGTCACAATCTCCTCAGAGGGATTGAAAGTCTCCTAATAGGGATTGATATGTACTGAATGTATCTCATTGGCTCCTAATAGAGTCCATCCTCTTGGAAGGAACTTATATATTGGTACATCATGTTTTGGGTACTATCTCCACTGAAGTTTTCCCTTTGATCAAGGGTTTCCCTAATTAACAAATATGGTGTAATTGTGTATGGTTATCTTCTTATGGTTATTGAACTTGTTGATTACATGTTTAGGATTTAATAAGGATAAAAAAAGTTATTTTGATTGCATAACTATTCCCCCCCTCTCAGTTATATTGGCGAACTTTAATTTCTAATAGGTCCCAAGAGCCACAAACTCAACTTTGAAAATGAAGGAGTTTAGGTAGAAACCCCAAATGAGAAACTAGAGAGAATCCCTTGTTCTAGAGAATTGAAGATAAAAATAGAAGAAAGAAAAATCTAGAAGGAACATGTACACCAATTGCTAAAGCCAAAGCAATACAACATAATGCCACTAGAAGCTTATTTTTGCACACATTCAACCACATCCATATGATTACCCACTAGAAAAGAGACAATAATACACAAACTAACTTCTACTTCCTTGATAACCATTACAAGATAACCTACCTCAATAGGGCATGACTCCACCTCAATAGCTGTCATATTGGGAAGAAACTAGAATGAAAACACCCCCATTAGAAGATTTCCATAACTACACCCAAAAATAAAATACCATTGAACCCCACCAAGAGATGGAAACATGAACCCCTAACTCTACTAGGATAGACAAAGAGCAATTGACTAGACATAACTATCATGTAAAACCCACTCCAAAAATCTATCAACACAAAGATAATAAGATACAAGGAATCAATGAACTGAGATGGAGAAAGATCCACCCCTAACCACAAGTACTCACTTAAAGTGATAACTAGTTAGAACCACACCGAATAGCATACAAATAAATAGGGGTAACAAGAGTTGAGATAGAGAAGGGAATAACTCAACCTCAAATGAGCACACGGATAGAACCTCTAGCCCCACATGAAGACTAAAATATTTTTAGACCTTAGTCAATAGGGGAAAGATAAATCAACACTTAATGAACCTATGAGAATTTTAATGATCACCCCTCCAATGACAGAATAAGAAAAAGGAACATAATGACAAGAAAAAGTAAAAATGACCAAAGAGGAGGGGCCAAATGAACAACCCAATGCTAGTGTAATCCACCCAAAAAAAAATCCCTCTATCAAGATAAAAAGGATTTACCTATGGAGAACAAAGAGGGAGTTATATGAACCAAATGAGGAATAGGGGATCCCAAGAGAACATATCCTATAAAGGAGTAGAAGAAGAAACTCTCTTCCACCACAAAGAGGAAGAAGAGACCTTCCCTTGAAAAACCCACTAGAGATGAGAGTTTCCACAACTACAATGTTAGTCAAACAAGTCCCTATGAGTCTCGAGACTAATAGAAAATAGTTCCAAACTACCAAGGAATAGGGGACACAGAAGAAAGAAAATGCCTATGTACAAGTCAAAGTTTTTCCCACTAAAAATGGATAGTGAGACCATGAAAAAAATTTAGTGAGGATAAAAGTTCCTCATGAAGAGAAAGGCATGGAAAGATCCAACACAAAGCCCTCTAAAGTCCAAAAAGCATAAGGAAAAAAAGTGGAAGAAAAGGATACCCTACATAGGAGCAGGGTAGAAATGAGAACTCCTCCTCCAGAAATGGAAGCCCAAGTGAGGAACCCAAACACCTAGAATAGTACTAGCCATGAGAAGGGCCAAAGAAAAATTGTACTCCTCTTCATCATCCATCTCACCTTCCTTAGAATTCACTCCACCCTCTGTAGCCCTAGAATTGCCATCATTGCTACCACTCCTAATTGCCATGATTGATGTTAACTAAAACACTTGCAATTTCATCTCTACATCAATGTTTGGTATATGTCTTTATCCAATTGCTTACTTGTTATGTTTCTCATGGAGGAGTAAGACTTATCATTTAATCCTGTATCAAAATAATTCTTTGTCTTATGCCTTTTTAACATTACTTATTTTTCATCAATGACAATAAGTTTTCTTTGACAAATCTACTACACATCATTCTTAGATTGTAATATGTCCAATACCAATCTCATACATTCATCAAAGATTTTGAATATCTTATTGGTACCAGTGATAAGTTTTCCAACAAAGGCAACATGGAATATCTTACTAGATAAAGAAGTAATGTGCAAACAAAATTGTCAAATGGACAAATAAAATTAAACTAAATATTAAATAAAGAGATATGGAAATAACAATGTTAAGACTTGTAAAGATTGAGATACCTTAATCACAACATAAGAATGCTTAGAGTGAGCATGATAGTCAATCACATACTTCCTAAACCCCTCTAAGAAGATTCATGGATTGGCTTTTTTAGGTTGATAGCAAAGATATTAACTGCCATCAATCTATCATGAGTCTTATGACCAAGGTTCCTCTAGATGGTCATGTAGTCATAAATTATCTTTATATTCTTTGGACATTTAAGGCTTCACCTTGTATGGACTATGAGATGTGACTTATTTCACCTAGACTATTTTTTTGTGAAATCTCTAATATATAAATCTTCATCAAAACTAGTAACTAATTTCATGCAATCTTTAAGTTTTCTTGCATTCAACTCTTCGTTTGAGCTTTCCTTCTATTGTTTCCACCTGTCAAACTATATTTACTACGGGATTTTTTAGGCTAGTTTATAATGGCCCTAGCTAGTGGTGTTGATACTGGTGTTCACATTGTTGCTTCAAAAAGCCATGGTGCCTCCATTAAACAAACATCCTCACAAATTTGTCCCGACAGTTTTTCATGAGGTAATCCTGATATCATCCTTCCTTTGCAAGAATTTGATGTTGCTTGTGATTGGTTAGAACAACATACCTTAATAGGGTATTTTGTGGCTAGGACTACTCCTGAAGCTATGACCTGAGAATGGATTAACAAGAGCTGGACTCCTCATGGAGTCCACCTTGATGCTATGCAAAACCTTACCAAAGGTTTTTTTTTTTTGCTTTGCCAACTCGTCGCAACTAGAAGCAATTTTTAGCAATGGTCTGTGGTTTGTGCATTCTTCCCTACTTATTTTTCAAAGATGGTTAAGAGACTTCATTATCTTTGATGAAAAAATATTAGGGTTCCTTTGTGGGTAGAGTTCCTAAGTTTACCCTTGCCATGTTGGCCTCTTATTGAGTCCATTACCAATACTCTTGACAAAGTTATCACAAAGGAACATAATTTTTTTTTCAATGCTTGCCCTCAGGAACACATTTGTATTGAGGTTGATCTTTCCAAGGATCTTAAGGATTCTATGGAAATACAGATTGGTTCTCAAACCTTCTCTTAGAAGGTGCTTTATTTGAACCTACCTAACACGTACTATAGGTGCCAGTCAACAAAGCATAAGATTAAGGATTTCCCTTTGGTTGTGCCTAGGGTTAAACACCCACCTAAAGAAGTTCCTACCAAACTAGTAGAAGGGAAAAAGAAGAATGGACTACTATTGGGTGCAAGGGAAAGGCTCCCTTGGCTCCTAAATAGTCATATGTGGCTATTGTTACAGTTCCTCTTATCTCAACAGGAGCACAAATCCCAACTAGTTTAGGGACGCAAGTGATTATTTCAGAACCAAACCCTGGTGTTTCACAGGTTTCAAACCCTAGCTTATAAGGGATTAAGGTGGCTACCAAGGCTAACACCTTAGTTATGATTCATGCTCCTCTTTCTACTTCTTCCATAGAAACTCAAAATATGCGGCCTTCTTGCAATCCTCCTAGATGTGTTGAGAGACTAGAGGAGAAACGTTGGGCCATTAGTCTAGAGGATTCTCCTTCTGGCTTTAACCTAGTTTCAACTTTCTTTTAGAATATTTACTCCTCTCTCAAGGATGAGGAAGATATGGAAGAATATTTATGAATTTTTTTATCATGGAATGTGCAAGGTCTTTTAGACCTCTCTAGAAAGTACTATGTCAGGGATACCCATCATAGACTTGGAAATTTAGATTTTCTCTATATGCAAGAAGTTAAGATCTTTGGTTTCATGATTTCTTCTGTATGTTGGGTCATTTTTCTAGATGACATTATGTTTTGCTATCACCTCGATGCTGGCAGAGGTGGTGTAGTTAATCTCTTGTCACCTTGTCTTCATTCTTCTAGTATTTTGCATGGTTCTAACCCTATGCACTAAATTATTTAGCTTTATATTTCCATTGACAATCATTCTTTTGGAGTTGTTAACGTTTATGCTCCTAATGATGTTGTGGAAAGATCTCAATTGTGGGGTTGGATGGCTGACAACTTTCCTCCAGCTACTTGGGTTATGTGTGGTGGATTCAATATGGTTGAGTTGGCCTTTGACAAAGATGGCATTTTTACTTTTCACCGGACAGTTGGGGAAAGAGAAGCCTGGTACTACATGCATAATAAATTTGGCCTTTTTGATTCCAACACCAATCGCTGCCAACATAGTGGGGTTTGGCACACTTGGTCCAACTTCTAAGCTAGCTCTAACTGCATTTTAAAGAATCTCGATCGTGCCATGATTAATACTCAATATTTTTTCTCCTTTTCCAATGACCGAGATTTACCTGTCATTCCCTTGCCAAATGTGACATTATTTGACCACTATCCCATTTTTTTCCTATTTCATGGCAAAAAACTATCTAGAGAGTTGTCAGGTCACAATTTTTCCTCAACATGTTTGTGCTAATGCATGCTTCCACTATTGCTCATATCCTATGTCTCTAGAATTTGAAGCCACATCTGCATTCCTAGACAGGGTGGATTTAGTGGTGGAATGATGCCATTACTAGAACTGCTCACTTTCTATGCATCTATGGGCGATAATTGGCAATTTTAGAAGGTGATCTTATGAATCCACTACCATTGCACTCAAAAATGCTTCTGAGGCTCTCACCCTTAATCCTTTTGATGTTGATTTCAAAATTCAACTTGCCAAACTTTGCAATGACAAGTAGGTTGTGGATAATTATGCTACTTGAGGGACCCAAATTAAAGCTCGCCTCCATTGGTTAGAGGTTGGTGATAAAGCTTTGAAGGAGTTCTTTCAAGCTCTTAGAGCCCATCATACCAATTTTGGGATTAAAAAAATCAAACAAGGCACTTATGTTCTCTCCAATCTCCATTACATCCTACAAGCATTTGTTCCTCATTATGAGAATGTTTTTGCTTTTTAGGGAAATTCAGTTGCTCAAGAGGAAGCTCTCAGAAAGTGTATTTCTGTTACTCCAAACTACCTAGCAATTAAGCAACATGTTTTCTGTGAGCAAATTCTTACCCTCTAAGACCTTAAAGAGGAAACTTTCTCCATGGACGATGATAAGTCTCCCAGGTGTGATGGGTTTCCTTATGAATTTTACAAACATCTCTAGGAGTATATTGGTCTCGATTTGCACAAAGTCTACCTTAAAGCCTATCATTCTAAAAGCCTAAGAGCTATTATCAATAAAGGAAACATTAAATTCATACCTAAAGCTAGATATCCTAAGGATATTTGCAATTGGCAGCCCATTACCTTTGTTAATGTGTCATATAATATTATTGCTAAGGAAATTTCTCTTAAAATTTGCCACCTCCTGCCTTTAATTGTGTGGCCTAAGCAAACTGGCTTTATCAAGTCTAGATATATTCTTGACAACATCATTGCTATCTAGGAAGGTATTGAGTGGGCTCCCAAGTCCAAGCAGCCGACTGCTTTTTTGAAAATAGATTTTACTAAAGCCTATGACCTGATTGAATGGCCTTTCATTTTGGCTATGCTCCAGGCTCTTATTTTGGTCTCAATTTTCTATAGTCCATGGAGATTCTCTTTGGAGATGCTAATACTTGCATTACCATCAATAATTCCCAATCTAATGAATTTGGGATTTTTTGCTCCATCAAGCAAGGTTGCCCTCTGGCTCTGGCACTTTATGTTCTTGCTGTTGAAGGATTTGGCTATTTGCTAGCCCACTTCGTGTCTTCAGGTTTGGTTCATGGCATCTCTTTACCAAAATCCTCTTCCCAATTGGTCAATGGTCATTTGCTAATGATTCCTTTCTCACTCTTCTAGAGGATGAAGAAAACATTAATAATGCCTTGAATTGCCTTGACACTTTTTGTCAAGCCTCTGGCTCTACCATTCAATGGCATGAAACACTTTTTTATCACCAATATTTTTTGCTAGCACCACCTTGGCTTAACTAGTTTGAATGGAAATTGGTCACTCACAGGGATATTTTCTGCATTCTAGGTATTCCTTTTGCTTTTCAAGCATTGCCAGTGGATTTTTGGAATGCAATGCTTGCCAAGATTACTAAGAAGCTAGATTATTGGCTTATAACACCGCTTTCTCTTATGGGAAAATTCTAGATTTTCTCTAAAGTTCTTGTAGCCATGCATGTTTATTATTAATCTTGTTGGGCTACTTCAAAAGCCTCCTATAAAAAATTAGAGTGATTGCTTTGTGATTTCCTTTGGGCTTCTGGTTCCGATCATCATGGCTTTCATAGAGTTGCTTGGGACTTTTGTTGTCTCCCCAAAGAGTTTGGAGGCCTTTGTCTTCTCTCCACATAGAAGCTTTGTGTGTCAAATGGATTATTCATGTCATCACTAGAGATGAAGCTTGGAAGATTTTGGTTTGGCATTGCATTTCTTCTGGGTTTCTTGTTAATAGGCTGCATGGAAGGGGATTAGCTTTCAAACCCTCCTCATCATGCGAGAACCTATGCTCATACATGGCTCTTTTGTTATCAAGAGCATTTGAAAAGCTTGGGAAGCTGTCAAGCCTTGGCTTCACTGGTCTAGTGATGAGTTCCATGATGGACTCTCTTTGAACTAGTAGAACATTTGGTGGTTTCTCCTAATTTCCATCGAGGTTATTCCTATTACCAAGACTCAAGGTTCTAGTGCTTTGTGTTTTTTTCAAATGAGGCATCAAAACTCCTAAAGATATTTTCTCCAGGGTCTTTATGAGTCTTAGATCTTGGCAAGATATGCAAGTCCAATACCGTCTTGCCCGTTGAGATTAACAAACTTTTGACTTATTTCTTTTTGCAATTCTAGGTTACTTAATTTATAAAGTGGGTATTCAATCTATTAGACCTTGGTGGAGTGATTGGAAGTGGTATCCTGCCACTCTTTTCACCAATTACAAACCAAGTCTAGGTTATAGATGAATTTCTCCCCATCTGTCAATGGTGGATATGCTCAATCAGATATGGCATTTTCAATCTTCTCTTTCTCAATGGAGAAAATGCTTTGACACTATTTGAGTGCCATTACAAAACCCAAGATTGCCCATTTTTCTCGGTGCTGGGTTTTTCAAGGTCTTCCCCTTGGGCCTCGGCTCAAGCATATTGGGGTTCTAGATCCTAGGTATCCATTCTATGGCCAACCGGAGTCTTTCCTACATATTTTCTAGTTTTCTAGATGTACTCAAAATTATTGGCATTGGATTCATGATTTTTTAAAGTCATTTTGGCCTGAACCCTTCTCTTGGCACATGGTTATTTTGGGTGATTCCCCTAGGATCCCTAGAAAATTTACCCAGATTTGGCATACCTTCAGGATGGAGATTTTGTTCACTCTATGGAAAGATAGAAATGTTGTTCTTTTCACTCATAGTTTTCTTGATATTAATATTGCTATGTACACTAAAGCGTGCATTTGTAACAATGTAATGATGCAGATTCAAGTGTAAGAAAACAAGGTGGCCTTGGAGGTGGCCCACCTTCAAGAGCTTCTTAATTATTGTGGAAATGCTTCTTGTACTATTTCTAGGGTACCTCCAGATGCCTCAATTGATACATTGACGCCTAAAGATCGCTGCCAAAGGTGCAACTCTTCAGGCTGCTGCTCGCACACTCCACCTTCGCAAGCTTCCTGCCATTGCTCTCCTAGTGGTGGTGATGGTGGATGGAGGCACCGCTTAGTTTCTCTATCTCGTGGTGGCACTGGCTGGTCCCTGACTCCTCCTCCTAGCCCTTGGCGAGCGGTTTCTAGGAAGTGGCCTTTTCGCTTGGAACTGGCTATTTCACCTCTGCGGCCTGATACGAAGGATGTTGACTAGGCCCCTGATGCTGCTACTAACAACTGGACTATTCCCAACCTTCCTCCCAATCCCAAGGATGATTGGGGATTTCATGATTGGGATGAACCACCCCCCTTAGCTGGCACTGCTTTAGCTACTCGAGGGTTGCTTTATATTTTTTTAATTTATGAATAGTTGTCTATTCCAGCTTCGGCCGTATAAACTCGTGCGGGCTGATCTTGTATCCCCCAACCCCTTTTTGTGAATTGTAATCTTAGTATATTATTTATTAATAGAAAAGGACTATTCATAAAAAAAACAAAAAATTGGTAACTAACACTATTCACTAAAAAAAAACTTTTTATGTAACTTGATGGATGAAAAGGATTGAGTGTTATAAATTATGACAATTTTAGTAAAAAGAAACTTCTTTTAGATTTATAACTCGAATTTATTCATTTCATTTCAATTTTGTATTCAAATAAAATAATATCATTACAAATATATACATTTTTATTTTGATAATTAAATATTTTATATCTTTTAATAAAAAGAATCTTTTATATCAATTTGTACATAGAATAAAAAATCACACCCTTAAGAAAGTAAAATTATTCAACAATGGAAAAATTAAAAACTATTAATATAAATAAGGAAAACTTATATTATTATTATTATTATTATTACAATATTAACAAGATTCAATTTCTCATCATCAAATAGAACTAAGTTCAGTAACAAAACACAAACCCTCTAAAAATAAACATATCAAGAGTTAATAAAAATTTAATTCTGAAAATTTGTCACTATACTACCCAACAAAATCAGTGGCAATATATTAATATCCAACAGAGTAAGCACGTTAATAATGAATATCCTATTGGACAGACCCCCGCAATCCAATGTAGTTTCCATGCTCTATCTAGATATAATTCGATGAGTCATCTAACACAAATTAGACGTTAACTTGCAACAAACATTTCTTCCCTTTTATAACTTTTGAAGAGGAAGTGGAAGACAAAAAACTTCACCAAACCCATCTTCATTTTCTTATTAATTCTTAAATCGGAGAAGAAAAAGTGGTTCTTTTTATTGAAAAACTTTTAGTTTCATGACAGGCAACTTGAGAAAATCTTGATGTTCACACTAAGTAGTATGTATTTTTTAAGATATCCAAACTTCAAAGTGAATATTACCAGTACCTAAAACTTCTGTAATAGATATTCTAGCATCACAAAAGAATATACCCACTTCGACTTTGATTAATAGGCATCAACAACTATAAAATTATAGATAATTTCTCAAACAGATTAAATTAATGAAGTTTTTGATTATCAAGATAAGAAAATATTAAATATTAAATTAAATGCAAAGGTCGACCTCAACAAGAAATCACACACAGACAACTCAATAACCAAAGATCACTCAATAACCATACGTTGGCAACCAAAGATCACTCAACAACCACATGAACTCGACAACTAAAGATCATGCAACAACCATACAAACTTGGCAACCAAAGATCACTCAATAACCATACAAACTTGGCAACCAAAGGGTCGACAACCAAAGATCACTCAACAACCATATGAACTCGGCATCAACTAGAAAGCTCAATATCCTCTCAACGCTCAACACCCATTAAGAACTCGGAAATACAAGACATTGCAACTCGACAGAAGTAGAAAAATAAAAACATGCGGGATAATAATGCAACCTAGGATGCTCTTGCATTAATAGTTTTTATTTATGTTGGTGTAAATACATATTTACTAATTACACTTACTTAAGTTTACTTAGGTTAATGCATTATTTAATTATTTTGCATTATTTTATTATTTATTTAGGTGACACTTAGGAGTTTTTGTACTCTCACAGAAGTACGCAACTCTAATTCTGCACATGGTGTCTACAACATAGGAGTATGCATCATTCACTAAGTTGTCATGTTGACAACACATTTATTCACACTCCTAATTTAGCAAATGTTGTCTACACCATTGATTTGCATGCTACACCATTGTAGGCTTATCCTCACATCATCGCACTTAAATCCATGCTTAATGGAGGATAACCCATATCTGGTGGACATGTGCCTAGTTGTATGACTTATCATGATACTGACTTCTATTCATTCTAGAAGCTCTCCTGAGGCCTTTATATACAAGCACTCCTAGTGTTCTCTTGATATGGCATATAACATATTGAATGAATCTATTGTCATTCTAATCATACTCTCTCTATTGGTCTATTGTTGTGCTTGTGTTTGAGTTCCTTAGTCTTGGGTAAATTTTGGCCTAAGCCAAATTCTTACATGGTATCAGAGCTTGGAGACTTTCTCATCACATAGCCATTTGAGGCCACCATTGCTTCATCACCTCAGCTTGAATTTGAAGTACTATAGAAATTGAGAGTGTCTAGAGCTAGATCTAACCTCGCCATTATGTTTAGAACACTGAATTGGTGAAAATTGACTATAAACTCGGCTACCTTTGCCCAAACTTGACCATGAGGCATTTTTTTTTGCAAATCAGAACCCAGAGGCCCCGATTTGTAGTTTGGGTATGGTTGTTTTATTGATCTAATTTTTTGTGTTTCATATTTGATTTAATTATTTCTCTGTAATTCTACTGCATTTTTCAGGCAAAGAATTTTTTTTAGCTGAATCGGGTAGTGACACCCCGGCTCAGCTCTATAATTTTGCTGGAATATTTTGTAATTATTTGTAGGGTATTATTATTTATACATGTGGGCTTATTATTAAATCATTGAGCCGTACTGCATATTTTGCCTCAAAATATCTGGCCGTGCACCTCAAAAAATTGCATAGGCCTTACCCAAATTCTGACAAAATATTCTAAGACAACTCGTCAAAATTCCTCCCTCACTGGTGACCAAGCTCCAAAATATGGCAGGCTTGTTTGTATAACCCTCATGGGCTCCCTCTTTTAAATCCACCATAGTTCCCACACCTGTTGCATGTGGGATTATTCAAAAGAATCTCGACAGACGAATTAAAAACTCTGGCAACGTCATAACACTTTGTGGCAACCCTAGTGTTGAAATTTGGCAAAATCCTCACCTGTGGCCAGGGACACATGGCCGTTGGTTATTCATATACATAGATTGCACAATCAACTCTTATCCCACCACATTGTACGTTTGTAGGAGCCAATCTTCTGCCATGCGGTGATCTTCTACTGGTTCGCCACGCCATGTCACACAGTGACTGTGCAGGCTCCTCAAGAACACGCGTAATCTGACTTGGTGGCACATCTATGCCAGCTATCTTCCCTATCAGCAAAGTCGTACAATTTCATACGACCACATCATTGACTGACATCATCATCTGTATGGCTGACATCATCAAAGGGTAGGAGGATGTTGATGTCATCAATACACTAGCCTAAAATTGACAGCCATCTGACCATCATACCAGGCCAAATTTGAACTGTTGTGATGGCTGTATGATCGTCAATTTTAACCTTGTCTTTTCCTAGTGCAACCCCTCTCCAGATTGATTTTTGATTTTTCAGTTTGACTTTAGGAGGCCATAACTTGGACATTCGAACTCTAAATCAGGTGCAATTTTTTTTGAAATTGGGTAGAATTCCCTAAAATTTTTAGTGGTGTAGCTTTTTTTGATTTTGGTGCATGGATTATTTAGAAATTGCATTTTTTGGTGACTATACCTACATAATCCTACATTTTGCAACTTCAAATGCTCCATATGGGCACATCTAAAGCATGTTCTATTTTTATTGAAAGTGTGTTATTTCTCATCTACCTTCTAGATCCTTAGTTAGATTGTAGGGTTGTGTTAATAAAAGTGTCACTTTTAGAAATAGGGCCTTTCTTTACTTTGTATTGGTTTAGAATTATAGCACATTGTAAAGTTCTAGATTTTTAATCCATTAAAAGGTTCTAACAAGCAAAATTAGAAGCCCACGAAAGCCAAAATTGGCAAGTGGCCATTGTAATCACACTACTGATAAAGTGCCAAAAGCATCTATTTTGGGGGGGTTTCTTTATTTTGTGAAAGGGGGGTGTGGGGGGGTGTTCTTGGTGTTGTGTTCTCTCTTTTCTACACTTTTCTTTCATTTTTTTCATTATGGAAAATTTTAAGTTTCCTAAATTAACTCCTCATAACTATGCTACATGGTCCATAAAAATGTGGTATCACTTAATGCATAATGGAGTTTCTCAATATGTAGATGGTACTCTTCCTAAACCAACAGGTGATAAAGTTTTAGCAAGTGATATTTCAGCTTGGGTAGCAATGGATAGGAAAGCCCTAGGTGATATATGTTTGGGGGTTGATGATAAGATCATGTATCAAATTAAGAAGTGTTCTACATCCAAGGAAGCTTGGGATACCTTCGAAAGCCTATATGGTAAAGTGTTAGAAGAGGATGTTTTCAAAATCAAAGATGAGCTTGTCTCCTTAGATCCTAGGTCATATGATTCAATACTAGATTTTATCATCAAGGTGAATGAACTAAGGACAAAGCTTACTAGTTGTGGGAGTTTTATCAAAGATGATAGATTGATCTATCTCATTCATAACAAGCTACCATCAGAGTATTCCACATTTGTATATTCTTTTAACACCTTTAAGACTACCTTAGGGTCTACCTATAAGAAAGTCACTTTTGATGAATATGTTGATCTGTTGGATGCTAAAGAAAAGAAGTTTAAGTCAATGGGGATTC
Organism: Cupressus sempervirens; assembly: GCA_028749045.1. NCBI lineage: Eukaryota > Viridiplantae > Streptophyta > Pinopsida > Cupressales > Cupressaceae > Cupressus > Cupressus sempervirens. Next base: position 54,195,470 of record CM053789.1, on the reverse strand, counting down.
TCAAATCACCTACGTCTAAAGCATTAGTGGCCAACAATGAGGGTTCTCAAAATTCAGCTCAACAATCTTCAAATCAAGAAAAGCATAAGAAGAAGTGGAAGAACAAATTAGAGGATGGAGAAAAGAAAATGCCACAATCCAATCAACAAGGCAAGTCCTTGAATTCCAACAATAAGGGGGACAACAACAATAAGGAGAAGAAAAAGTGTGCCTATTGCAAGAAATTGGGTCGTGAAGAACATGAGTGTTATCTTAAGAAGATTAATGAATTGACCAATATCATGGAGAAACATAATGTTCCATTGCCTAATGCTTATAAGGAGAAATGATCTTCTTCAAACTCAAAGGGCAAAGGGGAATCACTCATGGAAAATTCAAACTATTCAAAGGAATGGATATTTGACTCAAGTGCCTCTTATCATATGGGTTCTTCAAAGGAGGATTTTTCTTCAATGAAGTAGTCAAAGGCACCGCACATCTTCATGGGAGATGATAGAAAAATGGAAGTTGAAGGAAAAGGAAACATGGAGATGGAAAATGGAGAGTTTCAAGAGGTTCTCTATGTTCTAAACCTAAGTTCTAATCTCCTATCAATCTACCAAATCACTCATCTTGGAGATGGACATAGAGTTGAGTTCCTTCCAGACTCAATAAAGGTGCACAGTCTTAAAGATGACTTATTGGTTCTAGTGGGGAAAGTGAATCATAACAAAAGGTTGTACTCTTTCTCCCATTTTGTGCCCAAGTCTCCTTCAAAGGCCTTGTTATCTCAATCAAATTCAACAATGCAATTATGGCATGAGCGGTATGGTCATCTTGACTTCTGCTACCTTCAACAACTTTGCACAAACATAATGGTCAAAGGTCTACCTCAAATAAAATTTTCTAAGGGTGAATGTTCAATAGATTCTGTGGATATACATCCAGAGGAGAAGTTACATAGAGGGAAGTCTTCAAGAGCACCAGTTGTTCTCCAATTAGTTCACATGTTTTTAGCATGACCCTTTGCAGTGACTTCAGTCAGCCAAGGCTGCTACATCCTTACATTTGTTGATGAGTTTTCAAGATTCACTTGGTTCTACTTCCTTCATCAAAAGAGTGAAGTGGTTCATAAGCTTCAAGACTTCAAAACTCATGTTGAACACAAGTCAAGGAAAGCCATCAAGGTACTAAGGGTGGACAATAAGAATAGATATGTTGATAGAAGACTTAAGGACGTTTGTAGACTTGAGGGGATTGATCTTCAGAACCCACTAGCATTCAGTTCGCACAAGACAAATGTTGTAGCTATGAGGATTAGGACTCTCAAAACCATGGCAAGTTGCATGATTAAAGCCAAGTCTCTTGATCTTACATTAGAAGTTGAAGCCATTAGTAGTGCTACTCACATACTTAACAAGTCTCCTCGTAATGCCTTAGATGGGAAGACTCCTTTTGAGGCATGGTGCAGTAGAAAACTAGTTGTGGGTCACTTTAGAGTCTTTTGTTGTCTTGCATGGGCAAACCTATCTTCTAGGAGTTGCAAGGCATTGACACCTAGGCCTTGTACCTTCATTGGATATGAAGACAATGCTAAGGCATACAGATTGATGGATCCTGAGATACATGAGACTTTTGTGGAGAAGGATGTTCACTTTGAGGAAAATTCACCCAGCTTGTCCTCTACTCTTCTCCACACATCATATTGAGTGGAAACTGATAGTGACACTAGCAATAGTGCTTTAACAGATTCAGACACGTGGGATTCTATCAACAGTTTTAGTGAGAGGTCACTTCATCAGTTCAATCCACATGCATACATCACCACAGTGATAGGTCTAGGACAACAGGGTACATCTAGTCTTCTAGATACAAGTTCAGTGACAGATTTGGGGGACAATATTGATGATTTGGGCATTCTTCTTTGGGGGGGGAGCCTATCGTGTCTCTCTTTCTCTTCTCATCATTCTCTTATGTATATACTAGATGTATGTCATAATGGGGGGTCTTGATTAATCCATCCATCGATGCATCCTTATTCATCTCTCTTTTTGGGGGAGGGTTTTTCCCATGAGGTTTTCCCTCTTTCTCTGTTTTATGAGAGATTGCATTTGCATTATGTACATGGGTACCTAACATAGCCTAGTAGCTGGGACCCATTATGCATTTGCATCCTAGTTTTTGTAAGCTTAAGGGCATTCCCCTAAGTTGCACTTAAGGGGGGGTGTTGGTGTAAATATGTATTTACTATTTACACTTAAGTTTACTTAGGTCAATGCATTATTTAATTGTTTTGCATTATTTTATTATTTATTTAGGTGAGACACTTAGGAGTTTGTGTACTCTCATAGAAGTACACAACTCTAATTTTGCACATGGTGTCTACAACACAAGACTATGCATCATTCAGTGAATTGTCATGTTGACAACATAGTTATTCGCACTCCTAATTTAGCACATGTTGTCTACACCACTAATTTGCATGCTATACCATTGTAGGCTTATCCTCACATCATCACACTTAATTCTATGCTTAATGGAGGATAACCCATATCTGGTGGACATGTGCCTGGTTGTATGACTTATCATGATGTTGACTTCTATGCATTCTAGAAGCTCTCATGAGGTCTTTAGATACAGGCACTCCTAGTGTTCTCTTGATATGGCATATAGCATATTGAATGAATCTATTGTCATTCTGATCATACTCTCTCTATTGGTCTACTGTTGTGCTTGTGTTTGAGTTCCTTGGTCTTGGGTGAATTCTAGCCTAAGCCAAATTCTTACAGTTTATAATGGCCTCAACCTTCTCCAGCCCAATAGTTGATGCTAGTGCTGGAGTTGCTACTATTGTTGGAGAGAATGGCTTTGTCAAACAAATATCCATTCAATTTTTTCTCAAGGCGTTCCACAAGGTAAATCCTATATTGATATTGTTTTGAATGTTAAGGAGTTTGATAGTGCATGCACTTGGCTAGAACAACAAACCTTCATTGGGTATTTTTTGGGTCACACTCCTTCTAGAAGCACACTGCAAGAATGAGTTTCCAAGGTCTAGACAACTCAGGGTGTTTGCCTTGAAGGCATCCAAGACTTACCAAAGGCTTTTTCCTTTTTCACTTTGGCAATGCGAGCCAAGCTGAACATGTTTTTATGTGAGGTCCTTGAACTGTCAAGTCCTCCCTTCTAGTTTTTCAACACTAGTCATGTGACTTTATTATTTCTGATGATTGTAATGTTAAGGTGACTATTTGGGTAGAGTTCCCTGGGCTTCCCATCCCATGCTAGTATTTTTTACTAGCAATTGTGAAAACCATAGGCAATGTTGTTTTCCTTGAACCGGACAAACTTTCAATGCTTGTGTTGAGGTTGACCTTTCTAGGGACCTCAAAGATACAGTGGAGATCTAGCTAGGTAGTACCACCTTCACTCAGAAGGTGCTTTACCTAAACCTTCTGAATACCTATTATCAATGCCAGTCCACTTAGCACAAGATTAGGGATTGTCCCTTGATTGGATTGCAACTGTCCACCTATCTCGAAAGCCAAGCCAACTACGACTACCAAGAAAGATGAATGGACTATGGTGGTGAAAATAGGGAAGGGTTCAGTTGTGGATAAGGCAAGCTCTTTTCTGATGGATAATGGTAGACCTAGCTCAAGCCAGTTACCACTAGAACCCTTAGTCCCATTGCTCCCTCTGCCTCCTATTTCAAACCTTGGAGTATAGGGGACAATGGAAATTCATACCCCTGATCCTTGCCCTCTATGGACTCAAGCAGCACAAGCAAAATTGATGATTACTTAGAAAATGCTACGCTGGTCTTGTAGTCCAAATGATCGTGATGAGTTTTTTGACAATGGGGAGAAGATTTAGAGGGTCATCTCTCCTGATGACTCCTTGTTTGATGCACCCACATTTTTACAAAAAAGCTTCTCCTCTCTTGGGGACAAGGAAGACATGCAAATTGGTTTACTGTGAATTTCCTCTCAGTGAATGTGGGGGCTAACAGACCTCCCTAGAAAATATTCTATTCATGACACCAAGTGTTAGCTTGGTAATCTTGATGTGCTTTGTCTTCAAGAAGTTAAATTTTTTGGGTTTCTTCTCATCTCAACTTGTCATATTATTTGGCCAGATAGTGCCACTTTTGCTTCCTAGCATGAGGCTGGTCGAGGTGGAGATGTTATTCTTCTCTCCCCTTGTTTACTTTCTTCTATTATTTTGCATGGTTTTGATCCTCTGCATAGGGTGGTTTAGATTTTGTTGTCTTTTTAGAATCATTCTTTTGGTATTGTTAACATTTATGCCCCTAATGATGTTGTTGAATGTTTACACCTGTTGCATTGGTTGGCAGATCATTTTCCACATGTGACTTGGGCTTTTTTGTGGGGACTTTAACATGGTTGAGCTGGCCTCTAACAAGGAAGGACTTCTGCCTTTTTGATGGGCAACTATCGAATGGGAGGCCTGGTTTTACATGCAGAACAAGCTAGGTCTTTTTGATCCTAATGTTATCCACTACTACCCAAATGGGGTTTGGCATACATGGTCCAATTTTTGAGCTGGGTCTAATAGAGTCTTAAAGAGACTTGACAGGGCTATGATTTCTACACAATCCTTTTTCTCCTTCTCTCAAAAGTGTGCCCTACCTATCACCCCCTTGCCAGATGTGACAATGTCAGATCACTCCCCTATTCTCTTTTCTATCACTTGTCAAATAGCTCAACCTCGTCCTTGTAAAACCCAATTTTATCTCAATACTTCCTTGTTGTCCCATTCGTCGACTACTTCCCACATTCTGTGAGTCTAGAATCTTGAGCCTTGGCCCCACACCCATATTGGGTGGATTCAATGGTGGAATGAGGCCATCCTCTGAACTACAAGATTTCTTTGCATTTACAGTAGATAGTTGGCTATGTACTACAAAAGATCTTATGAAGCCACAACATAAAGGTCTGCGTATGGCCTTGGAAGGTCTTGCCATGAATCCATTTGATACGAATCTCTAGGTTTAGCTTGCCAATCTTTGACACCAGAAGCAAGTTGTAGACAATTATGCTGCTAGAGGAGCTCAGATCAAGGCTCGTCTCTATTGGTTGTAGGTCAGCGATCAGGCCTCTAAGGAATTTGTTAATGCTATATGGGCTCATCATTCTACAGTTGGTATCAAATGCATCTGAGAAGACCACCAAGTTCTTATTGACCTGTCGAATGTTCTCTAGGCTTTTGTGCATCATTATGAGTAGGTTTTCATGACTCAATGGCCCTCTATTGCATGTGATCAAGCTTTACAAGCTTTCCTTGATATTACTCCCAATAGGCTTGCTCCTGAGCAATATGCCTTTTGTGAGCAAAAGCTAATGCTTGTGGATCTAAGGGAAGCTATCATTTTCATGGTTGATGGAAAAGCCCCTGGATGTGATGGTTTCCCTTATGAATTCTACAAGATCCTATGGGATGATATTGGCCCTGAGTTGCCTAAGGTTTATCATGAAGCTTACAACTCCAATTCCTTGGGAAACATTATTAACATGGGTAATATCAAATTCATACCTAAAGCTAGTGATCCTAAAGAAATTTGCAACTAGAGGCTCATCACTTTGTTGAATGTCTCCTATGAGATCATTGCTAAAGCCCTCTCTCTTAAAATTTGACACTTGCTCCCTCATATTGTTCGGACTAAACATACTGGTTTTATCAAGTCTCGTTATATCTTGGATAACATTATTGTTGTCTGGGAAGGTATGGAATGGGCTCAACAATCCAAGCAACAAGCTTTATTTCTCAAGATTGATTTTTCCAAAGCTTATGAGTGAATTGAATGGCCTTTCATTTTAGCTATGCTTCAAGCTCTAGGTTTTGGCCCAGTCTTTCTGCAGTCTATGTGGATGCTTTTGGGGATGCCTCTTCTTGCATCACCATCAATTGGCACCAATTTGAAGCTTTTGGGCTCTTCAGATCTATCTGTCAAGATTTCCCTCTAGTGCTTTCTCTCTATGTTTTGGTAGTTGAAGGATTTGGTTATCTTCTTGCCAATGCCATCTCTTGGGGTCTGGTGCATGGCATTTCTCTTCTAGAATCCACCATGCAGCTTGTTAATTGTCATTTTGTAGATAATTTCTTCCTCACTTTATTGGAGGATGAGGAAAATACTGCCAACACCTTGCAGTGCTTAGATACTTTTTGCCTTACCGCAGGGTCTGTTATTCAATGGCACAAAACCTTTTGCTATAGAAAATCTTTCTTGCCAAGCCCTCAGTGGTTGCAACAATATGGGTGGAAATGGGTCCAACATGGAGAAAATTTTAAATTCTTGGGCATTCCTTTTTCTTTTCAAGCCTCTCCTGTGGAGTTGTGGAATGATGTTCTTGCTCAG